>OZ010599.1:94597238-94674738 GCA_963932145.1 Acanthosepion lycidas
TGTCAAAGAAACTTTGCACAAGATATAAAGAACAGAGACAGGCATGGTGTCATAAGGATTGGGACAGTGTTACACATTACACTAATTGGCTTAATGACACCTCACTGCCAACCGAGTAACCGCAATTGGTAGCCAAGTTACATCAAGGCTGCATAATCCGGTTCTTAAAGTGTTCAAATTGGCTGGATACATTCAGGATAGAGCCCATTTCTTTGTCACATCTATCCCCCCCCCCCCAGCTGTTCTCTACAAACTATATAATAAGTGCCTCACTGCCTTTTGCTTTCCTGCTTGTTGGAAATCCTCATCTGTGGTTCCAGTCTCAGGTTAACCATCTAACCCTTCCAACTATCACCTTCTACCTCTTTTTGATAAACTACTGGAGGCCTTAATCAACGCTATTGGTTTACAGTTGAATTGGCTGCTAGATGAAACCATAAGTTCTATGCTAACAGTTTCTTTTCCTGCACTTCTCACTTATGGAACTCTCTTGCTTTACAGTCAACTTTGATCTTCAAAAATTTATATGCAATGTCTATCATTATCTACTGTCTTTCTGATTACTTTTCTATTGTTCTCGCTTCTCAATAATGTTTGTTTTCAAATTCTCTCACTCCCAGTAACCCCTTGTGTCTTAGTGGTTTGTCTTACATGGGGTGAATTAAAAAAAAAAAAATTATCTTCTTGACTAAATAGGAATCAGACAAAACAGTTCAGTAGAAAATAGTGATGTTCTTAAAAGCATTTTGGACCTGGCAGACTCGAGTAACAGAGTTATGGTTTCAAGTGGAGGTGTCCATGTTGGAGGAGATTTCATATCAGCTAATTCTTATCTAATTAATTAATCCTTGTAATATCTCTTGCTGCTTTGACAACCTGACACAGAAAGTGAATTCACAACCTCCAGGTAACTTGATTTACTTAACACTTTTATCCACCAATGTATCCCAGCTGAAATGTGATAACAACCACCAAGATGAGGATACCAGTCTGAACAAATCAGCATATAAATATCAATATCTTCAAAATTCTCCCAATAAAATTGTTTTATTCTGGACTTTTTATGCAAGGGAAGTTTAAATTTCTGTACAGTATTTTTAATGAACTGCAGAGAATTTTTTCCACTTGCTATACATTCTAAACAGACTTAATGTTTACCAAAAATCTCAATAACTAAGTATAAAAATTGTTATAGATATAAATATAAACACACATATATACAAATATAATAAATATTTATAGTCAGCAGTGAAAATGCATAGTGAAATGGACCTGTCTATTTCTGGTTCTTTAGTAAAAAAAGACCCACATTATGGCTGGTGTAAGTTCTGGTAGGTTTTGTTATGTTTATCTGTTTCCTGAAATGTATATATGTGAAGAAATATATATATATATATGTGTGTGTGTGTGTGTGAAGAAAGGCTTGTAGTACAGATATCTGGCTGAGTGAGTGAACTATTATTTCCAAACATAGCCATACTAAACAATTTAACTGAAGCAGGAAAATGAAAACATTTTATAACCTGCTGGTTTGATTGACATATAGTGGCACATGTAGAGAATTTTTAAATATAGTCAGGTTTGCAATGGAATTTGAACTGTGAACATAATCAATCTTCATTTCGTACAAATACCATGTTCACTTCTTCACGATGCTGATAGCATAGCCAAAAGCAACCAGCTTCTTGTTACCCATTTATTTTGGGGAAGTTTTCGTAATTTGACTTAGATTCAGATAAATATTGATGTAATAATCCTGAAAAGCTTCTTATATTAATTTGTAAACAATATCTAGTGTACTAAAAATAGAAAAGATCATAAGATTCTCACCAGATTTATTCAGTGAGGCAATCTAGACAAACTTAGAAGTCCTACCAGAATTTATTATTGGTAGACAATACAAATGAGACAGTATTGAAACACACAAAGGAAACTGAAAGAATTCCTACACAAGGTAATAAAGGAAAGCAAGAAGAAAGGACTAAACATCAATTGTAAGAAAACAAAATACAGGACATATTAAAGGCAGGAGGGTCAGGGAAAGCTATTAGTGAAAATGGATGGCAGAACAGAAAATAGAAGACTACAAAAAGACAAACCTTACTAAAAGATACAAAGGATAGGAAATTGTCTTGAAGGAACACAACACATAGAAGAAAAAATAAATCTATGATAGCATGCTATATTTGATGCCATCTAAGACTAGCTTTACATTTGATATTGGACCATTAGGGAATCAGGCAAGGTACCAGTAGTCTGCAGCATAATGGTAAACCAGGTACCTCAACTTTGCATATATAACCTCCACATTCACATTTAATATTACAATGCTATGGAATTAGGCTAGGTACAAATACCAATAGTCTATGGCATTTGGGTAAACATTGGCCTACCAGATACATCAACTTCACACTTATACCCAGGAGATATTTTTCTGCTAAGAAAAAAAAAAAAAAAAAAAAAAAGAAAAGAAAAGAAAAAAATATGGCATCAAATACAGTAGTTTTTATGTTTCCCCCTAAAATTAGTCAATTTTTTTTCATTTATCAAATAATGACTTCATTGTAAAATTACAGTTTTAAAATGTCCTCTTTTAATAAGTTCAGCAAATGCTTAGCCTATGAGCAATCTTAATTTTTAAATGAACTAACCAGAATTTTTAGAATAACTGCATATTTATGGCAGTTTGAAAATACAGGAGAAAGTATTTGGAAAACCCGCCCAGATATTTATCATTGAAGACTATAAATTTGAGAGTGATGATCAATTCTTAGATACTTCAAATAAATGTTCTTAATTTCCAATTTATAGTAACAGCCATTATAAAAAGACCCACATAAGAAAAAGACAGAAAAATAAGTACAAGGAAATCAGAAAAAACAACATTTTCTTTCAGGACATCCAGAGGTGCCAAAATAAAAACATGCAAACCAACAGGTCTCTTTTGCATTTATCTTATTGTCTTTGTCAAGTTGAATGCTACTTAAAAAATAGATCAAACAAAGTTCCTTAATATAGCATAATGGCTAGCAAGCATATACAAACCCATTTGCTAGGGTAATGAGTTCAATCTTTACTGAGGGCATTATCACTGTGATGGTGTGCTAGCAGAAAATAAGTTTAACAAATAAAAAGGAAACAAATAAAAAGGAAACAAATAAAAAGGAAACAAATAAAAAGGAAACAAATAAAAAGGAAACAAATAAAAAGGAAACAAATAAAAAGGAAACAAATAAAAAGGAAACAAATAAAAAGGAAACAAATAAAAAGGAAACAAATGAAAACTAGCCAACAAGATAATCTTTCACTTACATGGCATAAAAAAAACTGCTATTCCTTGAATGGTGTAAAATCAACAAGTCCAACTTCCCACTTCCATAAGGTTGCCTCTCTGTGCCTTTTCTATAAATAATTTCAGATGAGCTCTTCATTAAGGTACCTAGACTTTTTGAATTTGAGCACAGTACTAGACTAGCATTGACACCTCATCAATTTATAGTTGAGCTGGCTAGATGTAACCATAAATTCTATGCTAACAGTTTTTCCTCGCACTTTTCACTTGTGGAACTCCCTTCTGGCTCCATGCTTTCCAGCCATCTTTAATCTGCAAAATTTTAAATGCAATGTTAATCACTATCTACTCTCCTCCTGATTACTCTTTCCTATTCTCACTCGTTATTAATGTTTCACTCCTAATTCTTCCACACCCTGTGTCTTAGTGGCTTTACTCCCTTGCATGGGGTGATAGCAATAAAAAAAAGAAAAAGAAAAAAAGAAAAGAAAAAGAAAAAAAGAAAAGAAAAAGAAAAAAAGAAAAGAAAAAGAAAAAAAGAAAAGAAAAAGAAAAAAAGAAAAGAAAAAGAAAAAAAGAAAAGAAAAAGAAAAAAAGAAAAGAAAAAGAAAAAAAGAAAAGAAAAAGAAAAAAAGAAAAGAAAAAGAAAAAAAGAAAAGAAAAAGAAAAAAAGAAAAGAAAAAGAAAAAAAGAAAAGAAAAAGAAAAAAAGAAAAGAAAAAGAAAAAAAGAAAAGAAAAAGAAAAAAAGAAAAAAAGAAAAAGAAAAAAAAGAAAAGAAAAAGAAAAAAAGAAAAGAAAAAGAAAAAAAAGAAAAGAAAAAGAAAAAAAAGAAAAGAAAAAGAAAAAAAAGAAAAGAAAGAAAAGAAAAAGAAGAAAAAAAGAAAAAGAAAAAGAAAAAGAAAAAAAAAGAAAAAGAAAAAGAAAAAAAAAAAGAAGTTTATTATAATTGAACATTATTACGACAAGTAATGGTGGAATACACAACAAATAAAAATGATGAAAACATGTGACTGTTCTTGCATTGATGACGACCCCATGAATTCATGTGGTTGTCAGCAACGCCCCAGTAGTTCCAAGAAGGCAATAGGAATCCACTTCACCATCTTTTCCAAGAAGTCATGGCAATTCATAACCTGTGGAACTCCCTTCTGGTTCCATGCTTTCCAGCCAACTTTAATCTGCAAAAATTTAAATGCAATGTCAATCGTTATCTACTCTCCAAACTATAATAATTTGTTTGAGTTTTTTTCCCTCAGGAGTTGGTTTATTTTATTTGTTTAGTTTATCTAATGTTACATTATCTGAATTGTATATAATGCATATATTTGCATTTATTATACTAGTGCCATTGTACAAGTTTTAGTATTAGTACATTTTTGGTTGTCTAGTCACACTGAGGAGTTGTGATACAGCGAAACAGTACTGTCTGTGAATGACATATATATACACACACACACACACACACACACACACACACACACAGGTTGTAGCTGCTGCCAGTCTGTTATCAAAACCCCTACTAGGGTTTTGGAGATAGACAGCGCCCCACCACCACATAACAATATATATTCTGAAACTACATTACCTAGGGTACTTGGATAAGTATATTTCATTTTGATCAAAGGGAGTCCCATAGTGGTGTCCCCACCCCAAAATTTTTTCCCCTTTGATTTATCCTAAATATAAGAGAAAAGCAGAAGTTGGAGGTCAAATTGACAAGATCATTGAGTAATATTGAAATGCATCATTTTTCTCCACAAATTATAACAATGATTTAAAATCAATCACCATTTTCCCACACAAAAAAAAAATGTGACACACAGCAAGGCATGGGTAATTCAGCTAGTATATATGTATGTAAATTATTTTCATATAGAGTGTATCTGTAAAGAAACAAAATGAATAAAGAGACAAGAGGAAAAACTATTCTTAGCCATGTATGAATAATCCATTACAAGAACCTTGCACAACTTGTTACACAAGTTCTTTTTTGGATAAGCACTTTGGTCAAAAACTTAAGAACTTAATTTGGTGAGAATTTTAATTTGGTTTAACTATTCCATTTTTTGCATCACTACTTATTGACCAGACATCCTTTTACAAAATGACCTTGACCTCCAATTGAAATTGAAATATGCATAAGAATCAATGGCAATTTATGGGTTCAAATAAGTAAAAGAATCAGCTTCCAAATATGCAGAGTTAAGTAATAGAATGTTATACATGAATAAACAAATGTTATGGGCCACAAAAGAAATGTATTCAGGAAATCATGTTATAAGCTTAACATCTACTTAATATAAACTATCATGTTTGATACATCAAAGACAAAAAACAGCCAGAAACCTTTCAAACAAGTTTTCAAATGTACAAATGAATAAACAAATTTAAAAAGATAAGAAATTTCACATTAACAAATCCTGTCTGTTTCACCACATTACCCTGCAACATTTTATTACAGTTCGACGTCTTTCATCCAAAAGTCCATGGTCCAGCAATTCTTATGGTTTGACACTTTTTTTTTTAATTAGCTGCTATTAGATTGTTGAGTGGCTATGAGGGCAGCACCATATGCTGTTTGCAACTTTCCACAGCAACAGAATGTTTTGGTGATACGGTCTTGTTCATTTCTTATATATAGTTGCATATTTACACATTCAGGATAGTAAATATATATTTTTGGGCCTTTTTTCAGCCAATATATTTCATTAAACAATAAAAAGCTTCTTTGGAAGCATCAATGACCATTTTATTTCTGTTTTGAAGCTTTGTTCTACCTTTGATAACATCATAACATGTATGTTTATTATATTATTATTATTGATAACATCATAATATACAAGTCTATGTTTACTCTTTTTTTAAATGATGTTTCCCTGTATTTTCTGTGATCTGGCAGTTTAAATGTTTAATTTACTAAAACACAACATAAAATATATACAAGATAAACAATTGTGGCCTACAAAAAAATAGAAAACACAGAATTTACAGGTGAAGTGTTACAAGGGAGAAGGAAAGGGGGTCAAGTCTTATTATCACTTTAGGGCTAGCGAAGTAATCTAAGTGCTAATAACTGGGAATCCATAAATGTGAGAATATATTGAATAATTGGTAGTTTGGTCAATGAAAATAGTCAAAACTCTTATTTACCAGATTGGTTCCATGTGGTTCTCTTTTGGGGTTTTTGTTGGTCAGCAACTTTTCATAGAGATTCTTTCGGCTGGATATAATAATCCTCGAATCAAAAGCCGGAGTTGATACTGACAGCAATTTGTTTTCACCAACTGACAACCCTTTTCCAAAAACCTATTTTTATAGGGGCTAGCACCTAATTTGCATATTTCTAGATGTTTCTCGAATCATCTAGATTTTTCTCGAATATACTGGGATGATCTAGAATCTTCCAAATGTTCTATTTCAAATTTCTCTATTTTATATCTACTTCATGAAAGAAAACTTTTTTTGTATTAACAGGTAGGACTCAGTAGAATCTCTTACTATAAATTTTAACCTTATTGAGACTTTCTTATTATAGAAATGCATCCTCGTAACACTGTATTGATATTCTGGCTATTTCCTCCACTTATTTACTTTTTTCCCTAAAATTCCAGGATTACCTTCATTTTCAGAGTATATATATATATTATATATTATATATATATATATATATATATATATATATATATACACATACATACATACATACATACATACATACACACGTGTTTGTGTGTGTATAAAAACAACAGAAATTTGTGGAGATTTTCTTACTACTAGCATGAAGTCCAAAACTTTTGTCAACTTCTTATACTTGGATTTGTGCTTGGGTATCTGAAATCTTGCAAATAGTTCCATCATCCCTGGTGATGAATGTTAGCAAGAAGAGGTCAAGGATATTTTCTTTGATGGGTTCAAAGTTCAATCCTTAAAAGTGCATGGAAGAGTTGTTCCAGTCTTTGAATCATTCTTGTTTTGTTTCTGCATCTCATTATCAATTATCTTTTCATAAAATCATTGGCAGCCAAAATATCTTGTATTTTGGCTTACAAAAAAAAAAAAAAAAAAAAAAATCATGCAATTCACCATTTTCTGTAATTGCTAATTTGATGTTTCCAGCCAGGAGCTAGTTCCAGATGAGTGTTCATCACTAAACTAGAGCGCAGTCAATTATTCCATTTTTTTTAAACAAATCCAAACTAGTTTCTTCCATTCCCCCATAATCTCCATTAGTTCTTCACTTTTCAAACAAGTACCATTTCTTAGATGATCCATATAAGTTTAAGTCAGTCTCTTTTGTTTTCAAGTTCTCATAAGAGTACTTAAATGTTGTTCCTCCTCCAAATGTGCCAAAAGTCTTCTAATCTACAGTGATTGTGTCACACTTGGCAGTTTTCTGTAGAGCATTTTGTTTGTTTATTTTCTTTTCATGATACACACTAAGTTATAGTCCTAAGTACACTTGTATATTTTCCATCAAGTGCTATCACATTCACCATCTTTGTTAAAATTTAGCTTTCAATACTGCAGGGCAGCACACTTTCCACTGCAGATTGAAAGAAAATTATTATTATTTTTTTCAGGCAGTTTTGGAGAATTGACACCCAATTCTGATTCCCATGTCTTTTTCATTCAGTTGAATCTGAATACCAAGGTAGCTGAAGCTGTTTACTTGTTTCAACTTATTTCCTTCTAATGTGATAATTTCCCACTTTTGTTGATTGCATAATGTAGAGTAGAAATAGAAGTTCTCATTAGATAATGGAGGACTCCCACAGGCAGACATAAGTTACTTTGTCTATTGTTATATAAACAGCCGACTGGCCAGGGGCCAGATATATTCTTGTATTTGTGTCTCATTGAGAATAAAGTAATTGAGAATTATTGCTACCATTGCCCTTGTGGTTATTTTACACGGTTCTGTGAACAGGATCTGGTGAATATGTGGAACTATCTTAATAAAATAAGACATAGCATCGGCACCAGGTGGAACCCTTGATTTAATTGCTCAACTCATGCAACAAATGATGGAACTATAAAGGGAAACTATCGCACTTCAGAGGTACGGAACCCCCAACACAGAGCAAACACAAAAAAAAAAAAAAAAAAAAAAAAGTAAAAAAAAAAGGACCGTTTTGTTATTGAATGGACAATGACTGGGCATTATTCCTTGACACTTGGACTCGGTATAAGGAGATGGTATAAAGTTAACAACCCAGTCAAAATACACAACAAATGGAGAATGACATGCTTGCCTAAAGTCAACATGCTTCTTTTTGACCTTATAGGGGCTGAAACCTTAAATTTGGCTATGGAGAAAAGGCCTTTGTCACACATCTGATTCATTGCAGTAAAGGGCTTGCACAAGGAAGTTCACCGGCAGACCTTTCATTTCACACATCAGGCGGAAAGTGAGTCAATCACTGATTTTTTTTTTTTGCAAGGCTATTAGCTCAAGCAAAATTTTGCTCTTTCACAGTTGATTGTTCCAACACAGAAGGCTGCAGTCAGCAAGTTAACTACTTGTGCAACATGATTGATGGGCAGATGATTGCAGGACTTGTCAACAAGGAACCAGAGTTTTGGCTGAAGTTACCAACCTCACCACACTCAAGCAAAAGCCCGACCAACTTGTCGGCTTGGAAATAATGAACAAGTCAGCTGTACAGTTAGTAAATGATGTTAGCCTGTCAACCTCATCCTACCTACAGATATCTGACCATGTGTTTCGTGCACTTAGACAACCCCAAAGAAATAATGTACCTGCTTCTTCACTGAATAAGAATCATTGTGTGGGTAGTGGGAAGACATTTCACTCAGATGGATCAATTAGTAGGAGAGATTATCTAGCAGCTAAACTGGTATGTCATAATTGTGGGATTAGGGGGTCATGTAAAAAGGGCATACCAGAAATCTACTAAAATTGAAATTGGGATCATGAACAGATCAACAAGGTGCAAGACAGGGCATGATTCATTCACTTTATCAAACACAAGTCTGAACCCCCCCCCCCAAGATTATGATCCCTTATCACCAAACATACAATATAAACTGAACCTAGAAGAAATGAAAATTGAAGATACCACGGATTCAGTAGATCCAATACAAAATAACATTGAAGAAGACCAATATCGAGTGACACCAGCCCAAAGTCAATGCCTAGGTTGAAACATGTGGGCACCTCAAACTATCCCCACAAATGCAAGGACAATCACACACACATTCTGGAGCAAACTGACCATATCAATCTATCCTGTGGTCAAAAGAAGGAAGGAGCATATAGAGTAAAAATGGAAGGTCTCATTAGATAATGAGGGACTTCTACAGGCAGACATAAAGTTACCCTGTTCACTGTTATATAAACAGCTGAGTGGCCAGGAGCAAGATACTTTTTTTTTGTATTTGTATCTTGTTGGTATGAGAATAAAGTGAGAATTACTACTACCACTGCGATTATTTTACACATAACACAAACAAAAGTTTTCTTCAAATTTACATGTAATTCAACTGCTTCTGCTGCAACTGCTATCAAATAATTACACAATCATCAATGGAAATTGCAAATATGCACATATTACAAATCAGTTATTACAGTCAATTATTCTAAATTCTTCTATTTTGCGTAAATTCAAACACCATTAATGTGTTTCTTCTATTCTTTTGTCTCCCACGATCATTATTAGTTCTTCACTCTTTAAACAAGCACCATTTCTTAGCTGATCCACTTATGGTTTTTTAAACAAGCACCATTTCTTAGCTGATCCACTTATGGTTTAGTCAGTCACCCTCAGTTTCATTTTTCTGTGTTTACGCCCCCAAAGAGTACTCAACAGCTCTTGTTTCCTCCTCCCAAACGTGCCAAATGAACTGAAGTCTTCTAATCTATAGTGACTGTGTCACAGTGTTCAGTAGAGCTCCATATTCATTTTCACTTGACTGAATCCGAAGTACATTCTAGCAAGAACAGTAAATAGAGATATACCACAATTTCTTGGATAGAAAAAGCAAATTATATATATATATATATATATATATATATAAGCAAAAAAGTGGAAATGTTGTAAAGTTGCTTACTTGCTTCAGCTTATTTCTTTGTAAGGCAATAATGTCACCTCTTGGTTGATTGGATAATATGTATGAAAATTTACATATAATCCTACTACTTCAGTTGCAACTGCTGTTAATTACAAAATGACTAATGGAAATTGCAAATATGTACGTTTCACTTTTCATTACCCCATTTCATACATGCTAAAATAATATCAGCTATTAATGCATATTCATATTACAATATTCTTTTTACACTATTTACATCATTTCGGCCGTTGTCCGTTCCAGCCTTCTTCAGGTGATATTTCTAGGAATTTCAACCCATACACTTTAAAGGGTAGATTATTCTTATTCCCCATCCCATGCCTTTTGATATATCTGTTCCAGTTAATTCCCCTTGATAACTCAACTCTCCAAGTTTTTATTGAACTCACAACTCTGAGTTAAGTCATTTTTGGATCAATCAACTGATGCTTTTATCCACTGGGCCATATGTCTTTGGGGATATTGGTGAGTTATCAAGGGGAATTAACTGAAACTGAGACATCCAAAGGCATGGCATGTGGAATTAAAACAATCTACCACCATGGACTAAATAAAGATTTTGGTTCAAAATACCACCTGAAGAAGTCCAGAGCGTACAATGGCTGAAACGTCATGAATATGGCAATAAAGATGAGGACAACAATCCAAACAATGTAAATAGTGCAAATAGTTACAATGCCTCAGAAATATAGAGAGATACAATATTATTTAGCACTTTAATGTTAACTTTTAACACAATCATGAACCATTCAAAATCTACATAGAAGAAATGTATTCTATTATATAAAATACAATGTGACTATATTTATCAGTTATGCCCCTGATCTGCTCTATTTCAGACAATAAGTTATTACTTTGTTAAAACAAATTCACACAACTGAGTTACAATAATAATGATACCAGTTTGTTATATTGCTTTTTTTTCTTTTTTTTTTTATTTAGTTTTGTATAAGCTTTCCTAGGATATTTTCACTTTTAAGCTTTTATCTTTCTAAATGGCATGCATTATGTCCACATTACCATTGCTAAATGTCATCCACAGGAGCGTCAGTCTAAAAAACAACTTATTTAGCGTGATTTTTTTTTTACAACTAAGCTTCAAATGTAAGGATAACACTTTTAAGGACTTAGGAACTAGAATTATTTTACACTGTGAAATAAGATACAACAAATGAGTTAATTGCAACAAGCACACACTGATCCTAAGCTGAAACATCAATTCATGCACAATCACATCAGTTTTGATGGATACTATGCTGGTTGAACTAACGTGAAAATGCAGAGCTACAGCTACATGAAGTTTAAGGTACTTTATAAGTACATTGCAAAATAAATCTTACTGTCTTTGTTATAGCTTGGGTTGAACTAGTAAAAAGATTAAAAAAAAAAAAAAATCAAAGAATAATCTAACAGTAGTCTTAAAATCTAAAATCTTCTAAATGACTGGGTAATTGTAAAGCTTATCATCACATGACAAACTCTGCAAACTTTAAATATTTAAAAAATTATCAACAAAAGAATTGAGCTTTTTTCCCACACAAAAACAATGTCCCACCTATCACCATGGGAATGCAATGCAGATGATTCATCCTTAATGCAGAACTTGCCTACAGCATTATTTCAACTGTCTACACATTATGCAATCATTATATCCCTAAATTATATCTATCAACTGTCTCTTAATACTCACAGACTCTTTTCTCCTGTAAATGCTCTTTTGTTTTCACTCTTTCACACACACACATATACATACACTTGCTGCTTCTTTGCATTGTTAACTGGGTTCTATCTCTAGAGAAAATGCCTGGATAGCTCATTTCATCTTTAGAAAAGTGCTTTTATGAATAGCAATGCCTCTGTGGGCATTTTTCTTTCACTTGTTTTTAATTCAATATATTTGATTTATAAGCAATATTAATAGATTGAAGGATTATTTTTTGTACAATGAACACAAATGAGGCATAAACAAATGCCAAAGAATGAAGAGTTGAGAAGAAATAATAAGCTCTGAATCGTGATTTATTACAGCCAACGTTTCACTTATCAGTGATTTATTTTATATATTTCATCAATGTTGAAGTGAAGAAACAAAAACAAGAAAGTTATTAGGAAAAAAAAAAAAAAAAAAAAAAAAAAATTCTAATTACTTTTTCTCATGTTTCTTCATTTAAACAAATTGGAATTTCGCTATCTACCATCCTCTTGATTACTCCTTTTTCTTCCCGCTCATTATTAAGGATTCTGTTCCTAATTCTTCCACACCCTTTAAGCTCTTGTGTCTTAGCGGCTTCACTATCTTGAATGGGATGATACCTTGTTTCCTGTTTAGGAGTGGTTTTCTGGTTACTTCTAAAGTTTTCTCATTCTCTTTCACTCCCAGCAACCTCTTGTGTTTTAGTGGCATTATTGCCTTGCTTGGGGTGAATTGAGTAAAAAAAAAAAAAAAAAAAAAAATTTTTTTTTTTTTTTTTTTAAATAACTCATCTTAATTTCAATTACTTTTATTACAATTTCCAGGTGGTATTGTTCCACAATTATTGATAAGCAATGTAGACCAGAAATAAAGAATTAAGCCTCTTGAGATATCCAATTGCCTCAAGATAGTAGACGAGAGTTCAAACGTCTATCAGAGATTTCTGTATAAGGTTTTATTCTTCTTACTAACAATTTTAGAAGGACTACTTAGGGATTGTAATAAAAAATAACTGAAATTAAAATCAAAGAAAGAAAGAAAAAGAAGACTCAGAAAGAAATTAAGAATTCTTTCTATTTGTAATCCTTTTCAAGAGTTGCCAAAAGTATTCATGGAACTTTTATCCTTGATGACTGTACAATGTTAAAGATTTTAATTTAACCAACTGTAATATAGCTTCCCCGTGCCTTTTCTATAAATACTTTCATGGTAATTGTTCTGATGAACTTTCCTCTATGGTATTTTCATAAGAGACAATGAGGTATTATAGTGGTTGTAGTAAGAAAGGTACGTATGAATGTGTTTTGGTGTAAGGAATATTGTTCATACGATTGGGTCAGTGTTTGCAGCTAGCTAAGTTATATTGAAAACAGAAGAAGACCGTCCTTTCCCCAACCCTCTTTTTGGCCATGTGCCACATTTCTGTATTAAACAGAATAAATATCACTTTCCTCTATGATAGCTAGACTTTACAAATTTAAGTGCAATACTAGATTGGCAGTGAGGTCTCATCGTTTTACAGTTGACATTGCTAGATGTAACCGTAGGTTCTATGCTAACAGTTTCTTTTGTTTTCACTGATGTAAACTAGTAAAACAGAAACTTGATAGTGTTAGACTTTGAATAAGAATGAAATAAGTTATAGGAAGTTTAAAAAAAAAAAAAAAAAAAAAAAGAAAGAGCAAAATAAAAATCTATTATTTTACATATTATATATTAAATTAAGTTATACATATTTAAAACATAAAAACGAAAGAATGCAAAAAAAATAAAATAAAATGCTTATACTGCTTGGATCAAGAAGAAAAAACGACCTTGATATAAATGAAGTTAGCAATCCAAAACAAATAAAAAGTTAACATTGGTCTGCATATAAAAGTTTTATGAACCTCGATTCAAATGCTTATAAAATATCCCATTGAATTAACCAGCTGCATCTTCTGTTCTTTTTTATTCTTAACATTGCACATAATATTAAATGAACTGTAATAAAAGAAATCGATCTCGTCTTTTGGCATTAACTTTTCCTGTTTATTTTTAAACAAATATATGAGAGAGGAGGAAATCTGCCCAGGGAAATTATCAGAAGTTAGAAACAAATTATATTTAAATTAAAATTCAATTAACAGCAGGAAGAATCCAATTAAAAAATTGCAATATATGAATATTTAATCTAAATTTAAACAAAATCCAAATTATAGAAATAACCATGAATAAAAAAAAAAAAAAGGGTTAAAGTAAAAAAAAAAAAATTCATCATTAAATAATTAGTAAAAATCATATGCTAATTTGAAATTTTAATTTAAAAAGTTGCAGTACAGAAAGCATAAATGCAAGTTACAATATACACATACATACATACACACCTCTGTGTATGTATCATTTTCTGGTATATTGCTTGAATAAGAAGTTTTATGTCAAGTAATTTTCATATATAACACTGATATGAAACTAAAACCAGGGAAATATTTGATTGATAGAATTTTCCTTCCAAACATAAAAGCACAGAATGGGATTCCCAATAGACATGTCAAAGATGTGTATTAAATCTCATGAAAAGAAAGAAAAATTTACTATTCAAACTGCACAATGATCAAAGAATATCTAGACATTTCACACAAGAAGAAAAAGGAAAAGACGGAGACGACAAAGAAGGAAGAGAAGGAAAAGAAAAAAAAAGAAGATAAAGAAGAAAAAAAAGAAGACAAAGTAGGAAAAGAAGAAATCCCATCAATGTGCTTTGCAGATGCAGCAACAACTTTTACATGATAAGCAAATTTAATCTATTTCTACACACAAGTCCACCAACAGAGAATTAATCTAGACAAGTACATCCTCTGCTCATCTCAGTTACATATAAAAAAAAAAGCCTTGCATTACTCAAGAAGGAAATAGACAAAATCTTTCTCTGTCCATTTAACTAGACAGAATGACAGATGTAAACAAACTGAAACAGAGATAGAAAGTCAAAAAAGAATCCATGCTATTTTCATTTCTTTAGAGAAAAATATCTTTGTATTAAATATGAACTTCTTTTGTATTCTTTTATCACACAACTTCCCAATATAGCATGGGGGGGGGGTTTCATTTTCAACAAATGTCATATGTACTTTGAAAATGAATATTCTGGAACAGAAATCTAAAGATATACAGAAGTTCAGTCTCAAAATCTTTAAAAAGGTCATCTAAAATTACCAATCAGTCATTAGACTTAATGTTACTTAATGCTATTGTTAAATGTATCTTAGAGAAAACGTTTTTAAAAATATATTTTCTTCCTTACAGATATTAAAAATATTAATTTGCACATTTATATAAGAATACAAAAATTTTTGCACTGACAAATATAGCTTAAGATTGCTGGATTGATTTGTTTTTTTATAGCTTATCAACCCTCTGCAGGTTATTTAAAGAGAGAAAATATTTTTAGATTGTAAAATTTGGGGAGGGGGCAATGATTTATTGATAGAAATCTTACTATTTAACCCATAACTGGGGGAGAAAAGATGGATTCATACCTCTCCCAAGGGTATTTGTACATAAGTGAATATAACAAATCCAACTGGAATTGGAACTTTCTTCTCCAATTAACCATTCCAGGCCATTATCCAGTATACCACCCACATATCCAACTTTATGGCACCAGGTATTCCCAAAGGTCACCCACTAAGTACTGACCAGGCTCAGCATTGCTCAACTTTGCAGATCATACGGGAACTGGTATTTTAACATGATAATGGCTGTAGACCATACAACCCATGCATCCAAGCTTACAGCACCTGGTATGCCCAAGCTCAACATGGCTTAACTTCAGTGATCATACTGGAGCCAGTGTTTCAACTGGATATGATTGTAAGCCTAAATATAACTTAAGAAAAAAAAAAAACATCTTTAATTAACATGAAGACATCTACTGTTAGATTTCAATATTTTCCCTATATCCTTTAGTCTAAAGGCTTTAGACCAGGCATCCACAAAATACGGACCATGAGGGGTTTTCTAAACAGCAATTATTTTTATGTCGCCCAGCATAAATTCAGCAACTTATTGCATACAAAAAACATTTTTGTGGAAGTATGACTTTTGCAGTCTGTGGCTAATTTTCTGCAATTAATGTAGCCTTTCACATTTTTTTCATTATTTACTTGTGCATTGGACTAGCCATAAAATGAAGAGAAAAATCAAGTGATTTTTTTAAGGAATTTATATTCCTTGTGAATTTTTATTTTTTACCAAAATCACAAATCTAAAAAAAAAAAAAAAAAAAAAAAAAAAAATGTTGACCAAGCAAATCATTGACAAAAATAAATATATTTTAAAGACATTTTGAACAATTGACAATTACTGAAGGTTTTTAAAATAAAAATTATTATT
Organism: Acanthosepion lycidas; assembly: GCA_963932145.1. NCBI lineage: Eukaryota > Metazoa > Mollusca > Cephalopoda > Sepiida > Sepiidae > Acanthosepion > Acanthosepion lycidas. The sequence goes on from OZ010599.1 coordinate 94,613,691, forward strand.
TTTTACATCAATTTAGAAAAAAGTTAGTGCCCTTATGTTTTGTCCCAGGTTTCAAATAAGCATTTATTTATTTTATTAACAAAAAAAAAAAAAAAAAAAAATAGTTTTATTATGCTACTTCTGGAATTGTCATTAATTACTCACTTCTAAATTTTCATTAGATTTTTTTTACTTTTATAAGCAAGTTCAGTTTTACTTCCTACCAAAATATGGCTGCACAAAAAAAAAAAAAAAAAAAAAAAGAAAGACCGAAAGCTGAAGTATTCAAGTATTAAGTTTCAACAAATGAATGAATCTTTAAATTATAGAATAACAGATTTCATTTACGTTGTTGGATTTTCTTGTGTAGCATCATTTTTTATTCTATCCGATTTAAAAGGGAAAAAAGTGGTACTTCTTGTCACACTTTTCTTGTGTGTTCTGTTAGTTACCACTGCCAGTTACCACCTTAGTTTTTTTTAACTAAGTTACATATCGGTGATCTTTTACAAAGTTAAATATGGTATTTAAAATCTTTTTTTTTTTAAATTGTTTTTTTTTCAGACTGCTAAATGAAGATTTCATTGGGATACTATTTGTATTTGTGAAAAGTTGTGAAATTAATTTTAAAAAGTGGCGACAGATAACCAACAAGTACAAGGAAAAAAATGAAGATAACTATTCCGCCCCTTTAAATAAAAAACAACACAAGTTATAAACAATTAAAAAACACAAAATATATATTTTCCTAAAAAAATACCCGTTTTCAATGAAGAAAAAGAGTCAAAGCAAAGCTTATATTTCTATCTCGATATAAAAAAATAAACAAAAAAACTGATCAAATTTAAATTTCGTTGTTTGCCCAAGTAATACCCCTCAAAAAAAAAAAAAAAAAAAAAAGGGAGTAAAAAAAGAAACAATGTTAAATCACGACTACTAAAGTATTTGGGAAAACGATCATTCTCCTTTTTTATTTTTAGTAAGTAAACTTTTTTTTTCTTTTTGCCTAATCTTCTAATTGATTGATGAATAATAACAAAAAAGCTGTTTTTAAAAAAATGTTCAGCTACCAAAATAAAACAAAAAAGTAAAAATAAAAAGGGAATGGGAATCAAATAGAATTTAATACAAATATTTCTTAAAATGAGAGAAATATATTTTTTTTTACTTTTAATTTTTTCGTTAGTCTTGTTAAGAGAGAAGTGTTTTGTTTGAACATGTGCTCCACTTTGTGATAGAGAAGAAAAAAAAAGTGGAGAGGAGCATGTAGTTTTGGTGACAAAAAAAAAGTTTTTCTTTTCTTCTATTTTTTTTTTTTTTTTATTTAATGAAAAATAAAAAACTGAACATGTCATTTCTTTGTATATTTTTTAAATTTTTCCTCAGCAGTAGTTCCGATGCTTTGTTTGATTTGATTTTCTTTTCTAAGTTCTAGTAAACAAACATCAGAGCCAAAATATTTTTTACTGATGAAGAAAAGAAGTAAGTGTCTTAAGTTTAGCGCTCCAAACGATTTCTGAATACAAGCACAGAATTACCTCCCTTACAGTTCTCCCCACACATTTAATTTTAACCTAACCTCATATTCTGAGCTTTTCTTTTGGCATGAGCATGCATCCAAAATAATAAATTTTGTTAAAAAAAAAAAAAGGAACACGAAAAAGCTACAATCCGAAAAATACATTTTTTTTCCATAAGAAAAAATAAAAATGGACGTGAAAGGAAAATTTCCCGAAGGATACTTTATTTTTTTTTTTTTTTTTTTTACCCAGCTTGTTGTTGACTGCTGAAAATCTTCTTCCCATCTAAATTGAAAAATAAATATTCGTGATGAATTTCTTTTTAACGGAGATTAAATGTCATTTTATTTTTTGGAAAAAAAATTGCAATATTGATTTAATTAATTTAATTTTTTGAATATTATTTATTTTTGATACTTATTTAAATTTTGGATGCATAGCTTTTCAAATAGAAAAAAAAAAAAACAAGGTACAAAAAAAAAAAAAAAAAAAATGAAGCGAAGTTAAAAATAAAAGAATAAATAAGGGACCTGTAAGGGAGGTAATCCAGTGTTTGTTATGAATGAAAAATCGTTTGGAACGTTAAACTTAACAATAGTCGAAATGTCAAGAGTTTTATCACTTTTTCACGTTATATAAAAAAAAGCATCATGTTTTTTTCCAAATCTTTTTAAAAAAAGTTTTTTTTTTTTTTAAATATTCAGTTATGGGGTAAAAAAGGACGAGGAAGGGTCGGTCAGACTCTTCAAATTTAAATTAAATAAAAATAGAAATAAATGAAGATGTGATAAATAAACAAATATTTTTTTTCTTCAGGTTACAAAAATTTAGATTTTCAAGTTCCTTTTTTTTTTATGACTACAAATGTTCTTTTTCAGTGTAGAATTTAATAATTGCAGAAAATATATTTTTTATTTAGTTAGATTTTTATTTTAGTTTTATTTTAGGTACAGCAAAAGTTTTGTAACACAAACTGCTAGTGGTTTGGTAAGTTTCAGCAGCTTTTTTAGTTTTGTATTTTGTTTATTTTATTTATTTTCATTCAAGCTGTGGGAAATTCTGGACACTTGAATAAAAATTATAAAAATAAAAGATTCATAAAGTTTATTAAAATTAGAAACTTCACAGCGAAAGTTGGATTTATTTTTACACAATAAATAACTGATTGAAAAAAAAAAAAAAAAAAAAATTCTTTTTTTAAAAGAAAAGTGTGGGGGTATTTCTTTTCTTAAAAATAAAAAAAAATGGTCTTTTTATTAGGTCAGCAGACCTAATAATTTTTTTGTGTTACAAATTCAGAATTAAGATAAAATACGTGATCATTAAACAATTTTTTGTTCCTTTAAAAAAAAAAAAAAAAAAAAAAAAAAAAAATTAAAAGTCGTCCTGATGAAAAAAAAAAAAAGTTGATATTTGAAAATTAAAATTTATTTTTCTTAAAAATGCTTCAGTTGTGAATCGAGATATTCATTACTCTGACTAGACTTAATAAATCAGAATTTAATTAATTTATAATATCAAACACTTAAAAAAATATTTTTTAAAAGTGTTTTATCTTTGTCTCGGACATATAGAGCTCTACTTGGATCTTTATCCTCTTGGAAATTCCATACGTATTATTATTACCATTTTAATATGGTATGTGTGTGTGTGTGTGTGTGTGTACGTGTGTGTGTGTGTGTGTGTGTGTGTAAAAATTATCAATTTTTTTTTCTTTCTGTATTTTTATTTTTCCTCTTTATCAAACAAAAATGATTATTTATTTTGCAAAGTGGAAAAATAGAGATTTTTAGTAGGAAGTTTTAAAAGTTTACAAAACAAAATGAGAAGTAGAATAAAAACAAACTATTTTTATCGCTTACAGGAAAAATACAAAGCATCGTAAAATAAAAAAACTAAAAGTAATTTTTGTTCCTTTCTTTTTTTACTGATATTTGAAACCCGCGCCGACCTTTTAAAAATATAAACTTTGCAGTGTTTGTCTATCAACAATAATAAAACCTGTAATAAATGAAATGCCAATATTTTGCGGAGATAGAAAATAAAGAAACCCATAGAATTCGAAAGCAATAATTTATAAAAAAAAAAAATTACTTACCGACTTATAAATCTCAATTTCATTATTTAAAAACAAGATCTAAACGATAAAATAAAAAACTAGATGATTGGAAGACTCACCACAACAAGTGGTCATTCGCTCGACCTATCGTCGCTAGATGGCGCTGACCTCACTGAATTACTACACTGGGAAAAAAGGCACGTAAATAAAATCTAAAAGGAAAAAAATCCCTAGAACGCATTTAACAGGCGTTCCCCCCTCCTCACTACAACTCCACACAAAAATAGAGTTCCTATATTTTTCTAAATATTCTTTGAATATGATAGTTTTATCGAGTTAATTATTTACAAAGAATTATTAAATATTTTCGTTTTCATATAGTCTAACTTTCAAAAAGTGATTATTATGTATCCATACAAAAACAGCAAGTAGTAATCTGATTCTGAAGGCTTCGTTCCGGGGTCTGATCACGAGGGTAGATCAAAGTGATGTCTGCAACTATTGCCTTGCGATAAATGAAGGAATTCAAAGGCTAAGCAAGCCAAAATAACACTTTAACATTCCAATTAACAGTTGCAGTATGATGAAAAAAAAAAAACCTTTCTTAAAACTTTAGGGATCTGGGCGGCACATCTTGCTTTTACTTACTTTCCTCACGAATGTCTCCAGTTGAATTAATTCTGATTTCTTTTTATTTTTAAATATTTCAATTTCATTTTTCCTCAGCAATAAGTTAACTCTTCCCTACTACAGAATGAAACTGAATGAAAGGAAATAGGTATTATTAAGACCTTGCATGAGAAATGAGAAAAATCTGTAGAATATAAAAAAAGTGAAAGTAGTACCCATAATCATTGGAGTACTAGGATGTCTCAAAAAGCTTCAAGAACAAATGTAACTGAGGAACAATTGAGACTGATGAGACTACTGAGGAGAGTGAGAGAGCTATAGAGACTTGTTGTCACTTGATCTCTATGGTGACCACTAAAAACTGCTTGAGAAAATAATAATAATAAGAAGAGACAGTGGTGATGCCTGTTGTGTTGATTATCACAAAGTTTCTTATTTTTTTAAAGTTCTCCACAATTATTATTTTATTTATTACTTATATACTGTTTCATAATTTGTTTTGCTTTGTAGTGCTTTTGTTCACTTAACATTTTATTTTATATATAAAAAAAAAAAAAAGTTAATTTTGGGGGGGAGCCTCTAAAATACATAATGTTTATATACATACATTATACCCCAAAGGTTTAGCTGAGAGTGATAGTGGGGACAACCTCCCACTGTCTATAAAATGCTTCTGTAGTATGCTTCTCAAATAGCCTCTGATAATTACCGTATTTGAGGGCATATAAGGCGCACTTTTTTTTTACTAAAAATATCTTTTAAAATTCACCCACATCTTATATGCCATATGTAGGTTTAAAATTCACGGTAGTCAGCCAAAATGACACATTATTTAACAATAATGATAGTAGTATTAAAAATGAGTATCAGAGTTTTTATAACAAAGACAACACATTTTATGGATTTGTAGATGAATAAAATTTTAATGGTAACAGTACTGTTGTGCTCAATTGTAATAATTACTTGATTTTTATTTTGTTTTCTTATCTTTGGATATAATAAAGTTTTTATAGACTCATGTTCTTTTTTCCTATTTTTCGTTTAATTGTAATCATGGCTTGTTAACCAAAATAATACCTCATAAATATAGCCTAGGCTGAACCATTTACTATTAATTTTACTAATTTTTTCTTGATTTGCCCTGCTGAAATTGGGGTGCATCTTATACACCTGTGCATTTTATATGCCGTCAAATACAGTAAGTCCAGCTCCAAGCCAAAGAATGGGCAAAGGCAAACAACTGGCACCTCATAACCAGTTGCTTCAGGTAGATGTGTGGGGGTTACCAAAGTGGTGGTTATCCGTTTACAGGTGGTTATTTTCAGATAACGTCCTTAATCCAAATATACCCAATTTATTTTGGACTTCGTAAAAAGGCATGCAAAGATAATCAGTACAAAGATATATTTTGCATGTACTGATAAAATTTTATATCTCTTCAAATAAAATATGCAATATTTAACGAGTTCATAAGTTCATATCAGAAAGTTCTTGTGTTGAACATCTCTAAGACCTATAGCATATAATAGAGAGAGAGAAGAAAGTCCTTGTAAATGTGTATGTATGTATGTATGTAAGTATCTCTTGATAGTAGTAATCCTTTTGACTATCTGTGAGATTTTTAGGTGTCCAAAAATATAGGCATGGGAGAACAGGATGAAATATTTCATCGATTCTCTGTTTGCCTTGCCTGATCGTCTTCAAGTTTATCACTTTTTCGAGACAAAGGAATTCATTTCAGAATTGTCTCTTGATTTTTGATTGGTTCACATGACTCATTTGGCAATCCCTTTTTCTTCACCTTCATTTAGGAATGATGACCCTTTGACCTATTTTAATTATTTCTCTTTTTTTATCTTTTTGTTTTATTTCTTTATAGCAAACCAAAATAGTTTGCCAACTTTTAGTTTTCTATTTTTTTTAAAATAGTGAACTTTTTATTTTTCTATCACTACACATGGAGCTCGACAGTCCAAGAAGGCAGTCCATTTATGGGAAGGAAAATCCTGATTTTAAACCTCCACTATCTTACAGGTATATCCAAACACACACAAAAAAAAAAAAAACCCATAGAAGTAAATCCAGACAGAAAACCCAGAGTGGAGTCCTGAAGATGTTTGGCTGTCAACCATAACAAATTTCTGGCAACTCCTGCAGCCCCAACTATAATACTCTGCCTAAACTTGATGAATTTAAATGCAGTACTAGATTGGCAGTTAGTTCTCATCCTTTTACAGTTTAAACAGCTAGATGTAACTGTAAGTTCTATGCTAACAGTTTCTTCTCTCACACTTCTTGCTTGTGAAACTCTCTTCTGGCTTCTTTGCTTCCCAGTCAACTTTGATTTTCAAAAATGTAAATGCAATGTTAATCGTTTTCTTCTGTCTTCTTAATTCTTGTTCTTTTGTTGTCCTCTCTCCTTAATAGTGATTTTTTTTATCATATTCTCTAAAACTCAGTAACACCTTGCATTTTAGTGGCTTTATTGCCTCGCTTGGGGTGAAATGATTAAAAAAAAAAGATTTCTGGGATGAGGAGCAATAGCCTCATGGATTAAAGTATTGGTTTGTGATTTTGGTAAGAAATTGTGGGCTGGGTAGTAAACTTAAGCACAGTTGAAACAGAGTTAGCAATAGCTGAGACAAGATATCCCAAGCCATGGACAGCAGAATGAGAAGAATCTACCCCCATAGATTAAATAAAAGGTTCAGCTCAAAATTTCCTGAAGGTTAACAAGCGCATGAATGATGCCAGAGGGCCAACAACCAAAACGTTGTGATAATAACAATAAAGATGGAGAGAAGATCTATTCTCCAATCTGCAACCTTCTTTCTCACAGACACAACATTGTGAACCTACCACTCCTGTATCATTATTTCCATGGTAAATCATACAAACTTCATTCTTTCGTTCCATCAATGCAAACCTTTACAAGTAGGGCACACCATACCACTTCCACAAAGTTGAACCACCCTCGTTTCCTCAGTGCTTCAAATGTGAAGAGAAAGTTTCACTCAGACAGTTTTGAACTCTCATTTTGTGGAACAGACTCCCACGTGGATGCTTCCTTGAACACTACAATCTTAACTCTTCAAATCAAAGGTCAATCACTATCTATCCTCTTTATCCTCATAATCTTCACTTTCTATCACCTTTTTCATTCACATCACACAACCTATCATTACATTCATTAAAAAGATTAAATATTAGCACCTGATACCAGTAAGAGATACAAAACTATTTGAACCCCAAGTTAAATTACTAGTTATTAACTAAATCTAGCACAAGGCCATTGTAGAGGAGCACCCAATCAGAATCAAATCTACTATGCTAATGAATTGTTCTATGAGATAAGCTTATTAACCATCATACCAGGGTTGTTGCCCTTATCGATATTAAGTTAAGCTTAGTGCGGTACAAGGCTATAATAGAAGAGTGAGAATCACACCTACTATGCTAATGAATTGGTCTAGTTAAGAAGGCTTAGAAAATTTTATACTCACAGGACAGATTGAAGGTAAGGGAGACAGAGGAAAGCTTGAGTGAATGGATGGCAGAGCAGGGTTTGGGGAAGATGACAAAAAGACAAAAGCTACAAAAGACAGGAAATTGTGGCATACCTTGATCGCCAATATCCTTAAAGGACACGGAACATAGAAGAAGAAGAAGAAGAAAAAGAAGATTGTAACTGCTGCTGATCATCATGTGATCAATTCCTGAATGAACAGAGAGACATAATGAACACTCATATGCAGAAACATACCAAGTAGACATTGGCAAATGTAAGGCCGACACAACTTCTCCATCCCCTCACTGCTCCTCTTATGAATCAATTTCCAAGGATTACAAGAAATACATTTATCTCAAGACTTTATGAAATTTACTAATATTTTAGTGGAAATTTGGTTCACAACACAGGTACCATAAATACTGTATATTTCCACATGTAAGATGACCTTTAAATCCCCAAAACCACCCTTAAAAATTGGGGGTTGTCTTATACTAGAATTCTAAAAAAGAAACCTTAAATTTTGTGGTTTGTCGGTAGGCTAACCTTGGCATCAGCACAATAACCAATAATGTACATGAAAAGATTCACATTATCAAACAAACTGATAATAAAAATAATAAAACCATTTCTGCCTTATATACAAATAGCTTACTGGCATAACTTCATAATAAATTGCCTATTTGAAGAATAATTCCATATCAATGAAATCAATTTGTATCCATTCAAGCTCAGCTGAGAAAATGTAAACATCAAGTTATGATTGCATTCACAGTAATGGAATGTATTATTGTTGTACATTATCGTACTGTTATTAGTAATATTTTGTGATTATCGATGAAGTATAAGGAAATGGCCATTAGTACACCAGGCTGTTTGTAACTGTTTAGATATAGAAAAAGAAGAGAAAGAAGAATAATAATCAGTTTTCACAAGAAATCACATGATGAAAAGTAAACAAAACAATGATTTCCCTTTTAGGGATGTGTTTAGGAAAAACATGATATAGAATCGATTTTATTTCATTTATTTTAGATTTCTAAGGATACAGTAAGTAATAACATTTGCAATAACATCATCTTTATATAATCAATAAGCAGTCGTCTTATACAACAGGTATAGGATAAATTCATGAAAATTTGCTATATTTTTTGATCTCATCTTATCTAAAAAATGTATGGTAAAATTGTCATTGGAAATTTAATGCTAAATACATCATCAGTTATGTTGAGTTTAGAAGGCAATACAAAGAAAGTGTGTGTGTGTCTCTCCCTCAACTTGAATTTCACAAGAGGACATTTTGACTGGAACTGAGAGACTTCATCATTTGATAAATCAGAACATAACAAGAGGTGGTTTTGTTTCACCCTCCATTTGAAGCCACCAACCAGAAACCTCCCTCACTAGCAATCTGAGTAAAGATCAATGAACAAGAGGTTTGGCTAAGCAAAATGTAAGAACTGTTACTGACGTGTAGGATGACTATCTTCAACTAAACATGGCCTAACAGTCAGTAGTAATGAAAGGATTACAGTGGGCAGCTGTATGGAACTCACACTGAGCCACATATCATTCTACCTGTTCACCTGGTAGTTTTCAAGAAGCTGGTTAGCTCCAAGATGTGGTTGACAGTGTCAAAAGCTTGTTTTGCCTTTTCATATCCTGTGTCTGATTGGAAACTGCAATGTTAATGCACTTAATACATCTTAAAGAGAAGTGAGAATGTTAAAATTTGGTACAAGCCATATGACATTATGTTCAGTTATCTTCTATTTACAACCTGTTAAAGATGTGTTCTCATATACCTGGTGCAACGTGGATATAAATCATGACAATGCCTATAACAGGCCTGGCAGCCATGTGACTGGAGTCCACAACTGGGAGCAAACATGTTGAGGCCCAAATTACAATTTAGTCTTTTTAAAAACAGTTTATCTGCCTGGGTGTGTGGTACACACACACACACACACACACACACACAGATAGCTTAGCATGATGGTTGACCTACAGCTATACAGCTCTAGCGCATCAGGTATACTGATGACAGCAAGCCAACTGGTGACCCCTGTTTGTAAATTTGGGCAGGCAGTTCCAGAAATTCATACACAGATGTCCTCAAGGACACATGGCACAGTGGATAAAGGCATTAGTTAGATCCAGTGACAGGACCCAAACAGTGTGAGTTCAATACTCGGTTAAGGCAGTAGAGAACTTTCAGAGGGAAATTAACAGGAGATAACTGATAACTGACATCCATTAAACATGGCAAGTGGAACTAGAACAGTCTACCCCAGTGAGCGAAATAAAGGGTTCAGTTCGACATTCCAACCACCTGAAGAAGGCCGGAGCGTACAACGGCCGAAACATTGTAATAAATATGGCGACAATGATGAGGACAATAGTCTGAATAATGTAAATAGTGCTTCTTGGTTTAGTTTAGAATTTTTTGGCATCTCCGTCTTAATTAAAGTAAAATTACAAAGAAAAAAATCATTCTAACAAAAATAGGGGGGAAATTTGTTTTGTTATTCAAAACTTGCATCAACCTTTTGAGTGCAAATTAATAAATAGAAAAAGTTTTCACATATTTTGACCCCTGATAGCTTGTGACATCATCTGAGGCTCTAATAACTGAACAGGTCAGTTATCATTTTAAAATTTCATTTAATGAGGAGTGGTGCTGAAAAGTTCTTAGTCTGATAAAAGAAAATCTTACGTTGGGTCATTTGGTCAGATTTTAGGAATGGCGAGTAATTTTTCAGCACCCCTCCTATGTAAAGTTTCTTTCTTTCTACTTCTATATGCCATGTCATTCAGGACGTAGGGGATAACGGCTCATCACAACTTCCTATCTGTTATAGTTCTGAGTAATGTTTGTCTCTTTGCTATGCCTACTACTTCTTGTTCTGACAACCATTTATACAAGCTTATTAGGTAGTGTTGTATGGGAATAAAGCATCATTGCTGACACTGTAGTTTGAACCCAGTAAGCAAACACAGAAAATTCCATTATTAAATAAGTAGATCATGTGATCATAAAGGAAACATATAAATGGGAATTAGTGTGACGTCTAAGTGATCGCTATTCTATATACTATCCACTATACTATTTCTCTATACTGATCATTATATGAATTACTATTCGGCGATAACTATTTGAACAAGTATTATTGGTGCGAGTATTATTTTAAGGTGTTAGTACTACCAGTATCTGCATTTACAAAGTCTCATCTACAACGAACATTCAGAATTGATAAGGACCATTCATTGACCTAATGAAAGTTACAACAAATAAGTGTCTAGCATCATGAAAGGTAGGTAATTCACTGTTTCAACTGTCCTTCTTTCCTTTACTATGTCTTATGACTGATAAATTTTACAAGCCTTCTTTCTTCATTAGAAATTTCAATTGTACCTTTCTGATCCTAATTAGAAGTGTTATTTTTTGTTTTCCTTCTCTTTAAAACTTCCTTGTTGCTTACATTATGTCCTTGGTATTCTCAGCATCCTTCTGTAGAACCCCATTTCTGTCATCTCAAATCGCCTCTTCATTTGTGAAGAAATTGTCCAGCATTCACTGTCATATAAGAACATTGATATTTACTATTTACACAAGCTAGATAAGTACTTACTTGCTGTTTCCTTTTGCATTTTTTGCTTCAATGTCCAGTGGATATCAAATTCTCCAAGCCTTCTTTCCTCATTACTTGTCCCAGAAATTTTAACTTTCATTTTATGATTCTATGTATAAGTTTCGTTTTTGTTCCCATTTTCCTTAAAACTTCCATGATATTCTCAGTATCCTTCTGTAGAACCACGTTTGTTATCATAAGTCTCCTCTTCAACTACAAGTGTTCTTTTCATTTTCAATTTTCCTTAAACCTTCATCATTGCTCATATGTTCATTCCCTGGAATTCTCAGTATTCTCCTGTAGAACGATATCTATGCTGCCTCAAGTCTCTGCTTCAGCTGTAATGAGATTGTATTTTGTCATTCATGTGGTAGGGATGTAAAAGGCAATTATTTCCCTTTGGTTGAGTTGAAGTCACAAGGTTTACATGATGACTAGTGAATGACATCAGTTCATAGAGTCTGGGAGGGAGTCAGTTGCTGTTTATTTAACCTTGAGGCAAGATTTGTCTGTCCAGGCCAGTTTCTATGGAGGCTGCAGTGAAGACAGACATCACAAGCCCACAGCAGTAGGGCATGCAGAGAAAACTCACCAAAAACATAAAGAACACCATAGACCTGCTCTTTTTCCTCTTGGGAAATATTATAATTAAGACTCTCTTTCTTTTTACCCTTTCAGCCTGCTTGTTTTTATACATATATTATTGTTGTGCGTGGATATGAAACATCGACATCATTTAAGAAATAATGAAACATATGTCAACATAAATATATGAAAAGTTCAAATAAAACACTTGCATATGAAATTCTTAATATAAAGTTAGCATTATCTATTTTCAAAGGACTATGTATAAAAAACAATATGAATTTTTCTACTTATCTGTTTGGTTTGTCATGAGCCTGAAATGCATGTGTCATGATACCTTAACTTCCACGAGCAAAAGAGAAAAATTGACCTTCCTGCCTAACAATATCTCATGCAGGTCGCATCAGGTCATGTGACTGTTTTTTATTCTTGTGAATATTTATAATTAATTTTTATTGCTTTTTGTCTATCGCTACATTATAGTTTCTCTGTGTGGGACAAATTAGTGCTAAGTATGTGTATATTGGTATAAAAAGACTCTCTGGGAGCAAAGCATGTTTGTCAATCCTTTTTCTTTCAGATATTCCATTCCATCTATGTATTAAGGTGTTACTATATCATGGATATAATAATGCCTATAATAGGGAAATAGAAACTGGGAATATTCTCTCTTTCCTACCACCCACATTAATAGGGGAAAAAAGTCAGTCAGAATGGAACATTACATTCTGAAAACTTTCTATTTAAATTTCTGGGATGAGGAGCTATCATTATTTACACAATTTACATTGTCTTCATCTTTGTTGTTGTTAAATAATAGTTTAGCAGACTATTATTTTTAGGGTGAATGGTATCTTTGCTTGGACTTCTTGAGGTTGACTTTTGAGGTCAAATATAAGAACAAATCAAGGAAGTCGATTTTGATTGGCTGAATGAGTGTGAGAATGATAGATACGGAGAAAGGGTCTTCAGTGAGGTGTTTCTGAACCATCAAGCAATGAAAACTGCCACAGTGGTGGGGCTTAGAGAAACCCACATGATCTCACCAGTAACATTGAAGATAATACCAGCCTGGCTGTTTTCCCTTTGGTAAATATTACAAGTAAGACCCTCTCAGTTCACGCCCTTTCACACCACTTGTAGTATTCATTTATTATAATTTCTCTTAGTGACAAGTATTTATATATTTGTATATAATTTCTTGTATGACATAGTGATATATAAAATCTCATTGAGAATAAAGCATATTTGTCAATCCTTTTTCTTTCAGCTATTCTGTTCTGTCTGTGTATTAAGGTGTTACTATATCATGGATATGATAATGCCTATAATGGGGAAATGAAAAATGGGAATATTCTTTCTTGAACAGCACCTCCTTAATTTCTTTAATCAACTATTTTTGGAAGTGCTTTATATACAGGATATCTAATGTTTAAATGGAAAAAATCATTAGAAAAGGGACGGTGACAACTTTTAGGGCCACAGCTTTAGACAAATAGTGAACCCCCTCCCAAAAAAACAAAACACTATGAAAGTAAATTTTTATAGTAAGAATACCAGCAATACATTTCTATATAAAAAATTACCAACAATACTTATTTACATATTTTTATAAAATGACCAGTAAAGCATTTTATAGTAGAATTACAAACAATACATTTTATAGCAAAATGACCAACAATACAATTTTTATCTGTAGTCAAAAGCATATAATTGCATTCAAAATATATTTAGTTGAAGCCATAAAATTGTGTTCAAAATATTTAGATTTCAGTATTAAATAACCCAAGGAGGTTGATTTGCATCTAAACATAATCAACTAACAAAGATCATTACAAAATAATAATAAAATGCAGTATAATTTATTAATCATTGTTTTTGGTCAATTTATATTTAATTAATTATCGAAACCAGTACCCAATGGGACTGTAAACTGCTTTATTCTTCAAATTACAGTATTTTAATGGTATTGCCCAAACAAATATTGCACTATGATGTGAAATTTTTGCTGTATAACAAACATATAAGCATAAACAAATTAGATCAGTATTATATCAATTTTTAACTTGACTTTATACATTTTTAGCTATTTGATATATTATTTGGAAATTTAAAGAATTTGAAAAAATTGTTAAATACATTTTTGATTGCATTATGGATAAATTTCAATATATGTCATTCCCCTTATCAATGGAAAGAAATATTTTGAATTGATTTTTTTTTAAATCTTTATTTGAAAAGAAATTTTTATTTAAAATTGTTTTAACATGAGTTACTTGGTGATAGGATTTTATGCAGATTTCATTCCATTAATATTCATAAAGATTTTGTTTTTTCCTGTTTAGATTAAATTCTTATTTTTTGCTGTAACAGATTAGGCCGGAATTGTCATAATCAATGAAATACAAGGGATATTCAAAAACGTAAGGCAGAAACATTATCAACAGATATCCAAAAAGTATGGTAAAATCATTGACCCTAGATATCCAATTCAAAAAGTAATGTAGAAATATTAAAAACAGATAGCCAGAAAGTAAGGAAAAATCATTGACAGTATAAAATTATAGTACAAACATTGACAATGTATAGCCAGTATCTAATATAGAAACATTGACAATATATACCTCAAAAGATAGAAATATTTACAATACATAGCCAGAATGTAAGGTAGAACCTTTGACAACAGACAGCCAAAAAGTCATGTATAAACATTGATTTTCTACAGCCAAAAATTGTAGTAGAAATACTGACAATATATATTCCAAAAGTATGGTAGAAATATTGTCAATAGATATCTAAAAAATTGACAATGGATAGTCAGAAGGTAAGGTAGAAATTTTGACAATAAACAGCCAAAAAGTAATGTAAAACATTGAAAATACATATCCAAAAAGAATGGTAGAAATATTGACAATAGATTGCTAAAATTGTGATAAAAATATTGACAATAGATAGCCAAAGAGTATGGTATAAACACTGACAATATATATATATACATAATGTGTGGTAGAAACATTGGCAAAGATATCCAAAAGATAAGATTAAAACATTGACAATAGATAACCAAAGAGTAATATAGAAACATTGAAAATAGGCTACCAAAATATTTAGTAGAAACATTGATGATAGATCTTTAAAGGTATGGTAGAAACATTGACAACAGATAACCAGAAGAGAAGATAGAAACAAAGATAATATATACATCCAAAAATTATGGTAGAAACACTGTCAATTGATAGACAAAAAGTATAGTTGAAACACTAATGGTAGATAACCAGAAAGTAAAGTAGAAACATTGACAATAGATAACAAGAAAATAAGGTAGAAACATTGACAAAATATATCCAAAATGTATGGTAGAAACATTGACTTTAGATAGCTAAAAATTTGTGGTCAAAATTTTGACGATAGATATCCAAAAAATAAAGAAGAAATTTTGGCATTAGACAATGAGAAAGTAAGGTACAAACATTGACAATAGACTGTCAAAAATATAGTAGAAACATTGTCAATAGATATACAAAAATAAAGTTAAAATATTAACAATAGATAGCCAAAAAGTGAGCTAGAATCATTCACAATAGATGTAATGTAATAGATATCTCAAATGTTAAGATACAAATGGCAACAATTCTTCTTTAGGACGTAGACAATCATGGCTTTCCACAACAACCTTTCCCTTGTAGCTCGTAATAAATTTTGTCTTTCTGTTATTTATCCTAAGCCCTGTTCTATCATCCATTTACTCAAGCTCATTAAATATGTTATGTATTGTTTTCCTCTGTCCATCTTACCCTCTATCTGTCCTGTGAGTGTCAGATTTTCCAAGTCATCCTACCTCATTACATACCCCAGAAACCTCGACTGTTTCTTCCTAATGTTAAGTATTAGTTTCCTTTTGTTTTCATTTTCTACAAAACTTTGTTGCTACTCACATGTTCTTTCCACAGTATCCTCAGAATCCTTCTGTAGAACCACATTTCTGTTGCTTCAAGTCTACTCTTCATCTTTGAGGAAATTGTCCAGCACTCACTACTATACAGGAGGACAAATATCACATAGTTTAGTACTCTTTTTCTAGTTTTTAGTGAAATTTTCCTATTTCTTAATACTCTGTTTAGCTTTTGGAATGCTTCCTTTCCTAACAATAGATAACCAAAAAGTGTGGTAGAAATATTGAAAACACATATTCCAAAAAGATAAAGTACAAACATTGACAATGGATGTCACTGCCTAAGGTACAAATATTGATGTGTGCAAAGTACAAAAACTGACAAGGGTTGTCCAAAAAGTAAGGTACAAACATTGACAATGGATGTCACTGCCTAAGGTACAAATATTGATATGTGCAAAGTACAAAAACTGACAAGGGTTGTCCAAAAAGTAAGGTACAAACATTGATAATGGATGTCACTGCCTAAGGTACAAATATTGATGTGTGCAAAGTACAAAAACTGACAAGGGTTGTCTACAAAGTAAGGTACAAACATTGTCAATGAATGTCCACAAAGTAAAACACAAATGTTGACAATGTGTGTCAACATAGTAAAGTACAAATATTGCTGAGAGTTTATCTGAAAAATAAAAAACAAATATTCCTGATGGTTCTTCAAAGGGTAAGGTACCAGCATTTATTAATCCAGCATATTTATTACCATACAAATAAAGCATTCTGAAGGTTACTGGCACTACTGCACTACTTTTCCATGTTATTGGCATTAAAGTTGATGCACATGTCCCATTGGTGCACAAGTGCATAAATATTCACATTGAAGTATTTGATTCCAAATGACTGAAGCCATCTTTGAACCTTGGGTGATTTTGTTTAATGGCATATCAACCTCTATGCACTATTTAATGCCAAAATTTAAATATTTTGAACACAATTTTATGGCTTTAACTACAGATAAAATGGATTTCTGGTCATATTACTATAAAAATGTATTGCTGGTATTTTTACTATAAAAATGTATTCCGACACTTCCATAGTGTTTTGTTTTGCTTTAGAGCTTCACTATTTGCTCATAGCTGGGACCCTAACAGGGGCTACCCCCTAACTCAGTGTGAACCTAGGAACAACAACAATTAAGAGGTGGTTCCCCACTCCTCAAAACTTCCAATCTCCTGATCAGCAGTCTTGCAATATATATATATATATATATATATATATATATATATATATATATATATATATAAAGGAAAGTTATATAAAAATTATAATTTATTATATGAATTAATTCAATATATTAATAATAAATGATAATATTAATTTTAAATATTAATAAAATATTATTATAAGTTAATTAATATAGTAATAGACTCAACATTGTGAAAAGGGGCGATCTTCGACTATCACCAACATTGATGGTGCCAAATATAAAAAAAAACTCGCAGAGCAGCATCAACCGCAGGGATCTCATTGAATAAATCTGCACTATTTAATTTATTAATTACTCACATATTTTAAAATGGTTTATAATGAGTTATGTGTACATAAATGTTCCAAATAATTTAGTTGTTAAATACAAGTTTATTTCCATTAAATTAGTTTTACTTCAAAATAAAGAATATACATTTACTATTTCTATAAAACAATTATTAAACTTATCTATTAGTAAAAAATAAAATAAGCTTTTTTTTCATTGAATGGTTATGGACATACACCAAAAAAAACTAAATAGTAAAAGTGGCTCATGGGTAAAAAGATGGTTAAGAACTACTGATTTAGAGTATTTAAGACTACAGTTTTTGTTAGTGTTTTTCAATGTTTTGTTAATGCCTAATATTGATTACTAAAGTAAATATAATGTAGTTATTTCCATGCAGCTGTGCTAGCTATTTGCTTCCAAAGATGTTTTTAGCAATGACAGTAAGACCAAAGTATTTCTGAAACACAATGCCAAAAGAAAATCTGTTTTCAGGAAAAGAATCTGTCTGCAGACAGCTGGTGAACACTAATGGATTTGTTTAAATTGGATAGAACATTAATGTTTGGGTTACCCCACTTGACTGTGCCAAAACACATGCTGGGTGGGGGCGGTCTTTAAGCCTATAAATAGGTAATGATATTCTCACCCATCCTATTTTTGGTCTTTTTGGCTCTGGCTTTCTGTAATATAGCAGAAACTCTAAATAGAAGCTTATGAAGCTTTATTTGACTAATTCAGCTTTAGCATTGAAAACATTTATTTTTATTATAGTGGATGGTTACAAACGAGAGGGGAGATGTGATATGCTTATTTTATTACCACACTTTCAGATGTAGTCGCATATAGATAGGAACATTGCCAATGAGGCGCATTTGACTTTTGTACTCTCTCACATATGCATATACACATATGTGTCTATCACACACACACTTGTTACACACAGAAACACAAACACATTCTTATTATAATTTGTTTTAATGTTTTTTTTTCCTTTCGTTACATTTGTCTACACATTTAATTCCTTTTGTTTATATTATGCATTGTCGTTTGTTTTATATTTATTATTTTGTGTTACTCATTTTTTACTTTGACTCACATTGCATTCACCAATATTGTTTGTGGGAATCTGTTAATATTTACTATCCAAAGTGTTAATTCCCTCAACATCATGGTGACTAATATTTACTCAAAATCACTAGCATCCTATAACAAATGCAGCCAAAATCCAATGAGATTTAAAAGATATAATAATTATACACATTTCTGAAATGAATGGTAAATAAAGAAAATTACTGTTCTAAATTTATTGATTTGTGTTTCTCATTTTTTACCTGGACTCACATTGAGTCCACCAATATTGTTTGTGGGATAAATCTTCCAGGAATCTGTTAATATTTACTATCCAAAGTGTTAATTCCCTCAACATAATGGTGACTAATATTTACTCAAAATCACTAGCATCCCATAATAAATGCAACTAAAATCCAATGAGATTTAAAAGATATAATAATTATACAAATTTCTGAAAGGAGTGGTAAATAAAGAAAATTATTTAAGATTGTTAAATAAAAGCTAAAAATAATAATGCATTAAAAAAAGAAAAATGCATTAAAAATAGAAAAAAAATACCATTTAAGTGTTTGTCAATTTTATGGCCTCTGGTGTTTTGAGACAGAGGAAAAAGAAAGATGGCTGACATTATCTGTTGTTGCAGCAAATAAAGGTTACGACAAAATTTAGCTGATTAAAAAAATCAAGGATAAAAAAAATCAAGGATAAATAAAAGCAAGAATACAGTAATACATTTTAAATATCATTATTCTTTTGAGATCAATTTTCTCTTCTACAACAGAGTTTTAACTATAATCAAAAATCTCACTCATTCTCTCTCAATATATATATATATAAATATATATATATGGGATAATGATATACAAAATTTTGATATGTCAAGAACAATTTTGGAGGAAAGATGTATGACAAAGTGGGTGTGACATGTTTTATCACCTGAACAAAACAATGACACTGAGAATTTTAAATTTAGTGTTTTTTTAATGTGTTTTTGAGTGTATAATCTATTATAATCTAGCCAATTTTATTTCGATGCTTTTTTTGTTTATGTTTCCATCTATTTTGCTATTAAATATCTCACATTGTGATAATATATAATATAAAGAAGATATTTTAAGAAAGGTGAAATGTTGTACGAATCTGCTCACAAGTTTACAGTGGATGATCTAGTGATTAAAGCACTTTCTAAACATTTTCGTCTCAGTAAATTGCTTTCTCTTTTAATTAGAGTAGCATTTTTTAAATCAAAATTGTGGTCAGTCTCATTATGGTGAGTAACTAATGCATTTAATGTGTTGTTTAGTAAAATATTTCTTTTGAATTTGTATAATCCTTTATTTAAATTTCTTGAGGTTTCCCTGATATATTCTTTATGGCAATTATTACAGGTAATAGAGTAAATTCCGCTTCAAGTTTTAGCTTATTATTTTGTTTTGCATTAATTAAGTCTGTTATTGTTTTAGATGTAGTTGTAACAAATTTTATGTTCTGATTAGATAAATTCTTTTCAATTGTAGTTGTGATAGAGTTAGTGGATAGAACAATATCTATTGATCAGTTGGGTTTGTTACAATGGAAGAGCCACTTTTCTATTTTGAAGTATTTTATGAACCTTTGTTTCACATTGAATATGAAATAAGGTATTGGAGGAGCTTGGATGTATTTTCAATGTATTTCTCCACTTTATGTAAATACTGAAAAATGCAAAAGGTTTACAAAGTAATATATTAAATACATTAGTTGCTCACCAAAATGAGATTATAATTATGAGAGAAAACTGCTGTATATCAAGTGTGCTGTTTCTTATTTTATTTTCCACACACACATACACACAATAAAAATTAATTCACACCACATGTATGTAAAAAAATACAATTGCGCGGGAACTCTCTCCTTACCATACCCTGTGGGGTCAAAAACAAGGACGGCGCACCCAAAAGTGCGGACGTAGTGGAAAGCACACCACGTGATCAAAAAATCTGATTTATTGACCAATCAGGGCTCGACATAAGAAACCCATTTCTTAATCTCCCCGGAACCTCATCATTCAGATATAAGGAAGATAGAAACTCTCATCAGACCAGAGGGAGTACAGCAACAAGCTGACATCACAGCTTTACGGACAATTCCATTGTGTACAAAAAAAATAATTCTTATATATTTTTTTTTACGAAAATAAACAAAAGTTTATTTTACTTTATTTGTAGTGTATTTTCTTTTTATTATTTGTTTGAGGGATTTCTTTGCACCCTCTACACAAGGATAGACCATATATAAATATATGTCCACACTGCCTCAATATATATTAGGTATTTGTTTGATTTTTCTGATGTTCTGTGAATGATCTTGAAGAATAATTATTTCAGATTAGACATGCCTTTGAGATGGAATGCCAAGTCGACAAGAATGAGCTTGTTCAGCATCTTCTTTTCTTTGCTTTTAATCAAAGTCACAAAGCTGCTCAAGAAATTTGTGCTGTGTATGGAGATGATTTCATTATGAACAGAATTGGTTTTCCAATTTCAAGCTGAGCAAGTTAAAATACACAGACTCTGTGGGAAAATGAAGTAAAATTGATAAATCAAATAATAATAATAATGAATGAAAAGAGAAATAAATTTACCTATGACGCTAAGTGTTGTAGCATACCTATGGACGATAATGTGTGTATTCCCATTCGCATAAATACAGTAGTAAATACTGTATGTTGGTCTGCAGTTGGACATTCATTGTGGAATTCACTTGACTCACTTCTAGCAGTTGACAACTTCTTCTATGCACTGCTGGCGAATCTTATATGTGTTGTTCTTATCCTAAGTATTATCGTTCATTACCAACCTTCATTTGATTATTCTATTCAGTAACCTTTCTTAGGTAATAACACTAAGCATAAAGAAACCAAAAATATGATTACCCCATATTTGGTTTAAACATCGTTAAGCAGCACTGGTTAAGTCCATAAAAAGACAAACATTTACCTTCCTACCCACCTCTTTCTCCTTTTTGCTCCAAGATGTACAACCACATGGTAATTATGTCCCTGCATTAGTTTTCTCAGTCCACTGCCAACCCTTCCCAATTTCCAATACATGGTGCTCATATGTGTCTTCCAAAAACCTCCACCTATAAAGTAAACCAAGCTTTTTCTTTGGTTGGTCCAACTCTGTGCAAGGCCAACTTCAGCACAACATTGTAACAATGCTTATATTTACTTACCCTAACTTCTGGACCAAGAAAAAAAAACCAGTCATCCCATAACCATATTTAAATCTCTCATTGTTAAAGTAAGTACAAACCTTCCTTTTGTTGTTCCTACTCTGCACAAGGCTGACTTGAGCTTGAGCATTAATACAATGTTTATAACTACTTGCCCTAACTCCATGACCCCAAAAAGAAAATTAACATACCCAAGAGACATTGACAGCTTTGTTTCACTACAGTTTACAAGGTGAGATTGGTAAATTGTTGCCATTTTATATTTTTAATTGTGTGTATGTGCATTGTTTGTTTTGGTTTTGTCAACTGCACAGTATAATAGGGTCAGTTGGATACTATCTATGAGAAAAAGAGATCCATAACACAATTCACTCCACCAGAAATTTAGAGACAGCATGCTGTACTGCTTGGTATTCATGCCAGAAGCTCCAATACAAATATTTCAGAATGTTTGGGTGTCAATATGTGGAGAGTGCTGAGGATTCAGAAATAGTTGGATGAGTGTAATGAAGGTCCAGCAGCTCAGAAAATTCACTCTGTTTTTATAAAAAAAAGAACTTCTGAATTTGTTGGTGATGTCCTCAGACTCAATACAGAGGCCTACATCAAGTGCCTTGAGGACATAGTGCTAGTCTGGGTCAAGAGGGTGGCTGCTGAAAGACCCTATGTCTGGCAATAGAACTCGGCACCATGCCACAGAAGCAGAAGAACCCAGTCATGGTTGTAAGGCAATTTCTGTGACCACATCACCCCCTTACATCTGGCCACCTAACTCCCCAGACTGCAACCCCCTTGATTATTATATGTGGACCACAATTGAGTGAAAGATCAATAAAACTCCTTGTAATACTAAAGATGAATTGAAAGCAAGGATTATGGCAGCATTCACCAACTTAAACAAGGAGATCATTCAGAAGAGTTGCAGAAGAATATGAAGTTGTCTGGAGGCCATGGTTGAAGCTGATGGCAATTTTATTGATTAAATTTATTCTTTAGCATTTCAAGATATTTTTGTATAGTTTTGGTAAATATATCTGTTAAAATGAGATGTTAGTGTTATTTTCATTTTTGCATAATTTAGATGACAATTTATCCATCGCACCCTGTTTATAATAAAAGAGAATAAACGATTTGTGTTAGAAACT
Source organism: Acanthosepion lycidas (assembly GCA_963932145.1). Taxonomy (NCBI): domain Eukaryota; kingdom Metazoa; phylum Mollusca; class Cephalopoda; order Sepiida; family Sepiidae; genus Acanthosepion; species Acanthosepion lycidas. Next base: position 94,636,465 of record OZ010599.1, read on the forward strand.
CAAATTTTGTATGCTTCTTCTTTTTCTTCTTTGTTTATTATATGTAAACACATACACACCTAAAATAGTCACCAACATGCAAACTTTTCTATTCTACAAGTCTTTGCATGCTGGCCAACCTGTTCAGTTTGATGGCAAAAACTCATTAGAAATAATGGTGAATATCTAACTGAATAAAATGTTAAGTGTATTTTATTTTCTTGAGGAATCAAGTTGATAAGCAGAAATAGAAATTATGTATGACTCAAACTCATAGAACTAACAAACTAAGACGTTAATGACTCCAGTTTGCAGTTGAAGTTACTCGTACCACATGAATGCTCTTGGGAAAGTACCACCAATCATCTTGACCTGGGTTCCTTACTAGCATTAAATTCCGGTAAACAGAGAGAAAAAAAAAGTCAGTGAATTAGTACAAACACAATTTATGTAACCAGATCTTTTTACCAAATCATACAAATAGCACTGACTGTCTACTATTAGCACAGACAAATGGAGTCTCATAAAATACAAGGTGTGGCAGAAATACCTCCCACACATACCTCCTGCATAAATGGTAAGACATTAGCTAGATGCAAACACCATTGCCACTAATGTCTTAGCATTATGTGGGAGGTATTTCTGCCGCACACTATATTTTATGAGACTTCATTTGTCTGTGCTAATAGTAGACAGTTGGTGTTACTGGTATATGTTGGTAAAAGAATCTGGTTACATAAATTGTATCTGTACTAAGTCACTGACTTAAATTGACTATTGACATAACAGATTTTTCCTGCAATTACCAGAGCTCTAATGTAGTCATAGGGAAGTGGTTTATTCAAAGTACTCATTCAACAAATTTCTTCACTGTAACCCCATGACAGGTCATTTTATATATATATATATATAGAGAGAGAGAGAGAGAATATATAATCAAAATTCAAACATGTACATGTTTGGATGCACACACACACACACACACACACACATATATATATACTGGGTGTAACAGCAAAATTGCTCAAATCGTGTAACAGCATAATTGTCCAATTGCTACATTAAGTTTTGAATGGTTATATCTTAGAAATGATTAAAAATATCTTACTGGAATTCTTTGAGGTTTTTATAACACTATTGGACTCTACTTTGAACAACAAGAATGTGTAATTACTCTCCAAGCTTAACAGAAGAATCGTGATGAAATTGATCTTAAATGAAAATGACATTTTCACTATTAATCATAGCTAAGGAGCGGAAGCTCATGAAGTATTGAAATGAGGTTCATATATATATATATATATATATATATATATATATATATATATATTATTCTAGGATCATTTTCCAACTTATTCAAGATGATCTTCACCCTCTTTAAACTTCTGACTTTCTATCCTGGTGTAAGAAGACATTTTTCACTACTCTTAGGACTATTATAGCTGAAACACCTCTTGCACGTGCCAAACATCTTATGAATTAAGTTAGAATGTGTCTAATTGATCTCCTTAGCTCTAAGTTGAAATGATGATCCCTCTTCCTGTTGTGACCTCCTGATCCAGTTTTTCTCTCTACTGTTCCCTCTTTTTTAAACTTATTCAACATTCTCTTGATGGTTCTTGAACAGACTTTCAAGATGAAAGCCAGAGTATGAATGTTGGCACCATTACTAAAGTCCTGATTGAATTTTTTCCCCTCACCACTGCTCAGTTGGAAAGAGAGTGTGTCTGACACAAAATGATTTTAAACTTTTCTCTTTTGAACTGAATAACTGAAAATGTTTATCAGTGACTCTTACAAAAAAATGGTGTGAAGATGGCTGAATGCCTTATCTGAAAACTTGGAAAAAAGAAACTAAATTAGTTTAATGCTTTTTAGATATTACAAATTGTGTGGATAATTATGGTGTTACCTGTTCTGGACAATTTTGCTCTTACACCTGCTGTATATATTGAATAGAATATATATATATATATATATATATATATACATATATAGATATATAGATATATAGATATATATATATATATAGAATAGTATATATATTTATTATAATTTTTTTCATATAGACACAAATAGTTTATATGAAAAAAGTATATATATATATATAATATATATATGTATATATATATATATATATATATATATATATATATATATATAGATAGATAGATAGATAGATAGAATAGTATATATATTATAATTTTTTCATATAGACAAAAACAGTCTATATGAAAAAATTATAATAATTATTGCTCTACTAGCACTATTGAGCCCTCTTTTGAATTAATGCTGTGAACGTTAGAATTTATATATTATTTTCGTACTCATTGCATCGAATAGTATATATATATATATATATATATATATATATATATATATATATATATATATAGAATAGTATATATATATATATATAAGTCTGATTGAATAAATTACAGATATAATGTCTGATAATTTTTAACAAAATCTGTTCATACTCACAAATCACCTTCTGTGTATTGATTTTGAAGGATGAGAGAAATGTGCTGTTTAAATTTCTTTTATTTTAATTTTCCAAGTATTTTCAAAGATCATCTTCAGGGGTGCAAGTAATATAAAACTATATGTTGTTCATTGATATAAGTATTTACACAATGTTGTGCATTGTTATCCATTACTGTAATTTTTTCATTATGCTTTTAAATGCAAAACAGTTAACAATGTGCTGAGCATTCATTTGAATGTGAAAAAATTATCCATTATGTAATTTTTTCTGTTTGTGTCATGGTCACGCATGCATTAAAGCATGTAAAAACTGTTCCGTTACAGGCATTTCAGAACATTACTGCAGTCTTCATAGTTGATTTTGTTCAGTGCCTGCTTTAATTATTTAATGTAAATTGCTTCTAGTATCTGTAATCTAAATTTGTTGTTTTCATGGTGTTGGATAGTTGTGTTGTTGATTAGTAATTTTTTATATTGTGAATGTGGACAGGAATGTTGTTGTAGATATCTCGCAATGGACGAATGGTCAGACATGTGGAGTGTAAACCTTATTGTTAGTGTATTTGTTGCATACCCAACATATATATATTTCTTTTTTTGTTGGAGATACATTCTCTGAAGGGACATTTAAATTGGTATATAATGTTGGTTTTATGTAATACATCGATTAGTGGGGAGAAGTTATTGCGAATAATTAAATTGGTCATTTTTGTTAAAAATAGTATATATACATATGTATATGTATTTATATATATATTTATTTATATATGTGTTTATATATTTATATATATGTATATGCATTTATATCTATATATGTATATGTATTTATATATATATATATATATATATATATATATATATATATATATATATATATATAGTTTTAAGGTGTGCTATATCTATGGGATAAAGTACTCAATATCAGAGATAGAGCATATGTAAATATAAATATAAAAGTGAACATTGAAGTCAACACTCAGAGGTGACAGACTGTTTCATGCTGGACACAATCATCAGGCTGATTGCATCCAACATAAAACAGCCTGTCACCTCTAAGTGTTGACTTTAATGTTCACTTTTATATATATATATATATATATATATATATATATATATATGTCTGTGTGTGTGTGGATAGTTGTGTTGTTGATTAGTAATTTTTTATATTGTGAATGTGAATAGAAATGTTGTTGTAGACAATAGACAAATGGTCAGACATGCATAATGTAAACATTCTTGTTAGTGTATTTGTCATATACCCAACATATATATTTGTTTTTTTTTGTTGGAGACACATTCTCCCAGGGGACATTTAAATTGGTATATAATATTGGTTTTATGTAATATATTGGTTAGAATGTATCTCCATATACATTCTGTATATATATATATATATATATATATATATATATATATATATATAATAGTATTATATATATATATGTATATATATAGAATAGTATATACATATATGTACATAGAGAGAGAGAATAGTATATATATATTTTATAAAAAAAGACAGAACAGTAAGATATATAATCCAGTGTTCTTATTAATATTTTTATTTTTACAAAACTGTGCTCAGTGCAAACTTACAGAGCATAAATATTATAAATTAACTGATTAAAAAAACTAAGAATTTCAATTATTTACATTATTCGGACTATTGTCCTCATCTTTGTCACCATATTTATCACAAATATAGACAGACTGAGAAATTCAAATTCAATTATATAATTAAAATAAAGGCCCTAGTTCTGTTTCATTTTCAAACGAATTTTGGAATAACATATTTTGAAATTTACTGAGATTTATAAGGACATACATTCATAATATTTGTTTCCAAGGATACGGGGAAAATCCAATCATTTTTCCAAGGGGCAGTAGCATGTGCATTTACATTAACGACTATTGTATCAAACGTGAGTTAATTTCAAAAGGAGGTTATGTCTATGACATTCATTCAATGTATGTCATCTGTTTTTTATCAATGACAAAAAACAGATGATATATTCATCAGAAGCCACAGCATCCTGCATAGCAGCATTTGAGGAGACCATACTTCTCAGCCGTTGAGTCCTTTCATCAGCATGTTCAGCCTCATGCACAACAACAGTTGAAGAGGCATTTCTCCTCAGCCATTGAGTCCTTTGATCAGCATTTTCAGCCTCACGCACAACAACAGTTGAAGAGGCATTTCTCCTCAACCATTGTCCTTTGTTCAGCATGTTCAGCCTCACGCAAAACAACAGTTGAAGAGGCACTTCTCCTCAACCATTGAGTCCTTTGATCAACATGTTCAGCCTCATGCACAACAACAGTTGAAGAGGCATTTGTCCTCAACCATTGAGTCCTTTCATCAGCATGTTCAGCCTCACACACAACAACAGTTGAAGAGGCATTTCTCCTCAGCCATTGAGTCCTTTGATCAGCATGTTCAGCCTCACGCACAACAACAGTTGAAGAGGCATTTCTCCTCAGCCATTGAGTCCTTTGATCAGCATGTTCAGCCTCATGCACAACAAAAGTTGAAGAGGCATTTCTCCTCAGCTATTGAGTAATTTGATCAGCATGTTCAGCCTCACGCACAACAACAGTTGAAGAGGCATTTCTCCTCAACCATTGAGTCATTTGACCAGCATGTTCAGCCTCACGCACAACAACTGTTGAAGAGACATTTCTCCTCAACCATGGAGTCCTTTGTTCAGCATGTTCAGCCTCACACACAACAATAATTGAAGAGGCATTTGTCCTCAAACATTGAGTCCTTTGATCAGCATGTTCAGCCTCACGCACAACAAAAGTTGAAGAGGCATTTCTCCCCAGCTATTCAGTCCTGTGATCAGCATGTTCAGTCTCACGCACAACAGTTGAAGAGGCATTTCTTCTCAGCCATAGAGTCCTTTGATCAGCATGTTCAAACTCACGCACAACAACAGTTGAAGAGGCATTTCTCCTCAACCATTGAGTCCTTTGATCAGCATGTTCAGCCTCACGCACAACAACTGTTGAAGAGGCATTTCTCCTCAACCATTGAGTCCTTTGTTCAGCATGTTCAGCCTCACACACAACAGTTGAAGAGGCACTTCTCCTCAACCATTGCGTCCTTTGATCAGCATGTTCAGCCTCACGCACAACAACAGTTGCAGAGGCATTTCTCCTCAACCATTGAGTCCTTTGATCAGCATGTTCGGCCTCACACACAACAACAGTTGAAGAGGCATTTCACCTCGGCCATTGAGTCCTTTCTTCAGCATGTTCAGCCTCACGCACATCATCAGTTGAAGAGGCATTTCTCCTCAACCATTGAGTCTTTTAATCAGCATGTTCAGCCTCACGCACAACAACAGTTGACGATTCATTTCTCCTCAACCATTGAGTCCTTTGATCAGCATGTTCAGCCTCACGCACAACAAAAGTTGAAGAGGCATTTCTCCTCAGCCATTGAGTCCTTTGATCGGAATGTTCAGTCTCACGCACAACAGCAGTTGAAGAGGCATTTCTCCCCAGCTATTCAGTCCTGTGATCAGCATGTTCAGCCTCATGCACAACAACAGTTGAAGAGGCATTTCTCCTCAGGTATTGAGTCCTTTGATCAGCATGTTCAGCCTCCTGCACAACAACAGTTGAAGAGGCATTTCTCCCCAGCTATTCAGTCCTGTGATCAGCATGTTCAGCCTCACGCACAACAACTGTTGAAGAGGCATTTCTCCTCAACCATTGAGTCCATTGAGCAGCATGTTCAGCCTCACGCACAACAACTGTTGAAGAGGCATTTCTCCTCGGCCATTGAGTCCTTTGTTCTGCATGTTCAGCCTCACGCACAACATCAGTTGAAGAGGCATTTCTCCTCAACCATTGAGTCCTTTGATCAGCATGTTCAGCCTCACGCACAACAAGAGTTGAAGAGGCATTTCTCCTCAGCAATTGTGTCCTTTGATCAGCATGTTCAGCCTCACGCACAACAACAGTTGAAGAGGCATTTCTCCTCAACCATTGAGTCCTTTGATCAGCATGTTCAGCCTCATGCACAACAACAATTGAAGAGGCATTTCTCCTCAGCTATTGAGTAATTTGATCAGCATGTTCAGCCTCATGCACAACAACAGTTGAAGAGGCACTTCTCCTCAACCATTGAACCCTTTGATCAGCATGTTCAGCCTCACGCACAACAAAAGTTGAAGAGGCATTTCTCGTCAACCATTGAGTCCTTTGATCAGCATGTTCGGCCTCACGCACAACATCAGTTGAAGAGGCATTTCACCTCGGCCATTGAGTCCTTTCTTCAGCATGTTCAGCCACACGTACATCATCAGTTGAAGAGGCATTTCTCCTCAACCATTGAGTCCTTTAATCAGCATGTTCAGCCTCACGCACAACAACAGTTGAAGATTCATTTCTCCTCAACCATTGAGTCGTTTGATCAGCATGTTCAGCCTCACACACAACAACAGTTGAAGAGGCATTTCTCCTCAGCCATTGAGTCCTTTGTTCAGCATGTTCAGCCTCATGCACAACATCAGTTGAAGAGGCATTTCTCCTCAACCATTGAGTCCTTTGATCAGCATGTTCAGCCTCACGCACAACAACATTTGAAGAGGCATTTCTCCTTGGCCATTGAGTCTTTTGATCAGTATGTTCAGCCACATGCACAACAACAGTTGAAGAGGCATTTCTCCTCAGCTATACAGTCCTTTGATCAGCATGTTCAGCCTCATGCACAACAACAGTTGAAGAGGCATTTCTCCTCAGCCATCGAGTCCTTTGATCGGAATGTTCAGTCTCACGCACAACAACAGTTGAAGAGGAATTTCTCCTCAGCTATTGAGTCCTTTGATCAGCATGTTCAGCCTCACGCACAACAACAGTTGAAGAGGCATTTCTCCTCAGCTATTCAGTCTTGTGATCAGCATGTTCAGCCCCATGCACAACAACAGTTGAAGAGGCATTTCTCCTCAGCCATTGAGTCCTTTGATCAGCATGTTCAGCCTCATGCACAACAACAGTTGAAGAGGCATTTCTCCTCAGCTATTGAATCCTTTGATCAACATGTTCAGCCTCATGCACAACAACAGTTGAAGAGGCATTTTTCCTCAGCTATTGAGTCCTTTGATCAGCATGTTCAGCCACATGCACAACAACAGTTGAAGAGGCATTTCTCCTCAGCTATTCAGTCCTTTGACCAGCATGTTCAGCCCCATGCACAACAACAGTTGAAGAGGCATTTCTCCTCAGCCATTGAGTCCTTTGTTCAGCATGCTCAGCCTCACTCACAACAACAGTTGAAGAGGCATTTCTCCTCAGCTATTGAGTCCTTTGATCAGCATGTTCAGCCTCATGCACAACATCAGTTGAAGAGGCATTTCTCCTCAACCATTGAGTCCTTTGATCAGCATGTTCAGCCTCACGCACAACAACAGTTGAAGAGGCATTTCTCCTCAGCCATTGAGTCCTTTGATCAGCATGTTCTGCCTCATGCACAACAACAGTTGAAGAGGCATTTCTCCTCAGCCATTGAGTCCTTTGATCAGCATGTTCAGCCTCATGCACAACAACAGTTGAAGAGGCATTTCTCCTCAGCTATTGAGTAATTTGATCAGCATGTTCAGCCTCATGCACAACAACAGTTGAAGAGGCACTTCTCCTCAACCATTGAACCCTTTGATCAGGATGTTCAGCCTCACGCACAACAATAGTTGAAGAGGCATTTCTCCTCAACCATTGAGTCCTTTGATCAGCATGTTCGGCCTCACGCACAACAACAGTTGAAGAGGCATTTCACCTCGGCCATTGAGTCCTTTCTTCAGCATGTTCAGCCACACGTACATCATCAGTTGAAGAGGCATTTCTCCTCAACCATTGAGTCCTTTAATCAGCATGTTCAGCCTCACACACAACAACAGTTGAAGATTCATTTCTCCTCAACCATTGAGTCGTTTGATCAGCATGTTCAGCCTCACACACAACAACAGTTGAAGAGGCATTTCTCCTCAGCCATTGAGTCCTTTGTTCAGCATGCTCAGCCTCACTCACAACAACAGTTGAAGAGGCATTTCTCCTCAGCTATTGAGTCCTTTGATCAGCATGTTCAGCCTCATGCACAACATCAGTTGAAGAGGCATTTCTCCTCAACCATTGTCCTTAGATCAGCATGTTCAGCCTCACGCACAACAACAGTTGAAGAGGCATTTCTCCTCAGCCATTGAGTCCTCTGATCAGCATGTTCAGCCCCATGCACAACAACAGTTGAAGAGGCATTTCTCCTCAGCTATTGAGTCCTGTGATCAGCATGTTCAGCCTCATGCACAACAACAGTTGAAGAGGCACTTCTCCTTGGCCATTGAGTCCTTTGATCAGTATGTTCAGCCACATGCACAACAACAGTTGAAGAGGCATTTCTCCTCAGCTATACAGTCCTTTGATCAGCATGTTCAGCCTCATGCACAACAACAGTTGAAGAGGCATTTCTCCTCAGCCATCGAGTCTTTTGATCGGAATGTTCAGTCTCACGCACAACAAAAGTTGAAGAGGAATTTCTCCTCAGCTATTGAGTCCTTTGATCAGCATGTTCAGCCTCACGCACAACAACAGTTGAAGAGGCATTTCTCCTCAGCTATTCAGTCTTGTGATCAGCATGTTCAGCCACACGCACAACAACATTTGAAGAGGCATTTCTCCTCAACCATTGCGTCTTTTGATCAGCATGTTCGGCCTCACGCACAACAACAGTTGAAGAGGCATTTCTCCTCAGCCATTGAGTCCTTTGATCAGCATGTTCAGCCTCACGCACAACAACATTTGAAGAGGCATTTCTCCTTGGCCATTGAGTCCATTGTTCAGCATGTTCAGCCTCACGCACAACATCAGTTGAAGAGGCATTTCTCCTCAACCACTGAGTCCTTTGATCAACATGTTCAGCCCCATGCACAACAACAGTTGAAGAGGCATTTCTCCTCAGCCATTGAGTCCTTTGATCAGCATGTTCAGCCTCATGCACAACAACAGTTGAAGAGGCATTTCTCCTCAGCTATTGAATCCTTTGATCAGCATGTTCAGCCTCATGCACAACAACAGTTGAAGAGGCATTTTTCCTCAGCTATTGAGTCCTTTGATCAGCATGTTCAGCCACATGCACAACAACAGTTGAAGAGGCATTCCTCCTCAGCTATTGAGTCCTTTGATCAGCATGTTCAGCCTCACGCACAACAACAGTTGAAGAGGCATTTCTCCTCAGCTATTCAGTCCTTTGATCAGCATGTTCAGCCTCATGCACAACAACACTTGAAGAGGCATTTCTCCTCAGCCATTGAGTCCTTTGTTCAGCATGCTCAGCCTCACTCACAACAAAAGTTGAAGAGGCATTTCTCCTCAGCTATTGAGTCCTTTGATCAGCATGTTCAGCCTCATGCACAACATCAGTTGAAGAGGCATTTCTCCTCAACCATTGTGTCCTATGATCAGCATGTTCAGCCTCACACACAACAACAGTTGAAGAGGCATTTCACCTCGGCCATTGAGTCCTTTCTTCAGCATGTTCAGCCTCACACACATCATCAGTTGAAGAGGCATTTCTCCTCAACCATTGAGTCTTTTAATCAGCATGTTCAGCCTCACGCACAACAACAGTTGAAGAGGCATTTCTCCTCAACCATTGAGTCTTTTGATCAGCATGTTCGGCCTCACGCACAACAACAGTTGAAGAGGCATTTCTCCTCAGCCATTGAGTCCTTTGATCAGCATGTTCAGCCTCACGGACAACATCAGTTGAAGAGGCATTTCTCCTCAACCACTGAGTCCTTTGATCAGCATGTTCAGCCTCACGAACAACAACAGTTGAAGAGGCATTTCTCCTCAGCCATTGAGTCCTTTGATCAACATGTTCAGCCCCATGCACAACAACAGTTGAAGAGGCATTTCTCCTCAGCCATTGAGTCCTTTGATCAGCATGTTCAGCTTCATGCACAACAACAGTTGAAGAGGCATTTCTCCTCAGCTATTGAATCCTTTGATCAGCATGTTCAGCCTCATGCACAACAACAGTTGAAGAGGCATTTTTCCTCAGCTATTGAGTCCTTTGATCAGCATGTTCAGCCTCATGCACAACAACAGTTGAAGAGGCATTTCTCCTCAGCCATTGAGTCCTTTGTTCAGCATGCTCAGCCTCACTCACAACAACAGTTGAAGAAACATTTCTCCTCAGCTATTGAGTCCTTTGATCAGCATGTTCAGCCTCATGCAAAACATCAGTTGAAGAGGCATTTCTTTTCAACCATTGAGTCCTTTGATCAGCATGTTCAGCCTCACGCACAACAACAGTTGAAGAGGCATTTCTCCTCAGCCATTGAGTCCTTTGATCAGCATGTTCTGCCTCATGCACAACAACAGTTGAAGAGGCATTTCTACTCAGCCATTGAGTCCTTTGATCAGCATGTTCAGCCTCATGCACAACAACAGTTGAAGAGGCATTTCTCCTCAGCTATTGAGTAATTTGATCAGCATGTTCAGCCTCATGCACAACAAGAGTTGAAGAGGCACTTCTCCTCAACCATTGAACCCTTTGATCAGCATGTTCAGCCTCACGCACAACAACAGTTGAAGAGGCATTTCTCCTCTACCATCGAGTCCTTTGATCAGCATGTTCGGCCTCACGCACAACAACAGTTGAAGAGGCATTTCACCTCGGCCATTGAGTCCTTTCTTCAGCATGTTCAGCCACACGTACATCATCAGTTGAAGAGGCATTTCTCCTCAACCATTGAGTCCTTTAATCAGCATGTTCAGCCTCACGCACAACAACAGTTGAAGATTCATTTCTCCTCAACCATTGAGTCGTTTGATCAGCATGTTCAGCCTCACACACAACAACAGTTGAAGAGGCATTTCTCCTCAGCCATTGAGTCCTTTGTTCAGCATGCTCAGCCTCACTCACAACAACAGTTGAAGAGGCATTTCTCCTCAGCTATTGAGTCCTTTGATCAGCATGTTCAGCCTCATGCACAACATCAGTTGAAGAGGCATTTCTCCTCAACCATTGAGTTTTTTGATCAGCATGTTCAGCCCCACGCACAACAACAGTTGAAGAGGCATTTCTCCTTGGCCATTGAGTCCTTTGATCAGCATGTTCAGCCTCATGCACAACAACAGTTGAAAAGGCATTTCTCCTCAGCTATACAGTCCTTTGATCAGCATGTTCAGCCTCATGCACAACAACAGTTGAAGAGGCATTTCTCTTCAGCCATCGAGTCCTTTGATCGGAATGTTCAGTCTCACGCACAACAACAGTTGAAGAGGAATTTCTCCTCAGCTATTGAGTCCTTTGATCAGCATGTTCAGCCTCACGCACAACAACAGTTGAAGAGGCATTTCTCCTCAGCTATTCAGTCCTGTGATCAGCATGTTCAGCCACACGCACAACAACAATTGAAGAGGCATTTCTCCTCAGCTATTGAGTCCTTTGATCAGCATGTTCTGCCTCATGCACAACAGCAGTTGAAGAGACATTTCTCCTCAGCCATTGAGTCCTTTGATCAGCATATTCTGCCTCATGCACAACAACAGTTGAAGAGGCATTTCTCCTCAGCTATTGAACCCTTTGATCAGCATGTTCAGCCTCACACACAACAACAGTTGAAGAGGCATTTCTCCTCAACCATTGAGTCCTTTGATCAGCATGTTCGGCCTCACACACAACAACAGTTGAAGATTCATTTCTCCTCAACCATTGAGTCGTTTGGTCAGCATGTTCAGCCTCACACACAACAACAGTTGAAGAGGGATTTCTCCTCAGCCATTGAGTCCTTTGTTCAGCATGTTCAGCCTCACACACAACATCAGTTGAAGAGGCATTTCTCCTCAACCACTGAGTCCTTTGATCAGCATGTTCAGCCTCACGAACAACAACAGTTGAAGAGGCATTTCTACTCAGCCATTGAGTCCTTTGATCAACATGTTCAGCTCCATTTACAACAACAGTTGAAAAGGCATTTCTTCTCAGCCAATTGAGTCCTTTGATCAGCATGTTCAGCCTCATGCACAACAACAGTTGAAGAGGCATTTCTCCTCAGCTATTGAATCCTTTGATCAGCATGTTCAGCCTCATGCACAACAGCAGTTGAAGAGGCATTTTTCCTCAGATATTGAGTCCTTTGATCAGCATGTTCAGCCACATGCACAACAACAGTTGAAGAGGCATTCCTCCTCAGCTATTGAGTCCTTTGATCAGCATGTTCAGCCTCACGCACAACAACAGTTGAAGAGGCATTTCTCCTCAGCTATTCAGTCCTTTGATCAGCATGTTCAGCCTCATGCACAACAACAGTTGAAGAGGCATTTCTCTTCAGCTATTGAGTCTTTTGATCAGCATGTTCAGCCTCACGCACAACAACAGTTGAAGAGGCATATCTCCTTAGCTATTCAGTCCTTTGATCAGCATGATCAGCCTCATGCACAACAACAGTTGAAGAGGAATTCCTCCTGAACCATTGAGTCCTTTGATCAGCATGTTCAGCGTCATACACAACAGTTGAAGAGTCATTTCTCCTCAGCCATTGACTCCTTTGTTCAGCATGTTCAGCCTCATGCACAACAACAGTTGAAGAGGCATTTCTCCTCAACTATTGAGTCCTCTGTTCAGCATGTTCAGCCTCACACACAACAACAGTTGAAGAGTCATTTCTCCTCAGCTATTGACTCCTTTGTTCAGCATGTTCAGCCTCATGCACAACAACAGTTGAAGAGGCATTTCTCCTCAGCTATTGAGTTCTTTGATCAGCATGTTCAGCCTCACGCACAACAACAGTTGAAGAGGCATCTCTCCTCAGCTATTGAGACCTTTGATCAGCATGTTCAGCCTCATGCACAACAACAGTTGAAGAGGCATTTCTCCTCAGCTATTGAGTCCTTTGTTCAGCATGTTCATCCTCATGCACAACAACAGTTGAAGAGGCATTTCTCTTCAACCATTGAGTCCTTTGTTCAGCATGTTCAGCCTCATGCACAACAAAATGACTCAATAGCTGAGGAGAAATGCCTCTTCATTCTTCTCAGCTATTGAGTCCTTTGATCAGCATGTTCAGCCTCATGCACAACAACAGTTGAAGAGGCATTTCTCCTCAGCTATTGAGTCCTTTGATCAGCATGTTCAGCCTCACGCACAACAACAGTTGAAGAGGCATTTCTCCTCAGCCATCGTGTCCTTTGATCAGGATGTTCAGTTTCATACACAACAACAGTTGAAGAGGCATTTCTCCTCAGCCATTGAGTCCTTTGATCAGCATATTCAGCCTCATGCGCAACAACAGTTGAAGAGGCATTTCTCCTCAGCCATTGAGTCCTTTGATCAGCATGTTCAGCCTCACACACAACAACAGTTGAAGAGGCATTTCTCCTCAGCCATTGAGTCCTTTGATCAGCATATTCAGCCTCATGCGCAACAACAGTTGAAGAGGCATTTCTCCTCAGCCATTGTGTCCTTTGATCAGCATGTTCTGCTTCACACACAGCAACATTTCAAGAGGCATTTCTTCTCTGCTGTTGAATCTTTTGATCATCATTTTTAGTTTCATGTGCAGAAGTATTCAGGTATGCTCTTCTGGAAAGCCAATTGCTACATCGATATTATTTTAAGTTCGCTAGAATTAGTGGTAGTTGCACAGGAAAAATGACATAAATAGGATGTCCCTGGCAAAAGTCATCTTTCTTGAGGCGTCATCAAGCCCCCTCCAAAAAATGTTATTTTGCATGCCTGTTGCCTCGTACATCCATGCATTGAACACCCCTGCAAATGCTACATGACTGTCTCTTCATTGCTTTTCTTTTGCGTTATATTTCAACTCTCTAAATTGATTGGACGCTGTTGTTTGTTTGATTTTTGCGCAAAGTGTAAGAAAAGCAGTTATTTTGATTTTTCACCTTCAAAGTTGTAATTTTTTCCAGCCAATTTGGACTCAAAATCAGCAATGAAGAATTATCTATCAAACAAAAAAACTGGGTGAAAACTGTGGAAACACATAAACAACATCCAATCACACACACACACACATGCTTACATACACAGACATTTTGAGAATTATAGATATAGATGTATATCCAAGAACAGGTAGTAAATAGTAAAACGTTGCCAAGAGTTATGATGACAGAAAGTAGTGGATAGCCATTGTCGCCAACAATTAGAACTCAAAATTGGCACTGAAGAATTATCTATCAAACAAAAAAATTTCATCGAAATCGGATGAAAACTGTGGAAACAACAACTGATCACACACACACACACATTTTGAGAATTCTAGATATAGATATATATATATATACATACATTGAATCTATAAACAACAGCCACCTACACTATTGCAAAGGTCTTCAGTAAAATGAATTGGAGCCCTCTGACTGTTTGGTGTTTGTTTACATTTGTAAAAACAATACACAAGAATTAGCTGCTTCTCATTGCCAAATGATGATAGCACAATGGTAGAAACTCTGACAAACACCAAATCGGTCATGTTTCAGTCCTGGCTTGAAGTATTCGGATGTTTAGTCACAAAAATAACTATCTATAATTAAAAACAATCATAATTGAAGTGCCTGTTGTGGGCTGATGTATGCATTGAGAGATAAACACATGTGTCTCCTGAAATGCCCACAGCAAACATGGCAGACTCAGGATGTGAGTCCACATACAGAAAAGTGAAAATGACAAGAACCAATATTTATGTACAACAAATGATAATGTATTAACAACAAAAGGTTACAAGGGACAAAGACAAAGATGTATGTGTATCAAATGCATGTGAAAACCTAATGGTCCAAAGTATATGTAGTGAGTGAATGTGCATATGTACGAGTGTGTGTGTGTATGTACATTCATCTGTTTCCCAAAGGAAAGTGCATTTTCCACAAGAGATTTACCTATTGATGAATAAACAGATAAGGTGAGAAGAGAGCGAGAAAAAAATATCACCAAGTATTCCCTAGGAGCAGTTTTGAAAATTAGGAGGAGGTAATCTGACAAGTGTATATTCTTTTTAATTTTATAATTATGAACAAAAATCACTTAATTTTTTTTGTCAACACTTGCAATACCAACTTTAACCATAAAACTAACTTTGACAATCAAATTAAATCATGTACATAGTTTTCAATGGTCAAGTTTGCTTTCATTTGTTCTTTCTCATATATTGCTTACTATAAATAATCTGCTTGCTGCAGGCTGGTGTATGGGTTTGGAGATAGACACATGTGTCTCCTGAAATGTCCACAACAAACATGGCAGATTCGGTATGAGAATATAGAGAAATCTAAAGAAACAACAAGAACCAATATATATGTACAGCAAATGATAATGTGTTAACAACAAAAGTATACAAGCAACAAAGACAAAGATGTGTATGTCAAATGAATGTGAAAACCTAATGACCCAAAGTATGTGTAGTGAGTGAATGTGCATACATACATGTATGTGTGTATATTGTTCATGTGTTTCCCAAATAGAACATGTTGATGTTGATGAGTAAGCAGAAAAAGTAAGAAGAGAGCGAGAAAAAATCATCGCCAGAGAACGTCTCCTAGAAGTTATTTCAAAAATTAGGATGAGCTAACCCGACAAGCCCATATCCCTAAATGTATATAAAAAAAACCCACACATGTCACACCTTGCCTACATTAGAACCCTCATTGCCTACGTCACTACACTCATTAGTTGTGTTGGTTGTTTTTGATTGGCGGCATTTCAAAAAATAGAGGTTGATATTTTGAATGCAATTTTATTTTATTTTTTGAAGGGATAATGTTGGTTTTAGTGATAAAAGTCTTACTAATTGACCCATAGCTAGGGGAGAAGAGTTGAGTTCATACCTTTTCCAAGTGTATTTGCACATAAGGGAATTTAACAAACCTGACTGGAATTGAAACTCAGCTCTCTAATTAATAATTCCAAGTCATTATCCATTACAACACTCAGACATCCAAGCTTACAGCACCAGGTATTCCCAAGCAATCACCCATCTAACTAATGACTTGGTTTGGTGTTGTTTAACTTCAATGATCATAAAGGAACTGGTTTTTCAACTTGAACTACACTCACTAGTTCTACAAAACTCACCATTCATACAACAAAAACAACCATCTATAAATTATAAGAGCCTGCATCCTCAAATGTGTATAAAAAAAAAATAAAATATAAAAAAATTAAAATAAATACACACAAACATCACACCTCAACGATATCGTAAAACTTTTTGTCTACATCACAACATTCAGCAGTTTTACAAAACACACTATTTGTCCCTATCTACCCTAATGATGATGTAAAAAAGTCGAAAGTTTGGATCATATTTCTTCCAAAATGAACGTTGTAAAATTTACAATAAAATTTCCTCCTTATCTGAGAAGGATTATTCAGAATTTGCAAAAGTCAGTTAATAAAATTGATTTAATATATAACAATATATATATTTTCTTTAATAATATTTGCCTTAAAGAATATATATATATATATATATATATATATATATATATAATTATTATAATACTCTGCAGTTTACATTGAGCTCTCTCTTATCATATATATATATATATATATATATATATATATAGAGAGAGAGAGAGAGAGAAAGAGAGGGAGAGATATTACTAATGGATAATTCCAAGGAGGATATTAATCCAGAGAGAGCTCAATGTAAACTGCAGAGTAATTGACTTTTGCAAATTCCAAATAATCCTTCTCAGAAAAGGAGGAAATTTTATCGTAAATATTACGAGGTGTGATGTCTGTGTGTGTTTGTTTTAGTTTTTTAAGTATAAAAATATACTTTTATGTTATGCTATATTTATTATAAACTCATAAATATAGCATAACATAAAAGTATATTTTTATCATATGTATATATATATATATATATATATATACATATATATATATATATATATATATATGAAAAATTTCTCATAGTTAACCTGTAGAAAAAGACAATATTTATAAATATAAATGACAATAGGAAAACTGTAATAGTTACCGACATGTTTCATCCAATGTGGACTTTCTCAAGGCAAAAAACAAAATGAATTTATTTAAACAAAATAACTAATAATAACAAAAACAAAATGTCCTTAGCAACTGGAAGAATTTAGAGAACGATATTTTCATACTGTTAACTGAAAATGACGTCAATTACTGTCACGTGTGGAGATATTGTTATTATTGCTGTGTTGACGGATTAAAACATTTTCTTTTGATTTCAGGATACTGTTGTGTATGTTTGTTTGGGAGAGTAGTAATTCTGTTATGAACAGTGAAATAGGGAAAAAGCCTGGGCATAGATTCATATTTGAGTAATATTCAAGGATTCGAGGATTTTCCTTCCGAGTGAGTTTTTTTTTTATGAGCTTAGCATTTTTAAAATGAAAATTATGGTTGAATTTATTTCTATGTATGACTAGTGCATTAGTTACGTTGTTTTTTGTGAGGTCTCTTGTTGTACTCATAAATGCGTTTTTTTTTAAATTTCTACTTGTTTCTCCAATATATTGGCAGGAACAGTTTTGGCAATTTATTTTATAAATGCCTGCTTCAGAAATATTATTGCTATTAACGTTTGAGGATCTGAGTATATCCATAATTGTTTTGGAAGTGTTTGTGACTATTTTAAGATTATTTAGATGGGATAGGTTGTTCTGGATAGTGGACATGACAGAGTTGGTTGGTAGTATTATGCATCTGTTTTCATGTAATTTATTTTTGCGGGTTATGTCATTATTTTTGTTGTATATTTTGTATGCCTTTCTTCTTGCATTGTGGATGAAATGATATGGATATTGTAGGTTTTTGAATGTGTTTTCTATGTATGTTTCTTCTTTAAGTAAATATTGGGGACTGCAGATTATTAACACTCTTAGATAGAAACCTATAATAATTCCAGATTTAATTTTAGAAAAGTGGTTTGAGTAGATCAGATCATTTTTGTTTGTAGCCTTTCTGTAAATGTCAAAATTGAGTTTGTTAGTATTTCTATGTAACAAGATGTCCAGGAACGGAAGAGTGTAGTTGGTTTCAGTTTCAAAAGTGAAGTTTATTG
Source organism: Acanthosepion lycidas (assembly GCA_963932145.1). NCBI lineage: Eukaryota > Metazoa > Mollusca > Cephalopoda > Sepiida > Sepiidae > Acanthosepion > Acanthosepion lycidas. The sequence continues at coordinate 94,654,998 of OZ010599.1, forward strand.
TAGGTTCAACGTTGTTAAGTTTGGAGAGAAGATCCGTTAAATTGGTGTTTTTGGATATATTAATAATGAGTCGTCTATGTATCTGAAATATGAAGAGTTTGTAGGAAGAATATTTTTGAATGAGTCACTTTCTAGAAATTCTAAAAATAGACAATCAAGAATGCTGCTGAGAGGAGATCTCATTGGTAAACCAAATTTCTGTCTGTAATGTTGGTTATCAAAAGTAAAGAAACATTGCTTGGTAATTAGCTGGCATATTTTTATGATTTTATGTGTAGATAGAGGTAATTTAATTTTTGCTTTTGTTAGGTGTTTTTTTAGTAGATTTAAGCATTTCTCTATGCGGACGTTTGTATATAGAGATTTTATATCTAAACTAGCCATATATTTGCTTTTAATGTCTATGTTTTTTAATTTGTTTAGGAGGTCGCCTGAATTTTTTATGTGTGATGGACTAATAGTGCTGAGAAATGGAGTTAAAATTCTGTTTAGTTTGCAGGCTATTTTATGTGGAGCGCTGCCTATCCCTGATATGATAGGTCTCATTGGTATTAAATTGCAGTCTGGAGAATCAGCTGGCCAGATGTAAGGGGTGATGTGGCCACAGAAATCCTGCTTGTGTGGCATGGTGCCAGACATAGGTTTTTCCTGCAGCCACCCTCTTGACCCAGGGCAGCACAACCTCCTCAAAGCACTTGATGTAGGCCTCTGTGTTGAGTCTGATGCCCCAACAAATTTGGGAGTTCTTATCTTATCATAATGATCAGAGTGTGTTTTCCAAGCTGCTGTAATTTCTTAATCCCCATTAGACTCATCCAACTCTTTCCGAATCCTCAGCACTATCCTCAGATTGAGAGCCAAACACCCTGAAATGTTTGTATTAGAGCTTCTGACATGAATGTCATGCAGTACAGCATGCTATTTCAAAATTTCTGGCTGAGTGAATTGCATCATGGGACTCTTCCTCACAGACAGTTCCCAACTGACCCTACTATACTGTGCAATTAGCAAAATCAAAAACAAACAACAGGCATCATGTGTGAAATTAAAAATATAAAGTGGCAACAATTTACCAGTTGCATCCTATATATATATATATATATATATGAAAATTTCTCCGAATTAATCAGTAGAGAGACAATATTTATGAATAAAAATGACAATAGGAAAACTGGTAATTGCTGACGCGTTTCGTCCAATGTGGACTTTATCAAAGCAAAATACGAAAATGAAATTAAATGAACAAAGTAACTAATAAAAACAAAAACATAATTTTGATTTTAAAAATGCTACACTCATAAAAAAAGAAAATAACTCACTCAGAAGGAAAATTCTGGAGAGTGCCGCCATAGTAAACTACCCAAATATTAATCTACGCCCAGGTTTTTTCCCTATTTCACCTTTCTTAACAAAATTAATGCTCTTACAAACAAATATACACAACAGATTCATAAAATCAAAAGAAAATGGTTGAATACATCAACACAATTATAATTACAATATTCTCCACACGTGACAATTACTGACGTTATTTTTCAGTTAAAAATATGAAAATAGCGTTTCTCTCCATTCCAGTTGCTAGGTACATTCTGTTTTTGTTTTTATTAGTTACTTTGTTCATTTAATTTCATTTTCGTATTTTGCTTTGATAAAGTCCACATTGGACGAAACGCGTCAGCAATTACCAGTTTTCCTATTGTCATTTTTATTCATAAATATATATATATATATATATATATATATATATATATATATATATATATATATATATATATACATATATATATATATATAAAGTGCTACTCAAATATAAAAAATTTTAGGAATTTTCAACAGTTCATTTGACCCAAATATCATGTAAACCTTTGTTGCAACATTTTTGTGAGCAGTACTCTTTGTGCATTTAGACATGCCCAAGGGGACTACTCTGTAGGAGATTGTAAAAAGTGGGTGTAAGGTTAATATAACATTTTCAAGGTTAAATTCCTAAATTTCTTAAACTTTTTAGTAACACCACCCCACCACTATCACACAACAAACATGCACAAACATGCCAGATGGGTATAGCTGCTTACATTTATAAGTTTATTAGTGTTATATATATATATATATATATATATATATATATATATATATATATATATTGATTCAGATATAACTAAATAAAATATATCTATAAAAAGACAATATGAACAAAGACAAATGGAAACCTTATCTTAGCCAACATGCTTCATCCTCATGGAATTTTATAAAAAAAATTTAACAATAACAATATTTACTCACTTTTCTTTATTTGACATTAAATTACCTGATTTAGCATCCTTCATAATTTACCTTGACTTTCAGTTAGCCTGAAATATATTTATGAGCATTCTCAATTTTAAAAATTCTGAAAAATTAATGATATTTTTGTTCTATGTTTTTTTTAAAATCATTTCACCTCAAGCAAGGCAATAAAGGGTTACAGGGAGTGAAAGTCAAAGGGAAAGAGAAGACTGAGAATAGGAAGGATTGAAAGGTTAAAAAAATGAACAGGGTTCAAGGACACAGAATTTGGCAATTGACATTGTATTTGTTATAGTGGAACACACCTATTCTATAGTTAATAGACTCTCCCACCTATAATAATTAGGAGTAGTAAGAGTAACAAGTCAATCGGTATGTCAGTTGGCGAGTCAGTCGATGTCGGATGACATTTAGTCGAATACTAAAGTATCAGCGACCACAACTAGATTTCTCTGCGTCATTACCTATTATATCAAGTTCCTAACGTTTTGTACATCGAACCTATTTTAGGACTGACTTAGTACAAATACAAGCCCCCACTGTGAAATCACTCCACAACAGTATTTAAATTTTTGAAGATTGTAGTTATCAAGGAAGTAAGGAAACAGGACAGGAAGTGTGAGAAAAGAAACTGTTGGAGTAAAGTAGCAGTTGCATTTAGTTATTTCAACAGTAAAACTGTGGGACCTAGATACCAATCTAGTAGCATGCTTAAATTCATGTAGTCAGGGCACCAGGTAAAAATAGCTTGTTAGAGAAGTTGCTATGAAAATATGTGAAGAAAAGACATAAGGCATTCCTATAGTAAAATCATTTCCAATGAATTTCTATCTATGATTTTAATATTTGCTATGTCACTATATATGTAATCATTAGAGGGAATGAAAGTTTGGATGGATTTGTTTAATAAATCCTATCAGTCATAAAACAGCTTATATAAATGGCTAGTAAATAATTTGCAATGCATTCCTATAGTAAAATCATTTCCAATGAATTTCTATCTATGCTTTTAGTATTTGCTATGTAACTATATATGTAATCATTAGAGGGAATGAAAGTTTGGATGGATTTCTTTAATAAATCCTATCAGTGATAAGACAGCTTATATAAATGGCTAGTAAATAATTTGCAATGCATTCCTATAGTAAAATCATTTCCAATGAATTTCTATCTATGCTTTTAGTATTTGCTATGTCACTATATATGTAATCATTAGAGGGAATGAAAGTTTGGATGGATTTCTTTAATAAATCCTATCAGTGATAAGACAGCTTATATAAATGGCTAGTAAATAATTTGCAATGCATTCCTATAGTAAAATCATTTCCAATGAATTTCTATCTATGCTTTTAGTATTTGCTATGTCACTATATATGTAATCATTAGAGGGAATGAAAGTTATGACATTGGTGAGAAAGTGACTGAAGTCAAGATGCCTGGTCAGAATCAATTACATTACAGATCCTTCTTTGGATTTTATCAAGAATCTCAAGATGCACAGCAGTGGATCAAACCAAATATGGCAACTGTATTCAATACACAGACGAATGGTAGTTTTATAAATGTGCTAGATGAATTCTGACAAGATAAATTTTCTGGTACAACACAGTGAACCAACTTTCCTTGCAGTAGAAGTAGCCACTGATTTAACATAGTTGCTCCACTTCATATCAGTGGGAAATTTGAGGCCATGAAGGAGCAGTGTGTTGCTCTCCTAGAGTCTAGCATCAGCCATGCTGATGACACCCAGAAATGTTTCTCTATGCTGATTAAATGAAAGCAATTTTGTTTTGAATACATTCAAATTTACAAGGCATTTCTTGCCCTAGCTAACCACTGACTGGAGGGCCTTTGTTTATAAATACTTGTTGTAAAAGAAAATCTTTACATTGAAGGACTTTACTAAAGCAAATGTAAAGATAAGGATAAAATGCATCAGCTAAGATAAGTTTTAATTTTGTCTTTATTCACACACACACATATTATATATACATATATTTTAATCATTTCATTCTAAGCAAAGCCACTAACTTGCAGGGAGTTACTGAGAATATAAGAAAAATATTATTAAAGAGTGATAACAATAAAAAAATATTAAGAGGGTAGAAGATAATGATTGACATTGCATTTAAATTTTTGAAGAGCAAAATTGAATGGAAAACCAAATGCCAGAAGAAATTTCCATAATCAAAAAGTGCAAGAAAAGAAACTGTTAGCATAGAACTTAAGGTTACATCTCTTGCCATTTCAACTGTAAAATGATGAGACTTTGCCATCAATCTAGCACTGCATTTAAATTAATAAAGTCTAGGCATCATAGTGAAGAGTTTATCAGAACATTTAGCATGAAAGCATTTATAGAAATCTATAAGCTATATTATGGCTTTTGTAAAGTGCTTGAAGTTGAGATGCCAGGCCAGGATCAATAACATTGCAGATTCTTATTTGGATTTTATCAAGGATCTCTAAATACATAGCAGGTGCACCAGACCATGTATAACAATAATATTCAAAGCATATGCTAGTCAAAATGCTGGAACTTATAAACTTATTGGTTTGGTTTGTTTTGTTTCACAGCATATCAACACCTCAATGGGTTATTTAATGCCAACAAGATTTTTATTGCTGATAATATTTATTTTCTCAAAAAATTCATTGCTGGTAGTATTTTGTCAAAAATTCATTGCTGGTAATATTTATTTTTTCCAAAATATATTGGTGGTTATAATGTATTACTGATAATAATTTATTTTTTTTCAAAAATTCATTACAAGCAATAATTTTTTTACAAAAAACCTATTTTTACACATTTTGATCCCAGTTTGTGGTTAACTATTTGTCCATAGCTAGGACCCTAACAGGTGCTACCACCACAGGTCAGGGTGGACCTGAGAACACGAGCAATTAAGAGGTGGTTCCATACTCCTCAAAACCTCCTGATCAGAGGCCTTGCTGTCAGATGTTTGCTGCATTTCTAAATGTTCCAAATAGCAACAATAAGAAAACTAACTTAAATTGAATAAAGTTCTTCTTCATCCAAATGCAATTGTTTTTTTTAAAGCATTTCACCCCAAGCAAGGTGGGAGTGCCACTAGCACGCAAGGGGTTATAAAGAGTGGAAGCAAGAGTAAAGAGGCTTGATAGAGGAAAGGATGAAGAGAAGGACAGGGAATAGGTCAGGGCATTTGGAGATGTCAGTTGACATTACATTTGAATAGTGGGAGATTATAGCCATCAGAGAAGCAAGAAATAGGAAGGGAATTTCACAGATGGGAGGTGCAAGACATGAAGTTATTGGAGTAGAAGAGACGGCTATATTTAACCGTTTTGACAGTGAAAGGTTGGGATTGAGATGCCAGCCTAGTTGCATGTTTAAATTCATGCAGTCTGGGAATTAGTGAAAGTAGCTCATCTGAACAGTTACCATGAAAGTATTTGTAGAAAAGACAGGGAGGTGATAGCATGTCTGTGAGAGTGCAACTGTAGACGAGATGCCAGATCAGGGCCAATCACATTGCATATCTGTCTCTGGATTCTGTCAAAGACCTTAAGACGAACAGTGGAGGCTCCAGACCATATATGGCAGCAGTATTCCATGCAAGGGCAAATGGTTGATTCATAGATTTGAAGGATGAACTTGGGCAAGAAAAACTTTCTGGCATGACACAGGGAACCAACTTTCCTTGTGGTGGATGTTGCTATTGATTTAATATATTTGTTCCATCTCAGGTCAACCGAGAGTGTGAGACCAACCAGTTGCAAAGAAGTGCTCTCGTGGAGTTGAGCATCAGACATTCTAATGGGAGGCAGAGATGGTTCCCTGTGGTGAGTAATAGCAGTTTTGTTTTTGAGGCACTAAAGTTAACCAGCCAATTCCCGCCTCAGTCTACAACCAATTGGAGGTCCTTTTCGAGACTAACTGCCAGGTTAGATTTATCAGTGATACCAACTTTGCTTTTGAGGCAGGAGTAAATAGTAGTGTCAACTGCATAGATGCCTACTTGGGAACTGATGACATCAGGAAGATCATTAATGAAGATAAGGAACAGAGTAGGGTCCATTATTTTGAAGTGCTTGGTAAACAATTTCAGTTATGGCTATGAGCACATCAGCTGTAGAATGGACAAAGTGGAAAACATATTGCTTGTCAAAGAGCAGATCATGGGAGATAAGGTGCTTAACCACATCAGTATTGATTAAAGCTTCAAAGACCTTGCCAAAGAGTGGTAAGAGATTGATAAGATGGTAATTAGAAGGGTCAGAAGGATCTCCAGTTCTTAAAGACAGGTACAATAGATGAGAACTGCCAACAGGCTGGAAAGCAAGATTCATTGAGGCAGTAGTTATATAGTTTGAATCCCTTCAAAACATTTGAAATCATGGCCCCCCACAACTTCCTATTCTTTGAAGCTCTTAGTAAGGTTTGTCTTTTTGTTATCTATCCCAATCCATTTACACAAGCAATCATGGCTCTCCTCAACTTCCTATCCTTTATGGGTCTTAGTAAGGTTTGTCTTTTTGTTATCCCTCACAATTCCTGTTCTGCCATCCATTTACAACCATTGCACCAAAGGAGAGTGTCAGTTGACTACCTATGTCAGCACAACAGGTGGTTGCAGGAACCATGCAATTTTTGGTCTTGGCCCATGTGCATGCATTCCATATTAAATTTTTTTTTTACTGACGCTATTGGTTAATAATTAATTACTTAACATTTTATTTACATCAATATTTTATCTCCAAAAACTTTAATGCTATGCCAATCACCATCTTCTGTCTTCCTGAAACCTGTTCTTTTATTGTCCATTCTCCTCACTAAAGTCTTCTCATTCTCTTTTACACAGTGACCCCTTGAGTCTTAGTGGCAGTATCACCATCTCCTTTCTTACTGAACCCTGTTCTTTTATACTCCTTTCTCCTTACTAAAGTTTTCTCATTCTCTTTCACTCTCAGGAAGTTCTTGCATTCTTGTGGCATTATCACCTTGCTTGGGATGAAATGTTTTAAAAAAAACAAATGTCATATTTGCTCAAAATTTGATTCAAAAGGATCTTGCATATTTGTTTGTTGGGGTTATGTACTGTTGTCCACTTAAAGAAAAGCCAAGGTCTCTTGTGATTTCTAAACAACAGAGGACATTGTTTTCCAACCTCAAGCAAGAGAGATCTCCCCACCTGTCACCGCATACTATGAGAATATCAAACATAAGGTCAAGTGCAGACAACTAACAAGTGAAAGAAAAGGTTAACTAGCCATGTTTCAAATGACAAAAATTTCAGACTGAAAATAAAATATTCTAGCTTTTATAATTTTAAAGGACAACAATTTATTCAAAAATAAAGTTTAAAATTAAAGAATAATTCTCCAAGTCAGAAAATTAAATCAGCCATATCATATGCTCTTCAAAATATTAGGCTTTCTGTTTCCTCTCATGAATGATATTTTGGATTGATTTGTTTAATAAATCCTATCAGTGATAAGACAGCTTACATAAATAGCTAGTAAATAATTTACAATGCATTCCTATAGTAAAATCATTTGCAATTAATTACTATCTATGCTTTTAATATTTGCTATGTCACGATATATGTAATCATTAGAGGGAATGAAAGTTTGGATGGATTTCTTTAATAAATCCTATCAGTGATAAGACAGCTTATATAAATGGCTAGTAAATAATTTGAATGCATTCCTATAGTAAAATCATTTCCAATGAATTACTATCTATGCTTTTAGTATTTGCTATGTCACTATATATGTAATCATTACAGGGAATGAAAGTTTGGATGGATTTGTTTAATAAATCCTATCAGTCATAAAACAGGCTAGTAAATAATTTGCAACGCATTCCTATAGTAAAATCATTTGCAATTAATTACTATCTATGCTTTTAGTATTTGCTATGTCACTATATATGTAATTATTAGAGGGAATGAAAGTTTGGATGGATTTGTTTAATAAATCCTATCAGTGATAAAACAGCTTATATAAATGGCTAGTAATTAATTTGCAATGCATTCCTATAGTAAAATCATTTCCAATGAATTTCTATCTATGCTTTTAGTATTTGCTATGTCACTATATATGTAATCGTTAGAGAGAATGAAAGTTTGGATGGATTCATTTAATAGATACTATCAGGGATAATAATACATTTTTTTTTAATTTGTTCTATTTGTAGGAATAGAATGTCTAATACTATATATTGAGCATTTATAGATACAGTGTGGAAATACGAATCAACACTGTATATATATTTGTGTGTGTGTGTGTGTTTAGGTCATTGACAACTACAATTGATGTTGTTCTTTTTACCAATTAGTATTAGAGCACAGTTATCAATGATATATGCAGATTTTCAAACCTGATATTTGTATCTGTCTATATTTCTGAAATGAAGTATTGTAACTATTTACATTGTTTGGACTGTTGTGCTCATCATTATTGTCATATTCACATTTTGGACATTGTATGCACCAGCCTTCTTTGGGTGATATTTATTAGAATTTTCAAACTGAACCCTTTATTTAGTCAATGGGAATTGATTGTTCTAATTCCACATGCCATGCCTTTTTTGGATATCTCAGTGTTAGTTAATTCCTCTTGATAACTCACCAAGTTTTTTTTTCTCTCTGCTGTGCCCAGGGATTGAACTCACAATTCTTTTTATTATGAACAGAACTCCCATTCTAAAATGATAAAAAGTCAATATTTCTCAATTCTGAAAAATGTCATTAATTGTACAATGTCTAATGAAAGTCCATCTGCCAAAATTGCTAAGAATAATGTTTTTCTCTATTTTTTAATGAGCAGACCAGTCAATTCAAGATCAAATGAGTATTGTTTCAGCTTCCCTAACTCAAACATGAATGTCTCTTAAATTTACACACATTTTATGGGACAGCTGTATTTAGATAGGTAACCGCTTGGGGATACCAGGTGCTATAAGCTTGGATGTGTGGGTGGTGTAATAGATAACAACTTAGAATTGGAAATCAGAGAGTTGAGTTCCAAGTTCAGTCTTTCTTTTTCTTTTTCTGTGCCATGTCCTTTTAGGATATAGGTGATCGTGGCTCTCCACCCCCCTCTATCCCTTGCAGCTGTCAACAAGTTCCCTCCCTCTGCTTCCTCCCCCAGACCATGTTCTGTCATCCATTTGCTTAAGCCCGTCAGGTATGTCACACACTGTTTTCCCTTGTCTCTCTTTCCCTCTATTCGACTCATGAGTATTAGATTCTCCAGACCCTCCTTTCTCATGTGTCCCAGAAACTTCAGCTGCCTCTTTCCTGATGTTAAGTATAAGCCTCATCCTTGTTTGCAACCTCTCTAAGACCTCCTCGTTGCTCACATGCTCAGTCCATGATATCCTTAGCATCCTTCTGTAGGGCCATATGTTGACTTAAGTCTCTTTCAAGACTCTTCCCTGATGTTTAAACTTCCATGTCTGCTTGATTCTCGTGTTCCCGACCTGCAAATCACATTCCGGGCTCTTCCTCCTACTGATGACCATGCATTCTGTCTTCTTTTAGTTTATGCTTAGTCCTTTCTTTTCACTCTCCGTCGCTATCTTCCGTAGCAGGTTTTGTAATTTCTTTTCCATGTCTGCTATCAGTACGGTGTCATCTGCTTATCTTATGTTGTTAAGATTGTGGCTGACAATGCTAAATCCCGGTAGGGTTTCCTTTCTTCTCAGAATTGCCTCGCTGTATAGGTTGAACAGGTTGGGTGAGAAGATGCATCCTTGCCTTACGCCTCTCTCTATTTTTATATATTCACTGAACTTGTTCACTATTTGTATGCATGTTGTTTGTTGCCAGTATAGGTTCTTGATTAGTCTGATATCTTTCCCAAATATATCAAGGTTGCTGAGCATTTCCATCAGGTCCTTGTGGGATACTTTCAGTCAGGTTCGTTATATTCACTTACATGCAAATACCCTTGGGAAAGGTATGAATCCACCTCTTCTATCCCTAAGCTATGAGTTAATTAGTAGCTTGTAAAATTAAATCAATGTTATCTCAAAAAAAATTCTTAGAATCTAAAAATATTTTCTGGCTTTAAATAACCTACAAAAGGTTGATAAGCTGTAAAAAAACAAAGCCGAATCCCCCCCCTTGACTTTTGTAATTGTAGGGAGGATCCAAATGCAGAAGTCACACTAAATCTCCACAATGGGCTATCAACGGCAGCTATCAGCAGTTCTGCTATAGTCATACCTGTCCATTGTTTGACATTGTCAAACCAGTTTTTGTATTGGAGTCCTTTCCTACATTCACCTTCAAGCTGAACTATGAATAACTAAAAATGACAAAACCTGATTGTAAAAGTATATTCCCAGCATTGAAAAAAATCATATGTGGGGTGTCAGTCCGGTATTGTATATTATATATATTATATATTATGTATGTATGAGATAGGAATGACTTCAAAATATCCCCTCCCCAAATTTATAGACAAATTGCTGTGGATGCATGCTGGGATTTATTTCTAGCTAATAAGATAGAACACTTTTCAGTTTCATCCGTCATATTTTTGTTCACATACCTCTTTAGTGTGAACGCCATTCTTACTTTGCAAACTTTTTTCTTTATTTTTGTTGTTTTGCCTATTTTTGTCCTGCATTTCTCCACTCAGCAAACTTTCTCTCGCAGACAAGGTGTGGCCAGCCTCTCAATGCTCTATCACTACTGTCACAGAAAGTGCTCAGACGAACTACATCCCTTGCTTCTGCCAGTTCAAACCTTTGTTGCATGGACACGCCATGCCACTGACATTATAGTAAATCACCCACATTCCCTTTGTATTCTATCAGTAAGAAGTAAGTTCCACTTATATAGCTTCTTCCCATGAACCACAGCTCTGTGAAGCCAACTCCCAAGAGGATATATCCTCCATCAACAATCTTTCATTAAATATGGCAGACAAGGAAATTTTAATTCATTTTTTATTTGGTTTTTCCAGCATTCTTACATTTTTTTCCATTTGGATGGAGTAAGACAAAGATTTTCCATATTGACCATTGTTTCAAGGGATTTTGACCACTTCTTTAGCCATTTTCAAGGGGGTTTGTTTTAACTGTTGCTAATTTCTCTTCATGCTTTAAATTATATTTTATTTTTGTGTTGTTTTGAATACTAGTAGGAGCATTTATTCCAAGCCTTTGTATGTTGAGTGCAGCTGGAATTTGAGTGAGCATCTTTCAATTTTTTTAAAGACTTTTAGCACTCCATTCCTACTGTTAAATAAGGTGAGGTTGATAGTAGGAGAGAGATGTTTAATAAACACTTCTACTAGTATTCAAAATTATTTGCATATTTTAATTTGCATTGTATTTTTTTTGTTTATATATATTTGCTGCATAGCCTCTTGGTGGGGGTGGTCTTGGTCACTGCACCAAATAGAGTATATACTACATCTCTCTCTTTTCTCATTTTCTCCTGGAGAAATGTTCTTGGGTCCAGAGATAAAAAGTCATCAACAAAGAGAATTTTAATCTTAACTATTTTATTTACGTCGACATATGCATCATAATTAGACAGTGTGGTCACTCTCCAACCTCCACCCAGGTCAGCAGGTACCACCTCTTCAATCCAATACTCCTGGGGAGAACAAAACCTCTTGCCTCTTCACTTGAGACTACATGAAATGGACATACAATTCACAGAAAACAAACACCAGTCCAAAAATCACACAATACATGCAAAAAAATCAAACTCACACCACAGTATCAACCATTTCTATAACTGAGCCACATCCTTGCCACGTGAATTTTACCCCTTAAATATACGATGATCCACACTTATTTTCTACTCAGAGTAGCACAGTCTTTTATCAAACTATTTATTCAACTACAACCAATTAATTATTTGTTATTGGCATATTACCAGATATACTTGAACAAATCTTCACAAATTTACCAATATTAATTTTCTATAATCATTATCATTACCTACCTGCCTCTGTGTGCTAAAACTCAACACACACCATCTCCAATACCTTTTGCCCTTGGCTGCCCCCACAGGGAAAACAAAGACCAGCTCAGCATCTTCTAACTAATCCATTACTGACTCTACCATGGTTACAACAGTTTTCTTCCCTTAGTTGTCTACCACAAACTGGCACCCCACAAGGCACTTGACCAATTCCTTTTGGTCATCATGGCCCTTCCTTGACCCTGACGTACCTTGTGGGTATATTCACTTGATACTGAATACTTCATAGTGTAAAGCTCTCACTCTCCCACCATTGTCTGTTTTTTACCTACATTGTCACACCTGGCTATTTCCCTACCAATGACACAGACCCAAACACATTCAGAAATCTGAAACAATGCAGGCTGAATCTACTTATTCCCACAACAACTAATTAAATTAATTTTTCCACAAAAATTAACTCATAAAATTCACCAATTAACAACTTGGTCCTTCAGCCAATAAAAGCAAATGGACACACAAACAGCTATTAAAATTTAAAAAAAGAATTTCACACTCTTACAAAAATGGACAAAACAATCATTTGTCAGTTAATTAAAATTAACAAAATAATTCTAAACTTAAAACATCTGAATGCACACAAAGCCATAGTCACAAAAATTTTCAACTCATTAACAGTCCATAGAAATCACAGTGGGAATGCCCCATCACAAAATGCCATCAGTCTTTCTTTTTTAAAACAATTTTCCATTGTGCTATGTACACAAATTCAGCCACAGACAGCCAGACATACAACATTACAGTGTGCCAATCAAAATCAGCAATAGATTTTTGCACATGGTTCTAAACTTTTTTAAGAGACAAAACAAAACAACAAAATCAGTCTCTCACTAAAATGTTTCATCAAAATTGACATTGTTGTATTGATGTGTATAACTGAGTGTGGGTGTTCACTGTGTGCTCTCTTCCTTTATTTTTTCTATTCATCCTACTCATTGTCTGTCCATTGAACACCGTTTGTTTACTGTTTTTACTTTTTTTCCCCTCATTTTTCCATCATTACTTCCTATTTTGGTTTGTTGCTTAGATGTGTGTGAGAGTAGTAGAGCATAGTACTTACAGGTTCTCTTTTTTTCTGTACTTATGTCATAATTACTTTTTCATATCTGCTTTTTTGAGTCTTCGGTTTGAAAATCCTCTCCAAATTTTCCCACGTTGTGTTGCAACACTTCTGCACTTCCCCATGCTGGGAGGTCCTAGTTAATGGTGACAAATTAAACCTATGTTACATAGCCCCTTGGTAGGTTTGGTCTTGGTCACTGCACCAAATTGAATATATGTTGCATCTTCTCTCACTTTTGCACTCTCGCCCCACTGGGGAGAAAGTTCCCAGACATTAAAGTACCATGTCTACATTGTATGATGGTTTAGAATCAACACCCCAAAAACCCTTTCTCTATCTATCATTCTCACACTGGCTCAGCCAATCAAAATCAACTTCCTTTTTTTTCGTCTTGTATCTGACCTCAAAGGAAGTCTGAGCAGAGATACCATTCTCTAAAAAATAATACTGCAAAACTATTATTTAACACATTATTTTTATATTTTATTTTATTTTTTCAGGGATCACTACAAAACCCTTCCTTTAATCTAAAGAAGGTACTTCTCATTCTGCTGCTCATATCAACTTAGTTAATTGTCCTTTTAGTACTGCTCAATTATTGCTATATTTGTTTCCATTGAGTCTGAATATATCTATGCTACCTATCACAAGGATTGAACTCACAAAGTTAGTGAATTTGGTAACACAATAATTGTGAGTTCAATCACTAGGCTGGTTAGTATGGATGTCATTAGAATCTGTCAGAACAGGACAAACAATAACTGAACAAATAACCAAACTAAGACATCTCAAGACACGGACAGGAGAATGAAGACAATCTATCCTGTAAACTGAATAAAGTGATCAGTTCAGAATTCTATGAATGTTACCTGGACCAAAAGACACCAAAAGAAAGTAGGAGAACACAAAAGCCAAACATTGTGACAACAACAACAAAGATGAGGACATTAGTCTGAATGTAAAAAAATGTAAATATTGATAAAGTTGAAATTAATGCATGCAAAATTTCAGAGTTCTAGCATCACTCCTTCATAGTCAGCCTTGTATATTGTATATATGCACAATACAAAATCCATATGCCCTAGAGTAATTCTGAGTACAGATTGAGAATTGGTCTTTTGAAGCAAGAAAAATGTGGTTCTACAGAAGGATGCTGAGAATACCATGGATGGAACATGTGAGAAACGACAAAGTTCTAGAGAAAATGGAAACAAAAAGGACACATATACTTAACATCAAGAAGAAACATTTGAAATTTCTAGGGCACATTAATGAGGAAAGAGGGCTTAGAAAATGTGATAGTCACAGGACAGATTGAAGTCAAGAAGGACAGCGTAAAACAAACACATAACCTGTGTAGTGAGTTTGAGTAAATGGATGGCAGAACAATGTTTAGGAGAGATAACAAAAAGACAAAATTTATTAAGAGCTACAAAGAACAGGAAATTGTGGAGAGCCATGATCACCAACATCCTGAAGAAATATGGCATATAGAAGTACACAAAATCCTGATGACCTAGAGTATTTCTGAGTATGAATTCACAATTGGCGTGCTAGATTTAGTCAAATATAGCATCATTCACCTGGGTAGCAGGCAGAGATATTTTTGGTTTGGTTTGTTTTACGGTATATCAACCTCAATGGGTCATTTAATGCTGACATTTTTTTCCTGGTAATATTTTTGTTTTGTCAAAAATCTATTTCTGGTAATATTTTTTCCTCAAAAATGTAGAGCTGGTAATATAATTTTAAAAATTGTATTGCTGGTAATATTTTTCTTTTTCAAAAACATATTGCTGGTAATAGTTTTTCTTCTACAAAAATTTATTTCTGGTAATAATTTTTTACACAGTATTTCTGGTGTTAAAAACTAGTTTTACACTTTCATAATACTTTTTACCTCAGTTTCAGGGTTAACTATTTGCCAATAGCTGGGATCCTAATAGGTGCTACTACCCCGGGTCAGGGTGGACCTGGGAACACCAGCAATTAATAGGTAGTTCCACACTCCTCAAAGACTCCTGTTCAGAGGCCTTGCTGCTGGACGTAGTTTATCATCTTACCCTGGACGTGGATGTAGTTTATCATCATACCGAGGACAGAAAGATATTTTTGATTGCCCAAGATGATAAATAAAATACATGGTCTCCCCAATCATGTGTATGTATACAATACAAAACCCTGATACCCCAAAGTAATTTTGAGTAGAAATTCAGAATTAGTGTACTTGATTTAGTTAAATACAACATAGTTAACCTGGATAGTAAGAAACATATTTTTTTTGTTATTCACAGTAATTTAGCATAAAAAATATAAACGTCTTTACTGTCTGAACATCAGGGGGTGAGGTGTTATCATTATTTACATATGCGTTTTCTCATTCTTTACTGTTCTATTGCACATGCTGCATCCACAGCATTTCCTCATGCGGCAGGAAGTGATATATAAAGATCATATTAATTGGCCATATTGCTTATTCTCAAATGCTAACTTCCTTTCATGCTGATATTTCTATAAGATTCACTTGTTCTATCCAAATTAAATTGTTGCCATAACCAGTCTGTATATCTCGAGATTCTATACAAAGACCAAAAAGTGCATGTATGTGTATATATGCACTTATATATATGTACATATATATACAGGCATAAATAAATAAATATATAAATATATACAAATACGTATATATATATATATATATATATATAAATAAATAAAAAGAAAGAACAGTAAGATATATAATCCGGTGTTCTTATAGATATTTTTATTTTTACAAAATAGTGCTCAATGTAAATTTACAGAGATTTAATATTATAAATTAATTGATTTAAAATATGGTTTTTCCGTTACACAGTTCTAACCATGTTTCAAAAATGGAAGGTCCGAATTTAATTTTGTAATTAAATTAAAGACATTAGTTCCAATTCATCCTCAAGCGAATTTTGGAGTAACTTTTAAAATTACTGGGTTTTAAAGACACAGCTAAAATCATAATTCACGTTTCCAAGGTTATATACATATATATATATATATTTGTGTATTTATGCATCAATCCTTCTTCCATGCACATTTCATTGAATACGACAGACAAGGTACTTTTATTTAGTTTTTTATAAAATTTTTCATGCGATCTAATAATTTTTACACCTTTCTGACCATAACTCAATTATATCCCATTTAAATGTTCATGGAGACCTACCAGACACTATTTGTAACACACTTGTTGAAAACACTAATATAATAGCATAATTTACATGCAAAAAAAAGACTAAAAATAATGGAAGCCTTATTAATAAAAACAAAAAAAACAACACTTAATAATATTAACTTTGAACATGGACACAATATTTTGACTGTGTTTTGAAAAATGAAAATATTTTATAAAACATACATACAACAAACTATTTCTTATTTAATAGTTAAAATATTTAATCCTTGAAAATGGCTAAAGGTATAGCTGAAAGGGCTCGGATAAAAAGAACATTTGAAGTTTTTATATAATTTATCATCTGAAAAGAAAAAAATTATTAGATCGCATGAGAAATTGTATCAAAAACTAAATAAAAGTACCTTGTCTGTCCTATTCAATGAAATGCGCACACACACACACACACACACACACACACACACACATATATATATATATATATATATATATATAAAAGTGAACATTAAAGTCAACACTTAGAGGTGACAGGCTGTTTTATGTTGGATGCAATCAGCCTGATGATTGTGTCCAGCATGAAACAGCCTGTCACCTCTGAGTGTTGACTTCAATGTTCACTTTTATATTTATATTTACATATGCTCTATCTCTGATATTGATTACTTTATCCCATAGATATAGCACACCTTAAAACTATATATATATATATATATATATATATATATATATATATATATATAAATACATATACATATATAGATATAAATGCATATACATATATATAAATATATAAACACATATATAAATAAATATATATATAAATACATATACATATGTATATATACTATTTTTAACAAAAATGACCAATTCAATTATTCGCAATAACTTCTCCCCACTAATCGATGTATTACATAAAACCAACATTATATACCAATTTAAATGTCCCTTCAGAGAATGTATCTCCAACAAAAAAAAGAAATATATATATGTTGGGTATGCAACAAATACACTAACAAGAAGGTTTACACTCCACATGTCTGACCATTCGTCCATTGCGAGATATCTACAACAACATTCCTGTCCACATTCACAATATAAAAAATTACTAATCAACAACACAACTATCCAACACCATGAAAACAACAAATTTAGATTACAGATACTAGAAGCAATTTATATTAAATAATTAAAGCTGGCACTGAACAGAATCAACTATGAAGACTGCAGTAATTTTTCTGAAATTTTTTCATGCTTTGACTATGGCATCATAACCTAAGGAAAAAAAATTCCATAATGGATAATTTTTTCACATTCTAATGAACACTCAGCACATTGTCAACTGTTTTGCATTTAAAAGCATAATGGAAAATTACAGTAATGGATAACAATGCATAACTTTGTATAAATACTTATATCAATGAACAACATATAGTTTTATATTACTTGCAGCCCTGAAGATAATCTTGGAAAAAGATTGAAAATACTTGGAAAATTAAAATAAAAGAAATTTCAACATCAATACACAGAAGGTGATTCGTGAGTATGAATAGATTTTGTTAAAAATTAGCAGACATAATGTCTGTAATTTATTCAGTTTTAGAATACAAGAAAATAAAACAAAAAAAACAAATATAAATGCCAAAATCTTTTGAAATAATTTTTTTTCAATCTAGCCGAAATCATCTGAATTCTTTTTCTTTTTCTATATCTCTCCATCACCTTTGTTACTGATTATCGCACACTGTGACAATATAAAATCTACCAAGAATGGTGATATATTGTAAGAGTCTGGACACAAATTTATTGCGGCTGAACTTGTGATCAAA
Organism: Acanthosepion lycidas; assembly: GCA_963932145.1. NCBI lineage: Eukaryota > Metazoa > Mollusca > Cephalopoda > Sepiida > Sepiidae > Acanthosepion > Acanthosepion lycidas. The sequence continues at coordinate 94,673,331 of OZ010599.1, forward strand.
GCACTATCCAGATATATATATATATATATATATATATATATATATATATATATATATATATATATATATATGTTTGACATGAAGACTCTTCTACACCTTTCTTATCATAGCTCAATTAGATCTCACTTAAATATTCATAGAGACCTACCGGACACTATTCATAACATACTTGTTTACAAAACAAATATAATAGCATAATTTACATGCAAAAAAAAGACTAAAAATAATGGAAGCCTTATTAATAAAAACGAAAAAACCAACACTTAATAATATCAACTATGAAAATGGTCACAATATCTTGACGATGTTTTGGAAATGAAAACACTATATAAATACATGCAACAAACTATTTCTTATTTAACAGTTAAAATATTTCAACCTTGAAAATGGCTAAATATATAGATGAAAGCGCGATAAAAAGAACATTCAGACTGTTTTTATATAATTTATCATCTGAAAAGAAAACAATTATTAGATCACATGAGAAATTGTATAAAAAACTAAATCAAAGTACCTTGTCTGTCGTATTCAATGAAATGTGCATTAAAGAAGGATTGCTGCCTAAATACACAAATATATATATATATATATATAGTTGTATATATATATATAAATGTATATATATATATATATGTATATATATATATATATATTTTGAACAATAAAAAAATATTAAAAAATTAAAATCTTCAGACACACTGGGTTGTAGATTAATATTCTTTCATTTTTTTTTATTATTATTTCATTTAGATTCCTGGACTTTAATCTACCTGAGAATATCCTTCACCAGATAAAGCAACAACTTGTGCCCTTTTAATCTCTGAAAGCTGCTTCTTTGGAGGCATTTTCAATTAAATATACACTGGTAGGAATTAAATATTATCTGAAAATTACGAAACAACCGTTAGTATGACAATAAATCATTCTGAATATTGGAATGAATTTAGTATGAAACTCAGCTAAAGCTCTTGAGAGAGGCTTTAAAGCAAAAGAAAAAATACTACAATCTACTGTTAAATGTTTTCATTTGCTCTCACTTGTTCACTGTACAATTCTTAACCTTGAAATAGATGGTTTAAACTATTATCTCACATTTATAGGTGCTCCGTAATTTTGGCCATGGCTGTACATATATATATATATATATATATATATATATATATATATATATATATAGGCATATATATATATGTATATATATATAGACATATATATATATATATATATATATATATATATATATATATATAGGCATATATATACATATATATATATATATACATATATATAGGCATATATATACATATATATATATATATATATACATATATATATAGGCATATATATACATATATATATATATATATACATATATATATATATATATATATATATACATATATATAGG
>OZ010599.1:94692238-94834738 GCA_963932145.1 Acanthosepion lycidas
ACCAAACTGGGCATCAATAAGAACATGTAAGATTATGATAAATTATTAAATAGAATTATTGTATTAATAAAGATATAATATCTAACAAGGGTCAGACTTAATGACAATTAATAATCTTATGTTATAGTTATTAAATTCTAACGTAAGTTTATTGTCATTAAATCAGACACTTGTTAGATATTTGAAAGAACTTAGATTATATTTTTAAATATAAAGGCGATAAATGTATTTATTGTAATTTCACATCAGAGAAACATTCATTAGAATCAAGAGAAATCGAATTGGCAACTAGTGTCATTCTTCTCTACATTTGTTTTTACAATCAATTTTTTCTTTACCAGATTAGTGACATCAGATTTCTTCAATAACAAAAAGAAAAAAGTTTTAGTTTTAACATTTAAACTACTTGTATTTATTTATTTAATTAAAAAATAATCAGACTTGTCATGTTTCAGACATTTTACTTTGAATTTGCTGAATAAAAAAATTAAGACAAAAAAGCCTTTATTTATGTCTTCCTTTGAGATAAATCAAGTTCCGTGAGAATGTAAGAAATACGCAGGTAAAAAAGTTAACTTTTTATGGGTAAAATGTATTTATCTGATAAAAAAAACTGAATTTTGTGAAATTGGAGCCGTTAACCATTTTAGTTTCTAACAATAAAAGAAAATGAAAAACACAAAAATAGTTCTTTTTTGTGGCTTGCTTTAAAATACATTGATTAGAGGATGTAGCTAAAAGGCAAACATAAAAAAAAAATTACAATCAGAAAGCAACAAGCATCAGAGATGCGGTTCTACAGAAGAAGATTGAGAATACCATGGATGGAGCATGTGAGCTTGAGGAAGTTTTAAGGAAAATGGAAACAAAAAGGACGCTTATAGTTAGAATCAGAAAGAGACAAGCATCAGAGATGTGGTTCTACAGAAGAAGGCTGAGAATACCATGGATGGAGCATGTGAGCAATGAAGAAGTTTTAAGGAAAATGGAAACTAAAAGGACACTTATGCTTACAATGAGAAAGAGACAAGCATCAGAGATGTGGTTCTACAGAAGAAGGCTGAGAATACCATGGATGGAGCATGTGAGCAATGAAGAAGTTTTAAGGAAAATGGAAACTAAAAGGACACTTATGCTTACAACGAGAAAGAGACAAGCATCAGAGATGTGGTTCTACAGAAGAAGACTGAGAATACCATGGATGGAGCATGTGAGTAATGAGGAAGTTTTAAGTAAAGTGGAAACAAAAATGACACTTATAATTAGAATCAGAAAGAGACAAGCATCAGAGATGTGGTTCTACAGAAGAAGACTGAGAATACCATGGATGGAGCATGTGAGCAATGAAGAAGTTTTAAGGAAAATGGAAACTAAAAGGACACTTATGCTTACAATGAGAAAGAGACAAGCATCAGAGATGTGGTTCTACAGAAGAAGGCTGAGAATACTATGGATGGAGCATGTGAGCAATGAAGAAGTTTTAAGGAAAATGGAAACAAAAAGGACACTTATGCTTACAATGAGAAAGAGACAAGCATCAGAGATGTGGTTCTACAGAAGAAGGCTGAGAATACCATGGATGGAGCATGTGAGTAATGACGAAGTTTTAAGTAAAATGGAAACAAAAATGACACTTATAATTAGAATCAGAAAGAGACAAGCATCAGATATGTGGTTCTACAGAAGAAGACTGAGAATACCATGGATGGAGCATGTGAGCAATGAAGAAGTTTTAAGGAAAATGGAAACTAAAAGGACACTTATGCTTACAATGAGAAAGAGACAAGCATCAGAGATGTGGTTCTACAGAAGAAGGCTGAGAATACCATGGATGGAGCATGTGAGCAATGAAGAAGTTTTAAGGAAAATGGAAACAAAAAGGACACTTATGCTTACAATGAGAAAGAGACAAGCATCAGAGATGTGGTTCTACAGAAGAAGGCTGAGAATACCATGGATGGAGCATGTGAGTAATGACGAAGTTTTAAGTAAAATGGAAACAAAAATGACACTTATAATTAGAATCAGAAAGAGACAAGCATCAGATATGTGGTTCTACAGAAGAAGACTGAGAATACCATGGATGGAGCATGTGAGTAATCAGGTAGTTTTAAGAAAAATGGAAACATAAACGACACCTATACTTAGAATCAGAAAGGGACAGGCATCAGATATGTGGTTCTACAGAAGAAGACTGAGAATACCATGGATGGAGCATGTGTGCAATGAGGAAATTTTATGGAAAATGGAAACAAAATGATACTTATACTTAGAAGCAGAATGAGACAAGCATCAGAGATGTGGTTCTACAAAAGAAGGCTCAGAATGCCATGGATAGAGCATGTGAGTAATCAGGATGTTTTAAGGAAAATGTAAACAAAAAGGACACTTATACTTAGAATCAGAAAGAGACAAGCCTCAGAGATGTGGTTCTACAGAAGAAGACTGAGAATACCATGGATGGAGCATGTGAGTAATGAGGAAGTTTTAAGGAAAATGGAAACAAACAGGACACTTATACTTAGAATCAGAAAGAGACAAGCATCAGAGATGTGCTTCTACAGAAGAAGACTGAGAATACCATGGATGGAGCATGTGAGTAATGAGGAAGTTTTAAGGAAAATGGAAACAAACAGGACACTTATACTTAGAATCAGAAAGAGACAAGCATCAGAGATGTGCTTCTACAGAAGAAGACTGAGAATACCATGGATGGAGCATGTGAGTAATCAGGAAGTTTTAAAAAAATTGGAAACAAAAAGGACACTTATACTTAGAATCAGAAAGGGACAGGCATCAGATATGTGGTTCTACAGAAGAAGACCGAGATTACCATGGAGGGAGCATGTGAGCTATGAGGATGTTTTAAGGAAAATGAAAACAAAATGGACACTTATATATACTTAGAATAAGAAAAGACTGTTGAAATTTCTAGGAACATAATGCGGAAAGAAGTCTCAGAATATATGACACACACAGGACATCAATTATGCAAGAGGAACAGAAAAATTCAGTGAATAACCTACCTAATGAGTTTATGCCAATGGTTGCCAGAATACGGAGCAGAAAGACAATTCTTACTATGTGTCATAAAGAACAGGAAATTGTGGAGATCCACGATTGCCCATGTTTTGAAACCACAATCAGCTATGTCACATTAATACAAAAAAGAATCTATTCTAAAATAATTACTGTTGTCTATTTATTTATATCTTTTGTGTCACACTGTATATTGGGAAAGGAGGTAAATGAACTTGAGGTTGTAAATGTACTCCCCTCAGACATTCTAATAATCTGTACAAATAAAATATTTTTCTTTATTCAAATAAAATTAGTTTCCAAGCAAAATGGACCATATAATTAATCCGTTCTCTTACTATTATGTTTCTTTGACTGCTGTATTATTTGTTCAAGCCTTTTTTGTTAGGCACTCAGATATCTTTGTCTAGTAAGTGATCTTGCTTCAATTTGCTCTCAAGATAGACTTGATATTGCTGCCTTTGTTGTTCTGTTGCTGACCTTTTTCTTTTAAGAGGTGTTCCCATTTCAAGTCACTGTTATATTAAAGACATGAAATTTTTAACATGAAATGATATCAAGCAGAAAGTGAGTTATATAATGTGAATAGTAATCAATAAATCATAGATACTATTGACCAAACGTCCTGAGTATAACAATAAATTACATCCACATCCTGGGTATGATGACAAACTACATTCAAGTCCTGGGTAAGACGATAAACTATGTCTAACAGCAAGGCCTCTGATCAGGAGGTTTTGAGGAGCGTGGAACCACCTCTTAATTGCTGGTGTTCCCACATCTACCATAACCTGGGGTGGTAGCATCTGTTAGGTTCCCAGCTATGGGTAAATTGTTAACCCCTACCCCAAACTGGGGTCAAAACACTATGAAAGTGTAAAAATAGGTTTTAATAACAGAAATACTTTGTAAAAATTATTACCAGCAATAAATTTTTGAAAAAATATATATTACCAGCAATAAAAATCTTGTCGACATTAAATAACCTATTGAGGTTGATATGCCATAAAACAAAAGAAACTAAACAACTATTGACCACCTAAAAAATATAAAGTTAACCAATTAATGAAATGGTTCATTAGTCTCCATTTTAATTGTGAATTCTAGATCTTTCCTTTACTGGTTTTCAAAATATTGCTTCAAAACTTTTGTTTCACTGCATCTCAATATTAAAATTTTCAACAATTTATGACAGGCAGTGGTACATTAGTAAGAAATAATGTAGATTTCTAATGTGCTCATATCATCAAGAAATTATCTTTGGAAAATATATTTCACTAATCAATATTTTTGTGATGCCAATGAACACTTGTTGACATTTTTGTGATGCCAACAAATACTCATTGTCACTTTTGTAATGCTCGTTGTAGTAGAGACTTTGTAATTGCAGATACAACTATAGTAACACCGTTGAACAATACTGGTGTCAGATGCCTTCGAATAGCACTCACACTAATAGCACTTGTCTGATAATACAGGCTCAAATAGTAATCCGTATAGTGATCTGAAAAGAGAAATCGTATAGTGAATAGAGTAGAGCATAGCGGTCTGTATAGTAATAGAGGATAGAGTAGAATGGTGATATAAATAGTAATAGAGGATAGACTAGAAATGGAGATCTGTATAGTATAGAGGATAGAGTAGAAATAGTGAACTGAATAGTAATAGAGGACAGAATAGAAAAGCAATCAATTAGACACACACTATCTCCCATATATGCATTTCCTCTATGGTCACACTTTATTCCTATATAACAAGTATCTTCTCTTCAAATGAAAATAAAATATCTATATAATATAGTCTGTATAATATGTTATATAATTTTTTTTTTTTTTTTACTAATAGTCCCCCAATACAAGGCACAAGAGCCACTTAAGGTAGAGGGTTACTGGGTGGAGTTATATTAGCAGAGGAAATAATAAGTGTTAGGAGTATAGAGCTGAAGCAGACTTCAGAATCAGAAACCCAATCATAAACTGGAAACAAGGAATAAACCTCTTCAGGAAATAATATATAAACAGTTGTAAAATGAAAGACTTTTTCTTCATTCAAAATTAGAAAAGGGGGGGGGAGGGGGAGAGAATGAAAGGTTTTGTCCAAAGTTCATTATAATCAAACTACTTTTCAATAATACACCTTTTATGACACAATTGTAGCAAAAAAAAAAGCTTTGAACTTATGTTTTTTTCTTGAAAAGATCATGTTCAAGTAATTGATATGGCAACCCAATTGCACAATGAAATAAACAAATCCAAAATCGAAGCTCCAGGGGCAGAAAGAAATGTTGAAAATTACAAATCACAGGTCCAACGTTACAAATCCCAATACACGTAAACGTTTAGAAATCCAACATGCAAGCTGATAGATGAGGCAGAAAATTAATAACACCCAATTTGAGAACACCAACCGCTCTTATTGATAGAACAATTTTTTCTACTGGTCGACCGTTGAGAGAGGACACATAATATTAGCATATCCAAGATGCATTTATAGCCATAGCTGCGACTGACTTGTTTTTTATTTGTCTTCAGCATATTGTACACAATACATGTGCTCTTTTCTTAGGTAAGTGAATTTCTCTTTTGCCAGGAAAATTTTCAAATAGAGTATGGAAGATGGAATATGAGAAAACCAGTTGGATGCTTATATTTCTTACACTGTTACCAACATTTTTGTTCAATAACAATATGATTAGGACAACTGAAAGAATAAAAAGAAACACCATGACCAATTATAAAAACATAGAATAAACGCAGCCAAAATCTTGAACATAATCCAAAAAATTAGTTTTTCATATTCTTCTTCTTATTCTTAATATTATTATTATTAATAATGGTTTCCCTTTGCCTTCTCCACTATTTGAATTCAGAATAGTCATCTAAACCATATCTCTTCAGGATGTAGGCAATCATGGCTCTCCACAGTGTCCTTTTTCTTTATTATCTGTAAATTTCTATGATTCTTTGGTAAAGATAGTGAAATGGTTTCCCATTGTTTTCTTTACTTTTGAATTTAGAATAGTCTTTCTCCATTCAGGACGTAGTCAATCATGGTTCTCCACAGCATCCTTTTTCCTTATTATCTGTAAAGTACCATCAATTCTTGAGAAAGTAAACTGGTTTTCCCACTGTTATCTTTATTTTTAAAATTCAGAATAGTCTTTCTCTATTAAGGACATGGGCAATCATGGCTCTCCACAGAGTCCCTTTTTCTTTATTATCTGTAAATTGTTGATTCCTTGGGAAAGATAGTGAAGTGCTTTCCAATTTTTCTAACTATTTTTGAATTCAGAATAGTCTTTCTCCTAGACTTACTGCCACCCAAGGCTAGAGAGACAATTCTACTCTGCTATTTAATGCATAACTGTATGAAGAAGAGATGGGTATTTGTGTGAAAATGAATGAAACACATTAGACACAAATTTTAACTTTGGATTGCAAATCCCACTTTTTGCACTGATAACCTTTACACATCCTGCACAATAATAATAATAATAATAAATACCTTGATGTTCTATCAGACATGGCTCTCGTGGCTTCTAATCTTAATTGATTGGAGGTGTCGACATATACATATTTTGTTTTAGTGAATTAAAATGGGCTACAGTAAATATCCCATTCAGTACAAAAGATTTACTTGCTAGTTGTCTGACTTTAACTACTTGGGTGTGCCCCTTGGGAGCTGATACTCTGTACATAAGTAGTGGGGGATTATCATGGTTGGGTTTCAAGGGTTTTTTTTTTAGGTCACAAAGGCAATTTGGGAGTTGCATCTAGATACTTGAGAACATCCTCATTTGGAGACCATCTGAGCAGACTGAGTTACCCAACCTGAAGGTATTTCTAACTCTGCTCTACCTGCAATGTTATATATCATTTTAACATAACCTGTCACTACATGATGCATGTTTGACTGTGATACATGTACCAATCATGTGGGCCTACATTCGATGGTTAGGAGATCATGGCTCTCCACAGAGTCCGTTTTCTTTATTATCTGTAAATTACTATGGCTCCTTGGGAAAGATAGTGAAGTGCTTTCCAACTGTTTTTTCTATTTTTTAAATTTAGAATGGTCTTTCTTCATTCAGGACATAGACAATCATGGCTCTCCACAGTCCTCTTTCTTTATCATCTGTAAATTACTATGTTTACTTGGGAAAGATAGTGAAGTGGTTTCCCAATGTTTTTTCTAGGTTTAAATTTATAATAGTCTTTCTCCTTTCAGGACATAGGCAATCATGGCTTTCCAAAGAGTCCTTTTCTTTATTATCTTTAAATTGCTATGACTTCTTGGGAAAGATAGGGAAGTGGTTTTCAATTGTCTTCTCTAGTTTTGAATTTAGAATAGTCTTTCTCTCCATTGATGACCACTTGGGAATGCCATTTGCTATAAGCCTGGATGTGCAGGTGGCATGCCCCCCACCCCAGCAGTACCTCTCCTTCAGGAGAAAGCTAGGTTTATTGCCTAGTGCCTAAGGAGTCCCTAAAAAAGGGTTTGGGCAATTTTTCATGATAATGCCACCATACCCACTTTAAGCTGACCTTGTGCCACATTCATTAGCGATGTGGGCGCACTGAAAAATGCTGCTTCTCAGCCTTTTGGCTAAGATAAAAGTGTAGTATCTGTTCTTATCAGCTTAATCTGATTCTCTCAATCCACTTCTATCTTCTCTTCTTTGTTGCATTCAATTTCTCACTGAAATGAAATAGTGTCTTTTTCCTTCTTTTCCAGAATAGTCCATTATTTATGAGGTACTGGCAGAGCATGCTGGTTGTACAAACTAACAAATGTGGTACAAGGACAATTATAATAGGATAATATACTTTGTTGAAAGATCAGTTGAATCACTTTTGGATATGTGGGAGTAACTCAGTTGTCACAAAAAGAGCACAGATGACACCATGACAGGGTAGCTTTCAGAATACACTGGAAACTATGCAAGAAAAAGCCTAGAATGTGTAGATAAGGAGTCGGAGCATTTACCACCATCAGTAACCGAGAATGAGCATATGAAGCTTATGTGGGATATAAGCATTTTGACAGACAAGTGCATGGAGAGCAATCCCCGGATATCACATTTGTACACAAGAGCAGCCATTAATGGAACCTGATAGATGTTACAGAACTTTGGGATAAGAATGTTGCAAAGGCAGAGATATAGAGGTAACACACCCTAGAAGTGGAAACAGAGGAAATACATCAAGCAGCAGATCAAGTTGTCTCTTTTGTGGTTAGCATGCTTAGGACTATTTCCAGGAATCTTTCTGCCTTGCAAGACATCTTGAGGATACCTGACATTATTGGGAGTGTGCAGGTGGCATCACTGCTTAGAACAGCTCATAAGGTTGTGGGAACGTGTTGTGTCTAGGCAGAAGCTAAAATATAAGCATAATCAACCAGGCTGAAACATCTGGGTAGGAACTGATATATAAGCATCACCTGGCATGAAATATCTGAGTGGGAGCTAAGATATAAGCTTTACCTCCACCCCAGCAGAAATATCTGGGCAGGACCTGGGATATAAGCATCATTCCCCTGGCAAAAATATCAGGGTAGGAGCTGAGATATTAGCATCAAGGCAGAAATATCGGGGTAAGAACTGAGATATAAGCATCATCCCCCTCAGCAGAAATATCTGGGTTGCAGCAGAGATATAAGCATCATCCCCACTAGCAGAAATATCTGGGAAGGAGCTGAGATATAAGCATCATCCCAACTAGCAGAAATATCTGGGTAGGAGCTGAGATATAACCATCACCCCCACCCCCAGCAGAAATATCTGGGTAGGAGCTGAGATATAAGCATCATCCCCCCCACCAGCAGAAATATCTGGGAAGGAGCTGAGATATAAGCATCATCCCCCCCCAGCAGTAATATCTGGGCAGGAGTTGAGATATAAGAATCATCTCCCCAGCAGAAATATCTAGTTAGGATTTGAGATATAAGCATCATCCCCCCAGCAGAAATATCTGGGAAGGAGCTGAGATATAAGCATCATCCCCCCAGCAGAAATATCTGGGCAGGAGTTGAGATATAAGCATCATCCCCCCAGCAGAAACATCTGGGTAGGAGCTGAGATATAAGCATCCTCCCCCCAGCAGAAATATCTGGGCAGGAGTTGAGATATAAGCATCATCCCCCCTCCTCAGCAGAAATATCTGGGTAGGAGCTGAGATATAAGCATCATCCCCCCAGCAGAAATATCTGGGTAGGAGCTGAGATATAAGCATCATCCCCCAGCAGAAATATCTGGGTAGGAGTTGAGATATAAGCATCATCCCCCCAGCAGAAATATCTCGGTAGGAGCTGAGATATAAGCATCATCCCCCCAGCAGAAATATCTCGGTAGGAGCTGAGACATAAGCAAAATATGAGGTTTGAGGTCAAGCTATTGGGTACTATTAAAAAAGTTGTGTGACATTATTAATTTGATTATTGTTAACTGTCATTAATGTCAGGCATAAAATGATTTAACCTGAACAAAGTGTTTCAGCCTTCTCAAATTAATCTTACCATTTGATTTTGTTAATTAAAAGAGGGTGAATTTTTCTTTGATGGTAGTGTAAGAATGACAATCGTCTTCAGGGATATATATATATATATATATATATATATATATGTGTGTGTGTATGTGGGAGGGAATTATACCGAAAAGATTCTTAAACTGATACACTTTCCAAAACCAGGATTGTTTAGTCATTGAAATACTGATTTTAGAATGTTTTAGAGATCAGACAGATGTTTTCACCAACTTCTTGCACGTGTGTGTATATATATATATATATATATATATATATAGACAAAAGGAAAACTTAGATACATATGCATACATACATACACATGCACACACGCACGCAGAGAAAAAAAACAACCTCACACCAATAACTTGTGCATAAATCAATTTTTAATTTAATATAAAAATAACAGAAATGAGAAAATTTGCAGTCTATTGCTGAAGCCTCCTGACGAGTGGACGGAACGATTGAAAAACAATTCATCTATGAAGCTCCAGAGTCGAGGTGTTGAATCAGTCAGCTAAGTGACAAATTTTATTTGTATTAATCTTATATATATATAAGTTCAGGTAAAGGCAAATGAAAGGCCTTTGTTAAGGACTTTTTAAAATTTATTTTTGTTTATTTTATCTTATTTTCCCGGTTTCCAGTAGATATTTAAATATAAATTGTCCAATGTCTGACTACTTTCGGTTATCATAAGCTATTATCAAAGAGGTCTTTTTTTTTTTTTTTTTTTTTTTTTTTTTATTCTACATCATTTGTTACATCAGTGAAAGTTTAAATATCTATGAATATGAATACTTTAAATATCTTTAAATATGTCTGAATACTTTTGGCTTTCATTAGCCATTATCAAAGAGTTTTTCTTGTTTGCGCCATATCAGTTTCATCATTTTTAAATAGGGCATCTTTACATGACAGTTTGTGTTATGGTGTAATTTTTCTTTTTTTTACTATTTCAGCTTATTTTTCTAGTTTCCAGTAGATTTTTAAATATAAGTTGTCCAATGTCTGAGTACTTTTGTGCAAACCAATATTGTAAAATATTGTAATTGTCCTAATGCTTTAGTTTTACTTTTGTAATAAATGTTCTTTTAATTTTCACTTAGTGGTAGTCTTGTTAGTTGCGCTTAAATGTTCAAGATAAGAGAGGGAGTGTTCTCTCTTTTCATCCCATTTCCTCCAAGAGAAAAAAAAACATCTTTTTTCGATCTATTCTTTACATTTTGGTTGATATTGTTAAAAAAAATGTTTCAAAGAACATTTTTTAACTCGTCAGAAACGAGATAAAAAAAAAAAAAGATATTAAAAATACGTGACTCGTATTTTTTTTCTGCCACGAAGAGTGTTGCCGATCAAGCAAAAAGGTGAATAGTGCTTTGAAGCGAAATTCTTCTCATCCCAGATTCTCGAAAGTTCATATATCTGCTCAGTTTCGTGCGTCCAAACCAAACCAACGTAAACAAAGCAAATTCTAAAGAAGTAATGTTTTTTTTTTATTTATTAAACCGACAGATTTTTATTTATCACTTTAACTCAGAGAGTATATTTTTCTTTTCTTTAAGATTTTTCGAATATTCAGGACGGTAGACAAAAATAAATTTAATGTTTAAAATAAAAATAGAGCGTCTACTCAAATATGGGTATCCACTAAAAAATAACAATTATAAAGTTTTAAAGTGATATCAATCAGATTTAATTTTAAATAAATAAAAATTACTTCTTTTTCTTTAGAAATCGCTTTTTTGGACGTAAAACAAAAAACACTAACAGTTGAGTAACACACTTGGACAAAATGAGATTTCCTTCGATGAAAAGGAAGACGATTTTCAACTAAAAAGGGCCTAATAATCCATGCAGAGGTGAAAGAATTCCTAAACTATTTTGAGAATTACCAGCTTTTAACAATATTACAACTCATTCTTCAAACAGTAATAGGACATTCGAAAATTTTAGATATTTCTGCTTAGCTATATCACAATACGAGAAGCAGGAGTTGTTTCCCTTGTAAATATCAAAGGTCAAGGTTTGCACATCAAAATAGAAACGGAAAAAAATTTTATTCTATAAAGTATTGCAATAAAAGATATTTTATCAAATTTTTAATAGAATAATATTTTAATAAATGAATTCAAGGAAAAATAAAAAAAAGCATGAAGATATACTACATTAGTAATTTATTACAAATGATTTATTTATTAAGTGATCCCATTGACTCTGATTTATCTGTTTATATTAATATACTTGGCTCCAGGTATAAAATTTTAACGCATATCTATATTTGTTGAGGAAAGACATTCTAGTTTCTCTCGAAGGGATCCATACGTGGTTCCCAATATCAAACAAACGATAGATTTTTATTACTTGTCATGTATCAGGGAAGCATGAGAATTATTAGTCCTGACCCCTGACAGTATGTCTCCTTTTGAAGAGGCAAATCAGTATTCACAAAATATATTTGTAAATAAATCCTTTATTATTAATTTTTGATGTTACATTCTTGGCAGGCAGTCATAAATACAGAATGAAAAATACTTTGTCTCATCATCTTAAAACAACTTAAGTTCTTTCATTCTGCGAGAATGGTAATAAGTCTTGCTTGAATTTCTTTGTTTAGACATCTGTTCTAAGCATCATATTTTGTTTCATTCTGACTAATTTCCTTGCTTTTGCTGCACCATCCTGGTGGTCATGTATTCGAATATGTGGGTTAAGAGAAAGCAGTTCTAAAATTTCTAAAGCACTAGCAGTAACATCTAACGGCAAAGCCCATCCTTCCACAGAATAAGTTTCAACCTTGAAGAATATGACACTTGAGAAAGATCAGAAAGCACAGTAGCTGAGATACTAGGAAAAAACAGAAATTAAGCCAAATGAAGAAAATACAATAATCACAAGATTAGAATTGTATTATGGAGCTTACTAAATTTACAAGGAAATTGATCTTGGGATAGGCAGCATTAGAGATATTTTCACTCAACAAATTGCTAGAGAACCCAAAGATTAACCTAAAATCTTGAGTCATGTTCTTAAATAACTTTGTCATTTTGAGATTTTCATATAGATGCCATGCACAGTGCCAGATCGGTTCAGAAATGTCTAAACTGTCAGCTGTATACAACCACTTTCTAAGATCAATGGCTAAAAATGGCTTCGAGTGAATGAAGCCTGTAGGTCTCTGCTACAGAATTGAAATAAATAAATAAAAACTTTACCAAATAACAGAAACCACATCAGTTGAGGATTTTCAACAGCAGCATCAGTTAAAGTGCATACGACATATAAACTCAAAGAGAAAATAATTTGAACCTGGACCTCGTGGTCAGAAAGCAAACATTCTAACCACTTGGCCATACACACAAAGTGGACAGAATGATTACAAAATAGTTTTGTCTACAAAACTATCAAGTCAGGGAACTGAATATAGCATGAATGAGTTCAGTGACAAATTTTGTATTTGTATTAATCTTATGGCGGCACAGTGGAGCAATGGCTAAAAATTCAGATTGAGGAATTGGAGAGTTGAATTTGAATTCCAGTCAAGTTCATTACATTCACTTGTGTGCTAATACCCTCAGGAAAGGTATGAATTCATTTCTTTTTACCCCTAGTTATGGGTAAAATAGCAGGATGTACTAGGTCCTATAGCCCTGGGTGGCAACCAGTCTAGAAGGAAACTAAATTCAAACCACCTGCAACCTTGTAGGTCCTGCCTCTTTAGACAAAATCGAGAAGAAGGTAACTTCAAAAACAAATCCACCTCTTAAAAGAGGGACAGTGTAACGTTAACATCCCTGGTACATGAGGGACTGGGAAAACATTTCACTATTCTGCTTTGAATGTTGCCATGAAACACAATTGTAAGACAGAGGGGAGTGGTGACCACAGCAGTGGCACAAAAATACATTAACTGAATAAAATTAATGAGTAATCTTATATATATATATGTGTGTGTGTGTGTGTGAAAATATTTAGAAAATAGGAAAGAATTCGTTAGGTAAATAATCTAAAGTTCTTTAGTATTTTTATTATTATTTTAAAAAAATAGTGCTCGATACAAAAGTAGAGCATAAATATAATTATTTATTTAAAAATATGATTCCATCGCTACATAAGAGTTCTCATGTTTCAAAACAAGAGCCAAAAACTTCATTCAGCTCTTGTTTTGAAACATGAGAACTCTTATGTAGCTATGGAATCATATTTTTAAATAAATAATTATATATATATATGTGTGTGTGTGTGTGTGTATATATATATATATATATATATATATATATATTTATCATTGCTGAGTTACCTCCCTTGGTTTTTAACATTGTTTACCAACAGCATTCATAGACATCATTTTTTTAAAACTGGAATTAGAATTTCTTATTTTTTATTTTCAATTTTAAATGAAAGTTTGAACCTAAATTTAGATTATATTGCAATTAAATATTTAACAACAGTAATAATTTATCCAAATAACTCTACAAAACCCAGAAATATTAACCAGTCTATATCAGTTCAGTGTGGGGTATTATGTATATTTATTAATATATACTTAATAGCTCTGTTATTTTGCATTGAGCACTGTTTTATTTACACCTAAGGATATATATTTGTATGTGACCACTTGAACATACATTTATACTTTTATATATATATATATATATATATATATATATATATATATATATATATAGTAGAGGTAAAATAAAATCTGTGGGTATATAATCCAAGTGGGTCCTAGTAATATAACAATATTAAAATTAATCCACATGAGAGAAATTGCTGTATTTTATTTATACAGAGCAATATAATAAATAATTGAGAAAAATCCTTTTTACCTCATGTAGGGAATAGACCATTTTGGCAGACAATAAAGATGATCATCTGTCTTCTCAACCCAGATATGAAATGAAATTCATGTCTGTGGAGTTTGAAGATGCAGGAAATAAAAGTTAACTGTACAAGAAGTAATATTGGAAAGTATATATATATATATATGTTGAATCTTGGTTCACAAATTTAACAGTACTCTGTGCACAAGTTTATAACCAAAACTAATCAAATCATTAAATGTAAGAAAAAATAAATAAACCCAATACTAAATAGATAAAATATAGACTAACACTTTATTTAATCTATGGGTGAAAGTTGTTCTTGTTCAGTAGACCATGTGTAGGTATGTTATTTTTTTTTATTACTGCTCAGTTATTGCTATTTTTGTTTCCACTGAGCCTGGACTACCCAACTCAGGAATTGAACTCACAATGACTATGCCACCAAAATTCATGAGTCAGGCTATTGTCCTGTAGACTCAGTGCAAACAGGACAAGCAATATCTGAGCAGTACCACAAAACAAACATAACAAGATATCTCTACACATGGACTGTGAAATGAGAATAATCTACCTGTATACATTAAATAAAGAGTGCAATTTTAAAAGATTACATCGACTGACAGCCACGGGAAGAAGGCCAGAAAGCAGAATAGCCAAAACATTATGACAACAACAAAAAGGAGACTTTAAATAATAAGACATCTGAAGAAGGACAGAGGGTAAAATGGCTGAAACATTGTGGCAACAACAACAAAGAGGGGGTTATTAGTTAGATTGTAAATAATAAAACCCTTGAAGAGATGTTGCATTTAAAGGTTGTAGTTATCACGGAAGTAAGTAAATAGAAGGGAGTTCAACAGGCAGGAAATGAGAGAAAAGAAACTGTTGGCATAAAAGTGGCAGGTGTATTTAGCTGTTTTAACAGTCGTATGCTTAAATTCAGGTAGCTGAGCTAAATTCATGTAGTTGGGGCACCATGGGTTAAAGCTCATCAGTGCAGTTTCCATGAAAATATTCGTAGAAATGACAGAGAGAAGCCATGTTGCATCAGTGAGAAAATCACTGAAGTTGAGTTGCCAAGACAGGATCAGTTACATTACAGATCCTTTGGATTTTGTCAAGAACCTCGAGATGAGTAACAGGAGCACCAGACTAGATATGGCAGCAGTATTCAATGCCTGGAAGAATGGTAGATTTGTAAATGTGGACTGTGATGAGAAAATTATCTGGCACAACACAGTGACACAAAATTTCTTTGCAAAAGATGAAGCTATTGATTCAATATCAGTTGAAAATGTGAGGCGCAGTATGTTGCTCTCCAAGAGTCTAGTCTGATCAGGCAGGCAGAAAAGTTTCCCTATGATGGTTAAATGAGAGCAGTGTTGTTTTGGAGACATTAAAATCTGCAAGCCATTTCCTGCTCCAGTTAACCACAGATGGGAGGTCCTTTTTCAAGAGCAGCAACCAAGTTTACTTTCTCAGCTCTGGCAGATTTGGTATTGAGACAGGAGTAAATGGTAGTCTCATCTGCATTAATGCCTACATGGGAACTGATGACAACAGGATCATTGATGAAGATGAGAAACAGTGTAGAACCCAGGATAGAGCCCTGGGAGACACCTGCATTCATGTGAAAGAATCTGGAAGTGAGACAATTCAAATTGAGGATTCATACCTTTCCCAAGGATATTAGCACGTAAGTGAATGTAATGGATTTGACTGGAATTCGAACTTGGCTCTCTGATTCCTCAATCCGAGCTGCTATCCATTACTCCACCATATTTTATTATTACTCATTGCTGTTCATCTTTTATTGTGTCTAAAGTCTAAAAATCTATGGTAAGAGCAAATCTATCCATCACATAACTTTTACAGTATATTGTTATAAATGTTCTATTTTATTACTAGTCATTGTTATTAGTCTCTTATTGTGTCGAATAAGATCAACAGTAAGAATAAATAACATTTAATGTATGGAAACTGCTAATTTCACCATTAGTATATATGTTGTGCTATTATTATTTGAGAAATTCTTCAGTATCTGTCTATATTTCTGTGCCATGTGTCCTCAAGGACATATGACACAGTGGATAAAGGAGTTGGTTAGATCCAGTGACAGGACCCAAAGAGTGTGAGTTCAATACCCGGTTAAGACAGTGAAGAACTTTCAGAGGAAAATTAACAGGAGATAACTGATAACTGACATCCATTAGACATGGCACATGGAACTAGAACAGTCTATCCCAGCGAGTGAAATAAAGGGTTAAGTTCAACATTCCAACCACCTGAAGAAGGCCGGAGGGTACAACAGCCAAAACATAATAAATATGGCGGCAAAGATGAGGACAATAGTCCAAATAATCTAAATAATGAGAAATTCTTATATGTAGATCCAAGGTGATCATTTCGGAGAAGATGGTGGAATCTAGGTATAAGGAAAGGAATAAATTCTTCTTCAAATTATCCAAAATTTGGGGTAATGACTCAGAAATTTAGCCCATTTGCACTCATTATCCAGTTTAAAACTATTTTATTTTGGTTTGTGGATCCTGTCTTCATTGAAGATTTACCAGTAACAGATGAAATCTATTTTGTTTCTCTTTTATGCTACTTATTGCTATTGTGTAGGTACTGTACATGACCAGTGGAGCTGAAAATGAACTTTGGCACCCATGACAATGACAAAGATATTGTATAATAGATATTTTTTTTTATCATATTTCAGTTTTTTTCAACTTGGTACTAGAAGCTACGTGGGACTACTTTTCAGGTAATATAAATTTAGCTGTTTCATATAATCTGATAGACTTACCAACTCCCTATTATGATGCTAATGAATCATTTCATTGTCATTATAACAAGATATGTACTTCAGTTGGGCACCTTGAGGTGGTGTAATGGTTAGCAAGCTTGTCTTGCTAGAACAATTATGACTGAGTAGTGAGTTTGATCCTCACTGGGTGCTCCCCTACTTTTGGCCTTGTGCCATATCTAAGCTATGCTTGGAAAATCACTATGTACTTCAGTTAGTATCATATTATAATTCAGCTTGTTCCTCCATTAGGTAGTAAGCACTTATGTTACAACCTGCTATTGCATCAGATAAATAATGGACCATTCTGTTTTGATTGCAGGAAAAGACAAAAGACATAGAGATGCTGTTTGGTTTTAGTAAGGAAAAAGAAAGCATACAAAATAAAAAGAGAGAAGATAGAAGTTTTTTTTTTTTTTTTTTTTTACAGTAAGGCCTGGGAGCCACTCAAGGTAGATAGTTACGTTAGGGAGTAGTTTATATGGATACGAGAGGAAGATACTAGTTGGCTCTCGACTTGAACAGGTTAAGATTGTAGTGATCAGAGAAACATCCTCTTGGGAGTTTAATCGATAGGACAGTTGTTCGTAGGAAGAAGCTGTTTCAGTGGAACTTCTTGGCGATGGGATATGGAGGCAATGAGGGTGGTTTGCTACAATGTAAAGGAATGATCTTTTGTCATTTAAAGTCTGCTTCAGTGAAATGGAAAAACCTTGCCAATTTTTAATCGTTTCATTTGTACCCTCTTACTTCTTTAAATAATGATGGCCTACAGCAATATCATCTTGAAACAGTGCTACTTGTATGATCACTAAAGTTAAGTAACATCAAGTCTGGTTAGTACCTAGATGGGTGAATGTTTGGGAATACCAGGTGTTGTAAGTTTGGATGTGCAGATAATGACTCGGAATTGGAAATCAGAGAACCAAGTTCCAATTCCAGTTGGGTTCATTATATTCAGTTATGTGCAAATACCCTTGAGAAAAGTAGGATTCTACCTCTTCTTCCCCAAAGCTATGGGTTAATAAACAGAACTTGTATCTGTAAAAAAAAAAAAATCATCATTATCTCCCCAAAATTCTTACGATTTAAAAAAAATTTCCTGGCTTTAAAATAACCTGCAAAAGGTTGATAAGCCATAAAAAAATAATAATCTGCATTCATTTCTGTGTTTTCTCCTCAATCACCGACAGGCATTAGTTCTAGATACTTCTTTAAATAATGACCTTCATGTGTACTTATGATTGCTGTTGCAATCTTTTGTTAAAGTTGTTAAGCTCAAATATTTATGTCTGAATTTCTGGAATGAGTTATTATTTTCATTATTTATAGCCAGACTATTGTCCTCATCTTTGTCATTGTCATCACAATGTTTCAGCCATTGAGCCCTCCAGCCTTCATCAGGTGTATATGAATCTACAGGGAATTCTCAACTTAAGACTTTATTTAATCTATGGGGATAGACTGTTCTTGTTCCATTATCCATATCTAGGGATATCATTTAGTCCTTATTTTTAGTACTACTTTATTGTTTTCCCTGTTTCCACTGAGTATACACTGCCCAAGCCATCAGTATGTCACCAAATTCACAAAACAATGCTTTAATCCACTAGGCCATTGTCTTTATTAGAGTTTTTAAACCTAATCTCCCTTCTGATTAGTGCTGGAACAGCAGCTGCTGCCCATCATGTTTTGATTGCTGCTGCTGCCCCTGTTGAAGACTTGCCATCATTTATCTTTCTTCCTTTATTAGCAGCTCCTATATTATATTTATTTATATGCTAGGCTTACTAAGATCCTCATAGCATAACATATGTGTTCATTCTTTCAGATACCTAACACTCCTCGTTCTTCTTTGTCCAGTATTTTCACTTCATTCCACAGCAGCTGATGACTACCCCTTTCCCTCTATACATGATCAGCCATGTCTGATTTCATTGTCTCACTCATCACTATGGCTTTTTAATGTTTTTTTCTGTCTCACTTTCAAATATTTAACAAGGCAATATGGTTATTTCCACAGGTATTTTATGGTTGTAGAACTTTTAAGGAGCTTATTTAATTCTTAACTTGAGTATTATAATGTGACAGAAAATTCAAATAGGAAAACTGAAATTTTCATGGGAATGGCTAGTACATTTGAATCTTGTAACATTTAAATTATATAATTAACTCTCAGATTGATGCATAGAAGTGAATAATATTGTAAAAATCTGGAACTATTTAAGAATAACCAATCTTCTATGTGCCATGTCCCTTCAAGATATTGGCTCTCCACAATTTCCTCTCCTTTATAAATCATAATAAATTTTGTCTTCTTGTTATCTGTCTTAAACCTTGTTCCACCGTCCATTTGCTCCAGTTTGCTAGGTAGGATATGCAGTATTTTCCTCTGTTCCACTTGCCTTCAATATGTCCTGTGAGTACCGAGTTTTCCAAGCACCCTTTCCTAATTATTCACCCCAGAAATTTCAACTATCTATTTCTGATGTTAAGTATAAGTGTCCCTCTTGTTTCTAAAACGTCATCATTGCTCACATGTTCGATCTATGGCATCCTTCAGTAGAAACACAATCAAGTTGCTTCAAGTCTCTTCACCTGTGGGGACATTGTCTAGCCTTCACTGCCATATAGGCGGACTGATATTATGTAACAGTTCAGTACACTTTTCTTTGTTTCTAACACAATTTTTCTGTTTCTTAATATTTTGCTTTGGCTCTGTTATATACCATACCTATGAACACTAACAGGTATGTCCCAATCTTCATAAATACATTGGACGCTATTGTAAGTGGGGGTAATATGCTAATTAGTCCACCACTAGCAGTGATTTACCTACTATTGTATTTTGTTGATGTTATAAAGATTACCATTTCATTTTCAATCTCCATTTTGGTTAATCTTTATTCAGTAACCTTTTCTAGGTTACAACAGGCTCTTAGTCAACAACTAAGAAAAGCCTGTGGGTCTTGGCAAAAACCATCCTTCTTTGGATATTGTGGTTTGGTGCTACAGAATCACAAAGAACTGTACCAAATGACAGAAACCACATCACTTGAGGACTATCAACAGCAGCAACAACTAAAATGGATAGCACATTGAACTTGAAGAGAGAATAATGACATCATCAAGATGTTGACATCCCACATCACTTCAAATAAAAGTTTAGGAAGGAAACTCCCAGCAATACTGGAAAGAGCCATAACTGCTACTGGCTTTCTAATAAGTACCGCACATATAATATATAAATAATTATACATATATATAAATTTATTTATATACACACACTTTTCACATATTTTATTTATATTTATATAAGCAAGAGGATAGAATCCAGGTAGAACTCAATGTCCAGGACAAAGTAAGAATATAATATTAGGTTGGTGCAAAAATAATTTAGTTTTCTCACATAGTAACATATGTTAGAAAACGAAATTATTTTTGCACCAACCTAATATAAAAGGCTCAAACATTAATATTTCATGGTTATATTACATTGGAATCGTAATCACGATCCAAATCATCAGACCGACAAATTAAAAAAGAAATATTCTTCAGTGTCAGTAATTTTTTGTTTTTGAGTGTAGAGCTCCCAAGTTTTTTTGTTTTTTTTTTTAAGCATAGAGCTGAAATCTAAAACTGGTTAGGTTATATTAGGTTGATTAATTAATGATTTATCAATTGATTTCATGCTATTTAATGTTAAACACAAGTTTTGTAGCACAAAAATCCCAATAGCTAGACATAAATTACACGAGTCAAAAAGGAAGACATATATCTTATTTTAGACACAGATCCGGTATATACAAGAGTAATATATATATATATATATATATATATATATATATATATAGAGTGAGAGAGAGAGAGTGAGAGAAAAGAGACAAAAGGGTACAACTCATCCCTCTTAACCAGCTGCTTTGGGTAGATGGAAAGCAGTCCATTTCGGAGAAGGAATACACTGATTTGAAACCTCCACTGGCTGGTGGCCATATCCAAACATGAAAAAGGCTATAGAAGTAAATCCAAACAGAAAATCCAGGATGGTGCTTCGAAAGCAGTTGACTGTCAACACTGACAAACTTCCAGCAATTCATGCAGACAAGCCAGCCCCAAATATAATGTCTTGAATTCCTTGGGTCTTGTGGTTGAGAGAGAATGTGGCGTGGGCAGCCTGTGGTCTCTATATACCATCACTCAGGCAAAAAGGGTGTTACCATTATCTCATGAGATAAATGGATACGTACTACTAATATATAAAAAGTAATTAAAACATTAAAAAAAAGAAAACATTATGCCAGAAATTCTTGAGTCAGGAATTTTTTTTGAGTGTAGAGCCCTAAGTTTTTTTTTTATTTATTTTTTTAGCTTAGAGCTGGAATCTAGAACTGGTTACGTTAGGTTGACTAATTAATAATTTATCAACTGATGTCGGGCTACTTCATGTCAAACACAAGATTTGTAGCATAAAAATCACAACATCTAATTAGACACTGATCTGACATACATGAGAGTCAGAAAGGAAGACATATCTTATTTTAGACACAGATCCGGTTTATACAAGAGTATAAAAAAAAAAAAAAAAAAATTTTTGGTTTCAGATACAGGTTCAGTTATGCCATTTCCTCTCCTACTCATGGATGGTCACTGGGGTTTTAATCACTTCTCGCTGTTGCTTCTTGATGGTTGACTCATTACTTCTTTATTCTAGTTGATAGTCAATTTGGTAATCTTCTGTTGTTCTTTCTAAGCCTATTTTGAGCTATTTAGATCCTGGAAAAGATGTATCTGTCAAATTTGCTGGATCTCTGGATCAACATGAAACTGACTGTATGAATTAGATTACAGCAACATCATAAAATAACTTCCTGCCAAGGAATAAATCAACTCTCTTATAAACAATAACAAGTTAGTTTAATTTAATATCAGCATTATATTCTATTAGTGCCGCAAGTGTATCAGCTGCAACAATATGGGACCAATATTTCACCTAAGTTCTCCGTACTTCTGTCTGGTAAGTAATTAGTGTTGGAGTCTGTTAGGATTTGGCAGAGTCTGGCAAAAGGACCTGTGTTCTGTAACTCTGGTTGCCAGCTCCCCAAGTGGCTTGGTACACCTGAATAATAATACACTATGAAAATAGGGAGTTCTACCAAATCCCCCACTCCTAGACAATCAATTCTGCCTAACTGGTCAATTCTGATCACACGATTTTTCAGAGATAGTTTCTGATTGGCCAATATCAACAACATGTCTCCCAATTTCCTGCACACACAGAAATTGAGGAGCTTCCCCAATTTCTTGCAAAAACACTTTTACTGACTCTTGATTGTGGTCTTAGCAATGCCATGTTTTTTAACAATTCTCTACATTTGACTGTGTCAATTGGCCAGTCAAAAGACCTATTGTTTCATATCTTAGTTATCGGTCTTGGATTCTCAAAAACTCACAGCTGTGTGTTATTACACTCCTCAAACCTGTGGTAAATGATATTTCGTTTGTAACCCCTTTGTTATGCCCCCAGAGGGTGAAATGTGGTGTGTGAAGGAAGATAAGAAGGAAGATGGAATGAAAGGATAAACTATTAACAAACTTTATTAAATGAAATACAATTTGGACAGGGAGTAGAGCTGCTGGATATGTAATGTGGGCCTCACAGTTTTGTCTAGCTCACCTTAGTGTCAAAATCACTAGCCAGAATTCCCTGTCCCTTAAAACAGGGGAAGTGACAAAAAAAAAAAAAAAAAAAGAAAAAAAAAAAAAAAAAAAGACATTTTTTAAATCCCTCTGGTCTAAGGGGGATAACTTTGCTTAAAAACTTTTGCAATGCCAATATCCTTTCAGCAAGGTTTCATTGTCTTCCAAAATCTGCAATATTCTCAGGCCATTGTTACATAGTTTACACAAAAAAGTAGACACATGTTTGGTTTTATATGCAGACAACCAAGAGCCACACAACCAAGCAGGCTTCTATTGTCCTTAAAACAATGATTAGGCATACAGGTTCAAATCCTGCCAGAGGCCACATTTTCTTTAAAATAACCCTGTCAGTTAACCCACTTGGCTTTGCCAATAAAAAGTCAAACATTTCCTTCTCTTTTTCTTCTTGCTACCAGATTTAGTCAAATGTAGATAAAGAACATTGTCACCATTCTTATAGTTTTACTGTCTTTTCCTTTGATTTAAATTCTGTAAACTTGTAATTCTTTTTGTTAATAATATGCATTAATTGTCATTTGTTTTAAATCCCATACTTTGTTCTTGGCTTTTACCTGGACTCACATAAGTTCACTTAAATTGTGAGAAAAATGTTTCAGGAGCCCATAAATATTTACTATCGCAAACACAGATGATTCCTGCAACAACGCAGACTGGTAGACAAAATAAACATTACTTAAAAAATGCAATGTTCTACTTGGATATGGGTATTCACTAACGATAACAAAAAAATATATACTTGGCATAAAAAAAAAAAAAAAAAAAAAAAAAATTAGTCACGTTTTTGCTTGCATATTTTCAATGGGTTAAAACGAATATTTGACATACACCTGAGATGTCCCAAAAACATTTTTAAAACATTTTTAACCTAAAGAAAAAAAAATTGAAATTCAATAAAAAAAAAAAAAAAAAAAAAAAAAATCAAATTCATTTTTTTTAAAGCAGATTTTGGGAGAATGAAGCAAAAAGAAACAAAACAAAAAGTTAAATTGTAAAAAGTTTTAATCTTTTTTTCACACATGGAAATAGTGATTTACATTTTGTTTAGGAATGTCCCAAGGAATGTAGCCGGAATCAATTTGAATTATTTTAAAGAGAAAATTTATGAATTTTAACTAAAACCTATCTGTGGAAAAAAAAACAACAAAAAAACAAAAAAAAAAAAAAAACAAAAACAAAAAAAAAACATGTGATGTAAGTTATATTTTTATATATATATATATATATATATATATATATTTTCATGTAATGTGCGATCTTGTGTATCATGCAACCGCCCCGATTTTTTACTTATAAAAAATGACTATCATGTATCTTGTGAGTTCTTTTTTTTGAGAGACCAAATTACAATAGAAATCTCTTTTCCTCTATCTTGTCATCCAATCTTCTAGTTAAATAAGTTAAAATAGTAAAATAGAATGATAAAAGTATTGTTAATAATGCTATACTTGTTGTGTAAATGCGTACAGGTATAAATAACCAAAGGAAAAACAGCTAAACATCTTATGAACGTAGACAATAAAAAAGATGCATATTCACTGTTTGTATTTTATAATACAATACTAATATGTGAATATTACATGCATTGTTATTGGACACAGTTAAGTAAAAAATCAGTTTTATCAAAATCATGTTTATTTTAAATACAGCTGTACTTTTTGACTACAGTAAATGGATATATAGTTTGGTCAACGGCGTAGCCAGGGCCGGCAGTATATATGCTAATTTTATATCTTCTGTATCATGCGACTTCCTTAAAATTAGCACGATAATTAGTGAGTATATGCAGTGTGTGTGTGTGTGTGTGTGTGTGTGTGTGTTATATATATATATATATATATATATATATATATATATATATATATATATATCTCAATGGCCAACTCTTTATTTACAAACACACATGGTTTCTAGAGGAAGATTGCCAATCCCTGTTGCAGATACCTGCTCAGGAATATTTGTGTTCATCCAAAAACCTCCAGAGCCCACTTGTGGTTTATACTGCAACTATGCTGAGCAAATCTTAGTTACAGTTTATTGGGAGAGAGAGTGAATAATCTGGTGTGGTCAATTGTTTGAACAGATCCAGTACACTCATCATGCAAAAATATTTATGGTGTTTAAATGAATGAAAGCAGTTTTGTTTTGGAGGCATTAAAATTTACAAGCCATTTCTTGCTCCAGTTAACCACTGATTGGAGATCCTTTTCAAGAGAGGCTGCCAGCTTTACAGATCTATCAGATTTTCTACTGAGACATGAGTAAATGGTAATGTCATCTGCATATATACCTATTTGGGAACTGATGACAGTGAAGAAGATCAGAAACAGTGCAGGATCCAGGTCTGGAAGTGAATCCATTCATTTCTCAATTTGATAGAAACAATTGGGTTAAACCAAATATTTGTTCTGTAATACTGTAGCCCTGTAAACCGTATCAAATACTTTTGAGATATCGAGAGGAACAGCCAGAGCTTTACCGTCCTTATCTAGAGCTTCATAAACATATTCAGTGATGGCCATTAACATATCAGTAGTAGACTTGCTGAAATGGAGGCCATATTGTTTGAATATAGGTCGTAAGAAGTAAGATGCTTAACCACTTCAGTATTGATTAGCGCCTCAAATACTTTGCTGAAAAGTGGTAATAGACTAATAGGGAGATAGTTTGAGTGGGGATCACAGTTCTTAAAAACAGGAATTACAAAGGAGGACTTCCAACAAGCTGGAAAGCAGCGAAGCAATTGCTGTAAAGTTTGGAGAAGACAGGAGCCAGCTTAAGAGCACATTTCTTTAGTATGAAAGCAGGGATCCTGTCATATCCACTCCCTTGGGTATCCATTAAAAATAAAATTTGAATTATATATATATATATATATATATATATATATATATATATATTAAATAATGTAAATAATATTAATTCAATCATCATGCAAAAATATTTATTTCCACATGAAACTCTGAGGAGCAGATTTTAGTATAATTAATTATAATAATAATCTATGCAATAAATGTGAATGTCAGTGTGTCACACTTTTTCAGTTAAAAGAGACAACTCCCAATAGCTCATCTTCTATATAATAAATGCGAATGTCAGTGTGTAAGTGTGTCACACTTTTTCAACTTAACTTCTAGAGGCTGTAACACAATATTTCATACCATTTTTGGAATCAGGCTGACTTTGTGAGCAAATTAAAAACATTCTGAACCCACAATCCTGAAATTTGGGATTCCCAAGTTTTCATTACTGTGATCGTCTTCAGTCTTATTTTTTTACGCAATTTTTTCTGCATCTACACCTTCCTACTTATTTTGATGAAGGCCAAATCAAGAGCCCATCACAGGAGCTAACAATATAATATATTTAAGCTATGTTGACTGGCATTGAACCCTCAGTTTATTTTATATTTTAAACTTCAGCTTTTATTTTTACTATTTGTGTGTGTGTATGTATATATATATATATATATATACACACACTGCCATATATGGTCTGGAGCTCCCACTGTTCTCAACAAAATCCATAGATTGATATGCAATATGATTGGTCCTGGTCAGGCATCTCGTCTACACTTTCTCACAGACATGCCATTGCTTCCCTCTGTCTATTCTGCCAGTATTTTCACGGCAACTGCTCTGATGAACTATTTTCGCTGGTTCTGCATGCTACTAGATTGGCATCTCAGTCCCACCCTTTCACTGTTGAAATGGATAAATGTAGCCATCTCTTCTACTCCAATAGCTTCATGTCTCACACTTCCCATCTGTGGAACTCCCTTCCTCTTACTTGCTTCCCTGACAGTTTTAGTCTTCAAATATTCAAATGTAATATGAATCGACATCTTCTGATGCCTTGATCTAATTCCCCATCATTCTTTTTATCCTTTCCTCAATCATGTCTCTTACTCTTGCGTGCTAGTGACACTCCCACCTTGCTTGGGGTGAAATACTTAAAAAATATATATATATATATATATATATATATATATATATATATATATATATATATATATATATATACACACACACACACACAAATAGTAAGAATAAAAGGAAGTTTAAAATATAAAATAAACTGAGGGTTCAATGTTAGTTGACACACCCTGAATATATTATTAATTCAATAATACTAAAATCTGCTACTCAGTTTCATGTGGAAATAATGTGTGTGTTTGTATATATATATATATATATATAAAAATGGATATTGAGGTCTTTTATATTAACATATGCTCTATCCTTGATATTAAACACATTCACTCATAAATATAGCATACCTTAAAACTATATTTTTATTACATATGTATATCAATAAAAAGACGAGGAAAAACTATTCTTAGCCCATGTGAGACTATCATTTGCCTTGATAAAGTTCCTCAAAGGATGAAACACATCACCTAAGAATAATTTTTCCTCATCTTTTTATTCATTTTGTTCCTTTACAGATACACTATCTGAAAATAATATATATATATATATATATATATATATATATATATATATATGTGTGTGTGTGTGTGTGTGTGTGTGTGTGTGCATGTGTATATGTATGTATGCTTCAAAGAATCATCTGAAAATCCCTTTTCTTATGAAGCTAACAGCTATTTGTCTCTTTGGTTTTGGATTGTGTTCCTGCTCTTTCCTGGGTTTTTTTGCTTGAAACTTGTGTCTGCAGTATTGAGTCTGTTTTTGCTGAGTTTAGGGCGGCTTTTCTAGAGTTTCTTTTTTCTTGTTACTGTTTGGCTTCTCTAGCCAAATTTATCAGCGTTTTGTTTATTCTATATGTTACCAAAAAAATAGACTATATATATTTAAAACAAAATAATAAAAAAATAAATGTTCGAATTATTTTATTCTAAATTTGCTGCTCTCTTCTAAATGTCAACCCTCAAAAAATTTATTAAAAAAAAAAAAAAAAAAAAAAGTTGTGGGGTATTATGAAAATTAACCAATACAGGCAAGTCATTTATATTGACAAAGTAAAGATAAGAATGGCATGAATTTCTCTTTATTTAAATTGATCCCAGTCACGTTCTACAAGAATCTTTAACATATTTATCAGCAGGGAAGATATTTAAAAAATATTTTTATAACAGAATTGGTACATAAAATATTTCACTGGTGATAAATCTTATCTTTTCATAGTTCCTGGTCCCGTGCCAAGAAGCTGTTGGTCACAGAGATAAATGACCATTGCTAAACGTTGCTTGACTTCAGGGGGCGGGGTTATAACAAATTTTTTAAATCTTCCAAGTGTTTACTTAAAGGAAAACAACCAACAAAGGAATATTTGCCCAAATAAAAATAAGGGCACATTCTACACATGTTAGAAATAATGATGAAGATAACATCATTTTCAGAGGCAAAATCTCTCAGATTTTGACAGTCAGCTTTTTGATTTAGTTAATAGATAATCTTTTGAGCACTTTGGCCAGCTTTGGGTCTTAAAACTTTAATTGCATGAAATATAGGTTTTAATTCATCAAACAGCAGACCTTAAGTGCAAAAATGGTCAAAAATATCAGTAGTACATAATCACTATACTTATTTAAATGTTACTTTTGCCAGTAAGAAAATGATAGTGGGAATAAAACAGACATCCAATGGGATTTTAATCATTTTTAGGTAATTTCAGAACCTGTGGTCATGAAAAGATATATATATATATATATATATATATATATTTTCATCAGATAACATTTTCAACCTCCCACTTATACATGTTTTGTTTTTTATAAGCAGAAAATTTCATCAATAAAATAGATTTCAGACATACGCACACACATTAAATCTCTTCAAGATACAAACATTTCATAAAAAATTTTTAACTCAGATTATTTGCATTTAAAAAAAAAAAATCTGCCCTGATGGGGCAGATGTCAGTTCATCAGCAGTTTACATCGAAGAAAACATACTTTATAATTGTACACATGCTTTTTTTTTTTTTTTTTCCTTCAATATTTTTCCATTCCTTTTAAAAGACAAAGATAACGTGAAGAATAACATGGACAAATAATACCCTATGAAAGTGAAGATGAAATGCATAATGTCTAAATAAAAAATAAAAAAAAGCTAAAATCATTTCAAGTCATGGTAAATATAACAACTCATTCTTATATTTGAAAAAAATAATATTAATGCAAATTAACCGAGTTGGTATCTTAGTCTTGAGTAAATGTGACATAACCTGTACCAGCACAATCATGTACTTGTAAAATCTACAATGCCTTAGTGATATAAAAGCAGTTCTTTTAAAAGAATATAGATATAGGCAAGTATTTGCTTATTTATTCTATAAGCAAGATATTTGTAGATATTTACATAGTTATAAAATTACAAAATTTTGCAATCATAGATCTGTACCAAGCAGAGTGAACACAAATTGTGACAATGTTTAAAGTTCATCATGTCGTCCAATGAGTCAGGCAAGGGGAACAAAAGAAAAAAAAAAAAAAATCAATGGCAAAAATTAAAAGGGAAAAGATATATCAATAAAATTTCAAAGGAAACAAAAGGAAAGAAGAAAAAAATACTATATGAGGTTCAGTGACAGACATTTAATATCAGGATCCACATAGTTTAACAGACTTGAGTATGAATAGGCTGAACAAGCTCTGGCCTGCTTATGCTTCAAGGGACGTGTGTTTGTAGGATGCATAATAATATCTGAGACAAAATGGAAAATTTATTAATGACATGTTTTGCCAGAGCATCTGCTTTCTTTGGCTTCCTTAGGTTACAATGAAAGAAAGACAAAACTGTATGTGAGGAAAAATGCACTGGGATCTATGAGGATAAGTGGGAAGTATAAATCAAATTAAATTACCTTATTACATTGAGTGTCCAGAGCCAAGAGAATGTCTACCTGCCTGTTTGTTTGTTTGTTTATATATATATATATATATATATATATATATATATATATATATAAAGTAAAAATATATATTGTCCATTGTGCTAGTACTGGCAGCATAGGATACTATGTATTTTTACTAATATATACTTAATAGCTCTGTTATTTAGCATTGAGCACTGTTTTTCTTACAACAAAGGATATATGTATGTATTTGTATGCGAACACTTACATATGTGTGTGTGTGTGTGTTTATATATATATATATATATAACCAATTGGTGACAGGTACTGATAGTTCCAAGGAGGATATTAATCCA
Organism: Acanthosepion lycidas; assembly: GCA_963932145.1. NCBI lineage: Eukaryota > Metazoa > Mollusca > Cephalopoda > Sepiida > Sepiidae > Acanthosepion > Acanthosepion lycidas. Next base: position 94,722,333 of record OZ010599.1, read on the forward strand.
GAGAGAGCGTAAACTACAGAGCATTAAATTTTCTCCATTTATTAAGAGCTTTCGGTCTGAAGAGATGAATATATAGAAATATTCATGAAATAAGTTATAATCGTAATGGATCATTAAGGTTTTCTTCTTGATTCATTATTATTAATTATATATATATATATATATATATATATATATATATATATATATATATATATATATATGAGCTGTTTGGTGTCTGTTGGATTTTAAATCAGTCCACCAAATCTAGAATGTGTTTTACTTTTATGTATATACGTGTACATAGAGTCACACCCACACTAAATGGAGATATTTTATATATATATATATATATATATATATATATATATATATATATATATATATATCAAAGAAAAAAGTGGACAGACACTCTTGAGTGTGGACATTTGTTCAGGGTCACTACTTATCCTCAGTAATTCCAATGCATTTTTCCTCACATACAGTTTTGTTTTTCTTTCTTTCTCACCTGAGGAAGCCAAAGAGAGCAAATACTCTCGGTGAAACACGTTAATTTTCCACATGGTTTCATCTTCATTTCAAGGGATATAATTGGGGGCGGGGGAGATAAGGCCAGAAATTAACCCCAAGGCTTAATCAATATCTTCTTGGCGTCATTTTAAACTGACACTTTTTGTTTTTTATGATCATTTTCCTTAAAGTTTGTATTTTGATTTCAGATGAAAACTTGGAAATTTTCCAGCATATTTCAGTGAAATTTTCATTTTCTAAAATTATAGTTTATAATTATAGTTTTGATGTATGGGAAAAAAAAGGTGTCAGTTTAAACCAATGCCAGGGGAATATGGGTTAAACTTGCTCTATTGATAAATAGTTGATAGCTATTTACATTATTATAAAAGTTCACATTTTACAGGTATATAGCTGTATTGACATGAGTGAACCCAAACTGTGAAAATGCTAGTTAAGCAGGGGAGAGAGGGTGTCATACAACTGATAATATCCCTTCACTGCCATCGCTAACAAGACAAGAATAAATAAACAATCTCAAAAGGTAAAATTAAAAGGGAATAAAATCTAAAAAGAAAGAAAGAGGTGAAAAGGTAACAGACTGTATTAGGTTATGTGTAATGTAGGGATATGATAGAGTGGGGATAAACAAACTCATGCCTTCAAGGCATATAATTTTGAGGGAACAATGCTAGCAATTAACCTTCCCACTTAACGCATATCTTCCTGTTATCAAGTTAATGTGATGCCTTCTTTCTTTCATATTTTGTGACCATTTTGCTGTATATTATTGATTGCAAATGAAGACTTTGACATTTTCTCAAATATTTCAGTGAAATTTTTACTTTTCAAAATTTTAGTTTAGATACATGGAAAACATTTAAAAGGATATCAGTTAAACTTAATATATATTGATAAATTTTTAATTAGTTGTGACAGTATGAATATCCAACACTTTAGAAAAGGGTGCCAAATAGATATTTCAATAAGAAATATGGTTGGGGAAGAAAATAAAACAGTGAGAGTTGGTGTGAAAGAAAAAGGTGTCTGGGGAGAAGAATCCAAAGTGGGTGGGGATCAACATTAGATCAGTTATGTGTACACACCTGAAATTAAGTAAATGAATGTTTTGTTTTTTTTTAAATAGTAAAATAATTAAATAACTAATCACTTTACTTATAATATTTATCTGTAGATTATTTGCTAACTAAAAAATAAGTGTGTGTATATATATATATATATATATATAAGGATCAATAAAGCCTAACAAAACATCCTTCTGTAATTTATTGGCCAATAAGTAGTTCAAGGTGAGCAGATCTTTGCAAAAAGTGCTCACCATTGAAACAATAATGAAGTGAATAGATAACAAAACTTTCGACTTGAAGCTTCTGAAGGTGAAATCTGTTGATGAAATCAAGACATATATCTTAGCCTGATGAATAGGATTCTGTTTTCATGAAATTTCTAGTCTGTAGGTAAATCATGTGAACATTGTGTGTGTGTGCTTTTACACACACACACACACACACACACACACACAAGTAACAATAGTGAACGGATAAATAAAAATTTAAATGATTTATCTGCTGGCATGAAGTTGGGCTGAAGTCCTATCTCATACATTGTAGCAAGATAAATATATTGAATTCATTGACAGATTTCACATTTATTCTAAAATTCTAAACGCAATATCTGCCTATGAATTAAATATATTCATCTTACGCTGATGAGTGGGATAGTGTTTGTGGGAAACTAAGTTAGAAAAAAAAAATCATTTGAATTTTTATTTATCTATTAATTATATGCAAGTGTGTGTGTATTATATATTTATATATATATATATATATATATATATATATATATAGAGAGAGAGAGAGAGAGAGTTGGGATCAAATATGGATCGGAATCTGACAGAATGGTAAGGTAAAGAATGAATAGGAAACATCAATCTAACATATTCCACTTTTATTTAAGCTTCAGAGAATGTGATATCTCATTCTCTGATGGAGTGTTAATAAAAGTGAAACATGTTAGATTGATAAACGTTTCCTATTTGTTCTTTAATTATATACAAGTGTGTGTGTGTGTGTGTGTGTGTGTGTATAATTTATTCAAAAATTATAACATAAATATGTTATAAAATCACTACAAAAATAGCTAAGACACCAGAAGTGTTGAAATAAAATGGCTATTTTTGTAGTGATTTTATAACATATTTATGTTATAATTTTTGAATAAATTATATTTGTTCTCCTCTGTATTGAGCACTCTTTTAAAAATAGTATTTTTTGGTTATTGGAATTTATTCTGTATACACCAATCCAAAACTTGTGCGTGTGTGTGTGTGTGTGTGTGTGTATATATATATATATATATATATATATATATATATATACACACACACACACGAGTTGGGATCAAATAAAGATCAGAATCTGACAGAATGGTAAGATAAAGAACGAATAGGAAACATCAATCTAACAGGTTTCACTTTTATTTAAGCTTCAGAGAATGTGATATCTCATTCTCTGATGAAGTGTTAATAAAAGTGAAACATGTTAAATTGATAAATGTTTCCTATTCAGTCTTTACCTTATCATATGTGTGTGTGTATAAGATTGTAAACTGATTCTGTAAAACATCTGCAAGAAAAACCATAATATTTTGTTCAGAAGTATAATATCTATAATGAAAGAGATAATTAAAAGAAACTCTTTAATGTAATTAATACACAAGGAAATGAATGGATGTGGCTAAGAGTAAATGAAGTAGCGATCCCAACATAACTAGGAGTAGGGATGTTGAGGGAGTGAAGATTAACGATAGACAGATTTAAACAGTGTGAACTTCTCTTTATAGTATATTATGTAAACATTTGTTTTCCACGACATCTGGTGATGCTCCCCACCCTTTTGAGAAGAGGGGGAGGGGGAAAAAAAAGGAAAGAAAGAAGGATTGAATGATTCTAGTTTTTCCAATTTTATCCGAGTCTTATAATTTATACTTCCAACCAGGCAGTTGGGTCCTGGCCAAGGCAAAAATGTTTACGAGGTGCAGGATCAATTCTTGATTAAAAAGGAGTCACTTTAATGACAAGGACGATGGCGGTGATAGTTAGAAATGAAAGAGGTGATTGGCACGACCATCACCATCACCATCACGAGGTTCCATTGGCTTGTTTGTTATCTCGACTTCGTCCAAGGTTGTAATTTTCATGTCTTCCTTTCTGGCCGATTTCCTGCCAAGTTCTCAGCCTCTTCTCCTGTCTGAAGGCTTCCCACCTCTCATCATCCGATTCATGGGTAAGATATCTCTGGCCCACCTGTGATTCAAGGACACGTAAATCACACCAGGTTTGATAATCCTGTTAAGGAAAAAGATTAATATGAGACTCAGGGATTTTCAGCAACCAATTGGTTTAAAAAAATAAAAAAAATAAAAATAAATAAATAACCATTACATAAATACATATATATATATACATATATATACATATATATATATATATAGTGCGTTCTGCTTGATTATGCAAAGTAATGTTTTCATCTAACGTGTCAATAAATTCTGTTTTTTTCAGATTTTGTGCTTCTTGCAGATTAAATTATACTTTCAGACAAGAGAATATGATCAATGAAAAAAAAAGTTGTATAGTAACAGGGTTCTTTTTCTCAAAGTATGTAAAAAGGCACAGTTTCAAGTGTTCGGTCTGATTAAGCAATCACCATATAAATCCTTAATATGGGTAAGAAGAAAGGGTCTTACTGAAAACGATCATGCTGAAATTACTTGCATGCTTGGAAGTGGTCTGTCAACGCTAGAAATTTCAAAAAAGTTACATAGAGACCACCGTACAATCAACGCATTCGTCTTAGGCAGTAAATCATGCAGAAAGACACCTAAACGATCCCATTTGCGAAAGTTAACTGCCAGAGATCTTCATAAAATTAAATATGAAGTCTCGAAGAAACTGCATGAAACTGGTAAAAAAATATTTGAAAGTGCTGGAGTGCCCAAAGTTGGTAAAACTACCCGTTGTGAGGTGCTCAAGACCTTGCCAAAGGGAAGAGTCCCATCAAGAGGCCCACATTGAGCAAAGCAAACAAGATGAAAAGAGTTGAATGGGCACACAGTTACATGAAGATCAATTTTAGCAATGTGATTTTCACTGACGAGTGCCATGCTACCCTTGATGGGCCTGATGAGTGGTCATCTGGATGGGTGTTAAATTGCTGACCAGCAGGAGTACGCATTCGTTGACAACAGGGTGGCAGAGGAGTGATGTTTTGGGCTGGGATCCGCGGAAATGAACTAATAGGCCCACAGAAAGGGCTTAAGCTAAATTCAAATACATATTGTAGGCTTTTGGAAGATGCCTTTCTGCCCTGGCTTGATGAACAACCAATTCAGAAAAGAAGATCGTTGATATTTCAGCAGGATAATGCTCCAGCGCATAGATCAAGAAGCACCACCAATTGGCTATCAGACCATGAGTTCAAAGGGCAAAATTTAATGGTATGGCCTCCAAACAGCCCTGATTTAAATCCAATAGAAAATTTGTGGTCTATAGTCAAAAGGTGGATTAATGCTGAAAACAAGCAATTCACCAGCTTAGAAGCCATGTGGAAAGCAATTGTAAGTGCTTGCCGATCAATCAAACCTTCTGAAATTGAAACATTGACGTCAGCAGTGGACAGACGCCTCATAACGGTTTTGAAGAATGGAGGATGTCATGTTTGATCGTAGCCACATTAACAGACTGGTTTTGTTTTGTTTAACATGCTATACATATGTATTATGTAATGTAGATATGCGCCACAATTCAATTAGTAAAATTTAGAATAAAATGTGTTTTTCTTGTTTTATTTTCCATTTGCATAATGAAAGTGAACACTAAAGGGCTTAAGTTCATAAATCATTAAAAAGAAGCACGTTTTGTATATTTCGACAACTTAAATGATTGACAAAATAATAAAATAGTATCAACAACACTTTAGCTCCTATTCTTCAGAATATATTGCTTAACTTGGATATTTTTAGGTAAAAATTAACGTTGTATAATCAAGCAGAACGCACTGTGTGTGTATATATATATATATATATATATATATATATATATATATATATATATATTATATATATATATATAAACAGGTATAATAATAACCGTTACATATACAGACATACACAGGTATAATAATCTTTACATATATAGATATACATAGCTATGGGCACACAGGACTTTTTATTATGGCTTTGTTGGATGTGTGTTGTGATGTAATGAATATCAGTTCAGAATAAGAACTCAGAGACCAGAGTTCAAATCCCAGTCGAGGACATTATATTCATTTACATACAAATACCCTTGAGAAAGGTATGAATCCATCTTTTATCTGTCCAGGTTCTTTAGCCTTGGTTAGCAACCACTCTACTGTAGAAAGAAATGGCAACCTACTGCAGGAAAAAATCTTCTGCCTCATCAGTAATGTATCGAAAGACATAACCCAAGCGTGTATCACATGTGGCACTTAACCGACTAATTATGGCTTTAAAAATATATGACAGTAAATAGAGTAGTGTAACTAGAGAGGTAAGGGTGGGGTCCACCTTGAGTAACATTTTTATTGGGGTGGCACCTTTTGAGCCTGGTGTATAAGCCTATATTAAAAGTGGTTTTAATGCCAGGACTCTATTCACAGTTGAAGGACCTTTTCAATTTCGAGTAACTTAAATGATGGCATATGTGTTCAAGTGACTTATCATGGCTGAACAATAAACATTATCCACTGATGTATTCAGGGCTGTATTATCATTGTTGACAATGCAAAACCTGTGAATGGACATAGGGTACATTATTTTGATGCTGCAGTACCGCTGTGTGTGAGAAACACTTTAGTGGTTGTCATATAAATTTCTGTTATTTTCTTTGACAGAAGTTCATTTGAGGGTATGTGTTGCTCTATTTTTATCTTTTGGGCCAATTTATATATATATATATATATATATATATATATCTCCCAGAGTTTAATCTCTCCAGATCACAGTCAGTACATGCCTCTCAGCAAACACATGCAATAAAATGACTGGGTTAAGCTGTCATGAGTTTTCCTTCCCATCTGAAGTCTTTTTATCATGAAACCAACACTAAAAGGATTGCTAACCAAAACTCAGAGAGACTCATTTCGCCCTCATTAAGGGCAACTAGCCTGTGCCAGTTCTCAATCTGGTACTTAACTACGTGGGAGATATATATATATATTTTACACTTGATGTCAGAGTAATAACACGAGGACTATCATTTAGAGTTTCCATGGCAAGTCTTTTGCACCATTATTTTTTATTGACAGATCCAAAAAGTGTGGATGGTCGAACACAAGACTTCACCACTTGAAACAAATCATTGTTGGTTTTCTAACAACTACATCTAATTAGTTCCACCCATATCTGGCTACTGCGAAAAACTCTTCGAAACAACATCAACTTCATCTTGGCACTTGGAATATACAAACTCTCCAGGACAACAACTCAGCACCAGAAAGAAAAACAGCTCTGGTTGCATTGGAGCTAAAGAAGTACAACATTGATATAGCTGCAATGAGACCTAAGCATCAGTCGACTACATGAAATGAGAAAGCAAAATAAGACATCTAACAGTGTTCCTGCTGCACTTGGATACAATACATTCTCCTGTACTGTTTGTGGTCTTTTGTGCAATTCTGAAGCCGGTCTCAAAAGTCATGCCCATCATAGGCATGCAGATAATTAGTTTGTGGTCGTTGGAACCTCATACGTTGAACTCGACGAGAGAATCCATCATCACACATATATGTGTGTGTGTGTGTGTATATATATATATATATATATATATATATATATATATATATTAAGAGGAAGTCACTGTAGAATATGTTGTATTTTAGCAGGGTAGGAAGTAGTGGTATTCTATAGTGGTAGATGTTGGAAAATCCACCAATTCATATGTTGTCTGGTATTTTTCTATAGTGTTAGCAACTTTTGAAATAACCAAGCAACTTTTACGTCATGTTTTATTCTTTCTTCCTGCTCAGTATCTCATACCTCCATGTTTTTTGCTTCTCATTCAATCCTCTCTGAGATTTTGGTACATTCTCTGATCCATAGTGACCTTTATCACCTAAAATATTTAGATACTTAAATGACTTTATCAGAGTCATTAAGCATACTTTTAATTATGTCGCATTATTTTATGAAGGGAAAAGATTGTTAATTTTTAAAGGTCGTCTAGTGCAGATTTCCACAACCATTGATAAGGCATTGTTAGGAGTGAGAAAAAAAACATTAAAATGTTAACATATTAAATAATTTATGGGAAGTACAAATTTTCATAATGTCTTTAAAAACACTTTGAAAAGCATATCTTTACATAGAAATATAGGTGGAGGAAAGCAAAGAAAAAATAAATTTAATTACTGCATTATTTACATTATTCAGACTGTTATTCTCATCTTCACTGCCATATTCACAACGTTTCAGTCATTGTATGCTCTGGCCTTCTTCAGGTAACTGGAATTTTGAACTGAACCCTTTACTTCATCCACTGTTGTACACTCTGGCCTTCTTCAGATGATTAGAATTTCAAACCGAACCCTTTATCTCATCCACCAGGGTAGCTTGTTCTAGTTCCACGTGCCATGCCTCTTCGGGATGTCTGTTATATCCCTTTAACTCTACTCTCAAAGTTTTTCATTCACCACTGCTGTGGCCTGGTATTGAACTCACAAATCTTTGGGTCTAGTCATTGGATCTAACCAATGTCTTTATCCACTGGCTGAAATGTTGTGAATATGGCAATGAAGATGAGGATAACAGTCCCAATAATGTAAATAATGCAGGTAACCATAATACCTCATCTCAGAGATATAAACAGATATTAATTACAGTAAAGTAGAAAATTCAAAAAAATATAATAATTGTTTTTTGGGGTTAATTTTGCTATTATTTCTTGAATTAATACTTTGGGCAGCAATCCCTCTTTTATACATGTTTTATTAAAGATGACTGACAAGATACTACAATAAGTTTTTTTTATTTAATTTTTCTTGTGTTCCTATAAGCATATTCTTTTTTGGACATGAAAAAGCCAACACTCAATAATATTAAATATGAACATGGCCACAATGTTCTGACTGTGATTGTAAAATAAAACAGTCCTATAACTCTAGATACATACATAAAAAAATCCATATATTCATTTAAAAATAAAAAATCATCCTCAATAATGGCTGGAAGAATAACTGAAAGCACAGAACATTTGGACGATTTTTACACACTTTATGTCCAGAGAAGAAAACATTTATACGAACACAAGAAAACCTAAATAAAAAGCTTATTCACATTACTTTGTCGGTCGTCTTTAAGGAAACTTGTCTGTGTGTAAAAACACTAGATCTGACATGCTTTTAACTGAGGCAGTTAAAAGCATGTCAGATCTAGTGTTTTCACCTGCAGAGGGGAACACTGGTTCAAATCCTGCCAGAGGGCACATTTTTTCTTAATAAGATTTCTTGAATATTGAGGTTGGTCGACAAAAATAAGATACTGTTTTAAAAAAATAAAAATAAATGGAGAGTCTACTCAAATATGGGTATCCACTAAAAATAATGTTTAAAGTGATTTTACACACACACAGACAAGTTTCCTTAAAGACGACTGACAAGGTACTGTGATTAATCTTTTTATTTAGGTTTCCTTGCGTTCGCATATATATATATATATATATATATATATATATAGTGGACTCTCCAATCACATTCAACATATGAGGGTCAAACAGCTGAGTTCCTAGGAATCGACAGCCAGACACTAGCACATATGATTTTATTATAGTGGTGAAGGTTTTGTGTAGAATTAACCACACTTTTTGAAGAGCTGAACATAGAGACCTGGTGCATTACATGCCACAAGGGTCCCCAAATGACCCTCTGCAGGTTTTGAATTCAGAGTTGTCCTTCTCATAGACCAGTTGCTATCCAAGGCTATAGGACCCGGTCTGTCCTGCTATTTACTGGGGAGAAGAAGAGGATTCATACCTTTTTCAAGGCATGAATCATATATATATATGATTCATGCCTATATATATATATATATATATATATATTAGCACTTACATGCTTTATATATATGATTCAACAATATATAATTTTGTATAATTTTATATATCAACAAACAGTATTTAGAAAAAATATAACAAACTGGAAAGGTTTTTTTGAAACACGTCACAAAAAACCTTTCCAGTTTATTATATATATATATATATATATATCAACTTGGTAATTACCTAAACCCTCCCACTAGTACAGCATTAGAAGGTAACACATGCTGATTTGCCCATAAATGTACCTATGGGACAAAGATAAACATTACCCCGTTTTTTGCAACCACCTCCATGCTGGTGTTGGTATCCCCCAATCTTACCTCTTTATTGAAATGAGGGAGATGCTGCCTCAGGATTGGAACCCCCAAGAACAAGCATCCCTTAAAGCTTTTGTGCAAATTGCCTGAAGACAGAAACACAGACAAGTTGGATATATATTTTATTGGTGCCAGCGGTCAGTGTTCAATACCAGGTAAGAAAATTGGAAGTTTAGCATTATTACATTCTTCCTACATCTTTGAAGCCCAGCAAATTTTTTTAATGGTTAGAACATTCCCTTTCTGACTCTGAGACCCCTGGGGTTCGAGCCTTACCTTGGTCAATTTGTCAGGAAGGGAGACTTCTTGATGTTATGAACCTGAAGAGGCAATACAAGCATGTAGCACCTTTGAAAAGTGTCTGAAAATGAACAGAACTATTTGGGAGCTATCAATGGTTATGCTAGCACAAATTAACAAGTCATCGTGACCGAGGGTTTGAGCATACTAGCCTTGCTCAGACTGTTGATCATGCCAGATTATGTGCTCTCTCTCTCTCCTAGAAACTATAACTAAAGTCCACTCAGCATAGTTATAGTATAAACCACAGGTGTCCTCTGTGGGTGTTGTACAAACACAAATTTGCCTGAGCAGGCGCCTGCAACAGGGATTGTATAGCCACTCTCAGTAGACAGGCACACTCAGATACAAGCGGCCAGCTGTTAGTGTGCAAAAAAACCTGTTTTTGCAGAGCAACTAAGTACTTGCATAAACTCTCCTACAACTAGAGTGTTAGGAGGTGACACAAGGTCATTAAGGGAAGTGTGGCAGTAAAAAAAAAATAATTGCAAAATGGAGGAAAAAAATCACTTACTTGCAGCCAAAGATGAGCCAAGGATTTATCGACTGTGAAACGTTTTCTGGTATTAACTTGAAGCAGGTTACTGATCAAATCGATAGCTGTAAATTAATAATAATAAAAAAAATTATGTGGGAAAAGATTCTGAAGAGAAAAAAAATAGAAGCTTCCCCAGGGAGGAGGTTGCTAAAATGCAAATATAGAAATCAATAACTGAAATCAATATACAATTATTTGTCCATTAGAATCTGAAACAAAAAGAAATTTTAGAGAACAATTTTATTACATCTGTATATAGCTAATGAGCTCTGAATTCCAGCAGTCTTAAGTGTGATGATACGAATTATACATAGCTATCCTCTAATGCTTGCATCAATTCCTGACCCCTGACAATCCCTTTCTTCCCAATATTCAATGCATTCCTATAGTAAAATCATTAGCAATGCATTTACATTATACATATAATACAACTATTCTATCAGTATTGCTTGCATTCATTCCTGACCACTGACAATCCCTTTCTTCCTGATTTTCAATGCATTCCTATAGTAAAATCATTTACAAAACTTTTCTAAAGAAAAATCATTATTAATGCATTTACATTATACAGGCTATCCCTTGATTAATGCATTTTCGATTAGAAAGATAAAAAAAAATTTTATACACCAAAATTCGAATAGTGCAGTAAAACATTCTTCAGTTTAACCATAGTAATTGAAAATTGATTTTTTTTTTTGTTACCGATGTGCAAATTAGCCATACTAATCAAGGAATTCTTCTATAAAATATAACGTGCACAGGAAGTAAAAACTAGTGCTCAATGTTAAAAAACAGAGAATATATATATATATATATTATATAGTGTATGTAGGCAGCAATTCCTCTTTTATATATGTTTTATTAAACATGACTGGCAAGATACTGCAACTGAGCTTTTTATTTAAATTTTCTTGTGTTCATACGAGTGTTTTTTTTTGGGGGGGGGGGGCATAAATTGTGTCAAAACTGTCCAAAAGTTCTGCATATCCGAGCGCCTTTGGCTATTCTTTTAACCATTATCAAGGGTGAATTTTTATTTCTTAACTAAATATGTAGGTTTTTTTTATGTATGTGTATGAAGTTATAGGAATGTATTATTTTCCGAAAACAGTCAGTACATTGTGGCCGTGTTCATAGTTAATGTTTATTTAGTTTATAAAAAAAAATTAGTTAAACCGTCTCTATTATTAGATTAAGTTAGATTAGTTCATTTTATGACATGTCAACCCTTATTGAGTTATTTAATGCTGAATTTTGTATAGGGCACCAAGTGAGGATCAAACTCACTAGTAATGGTTGGTCAGACTAGCCCTACCAAGGCACCTTACTATTATTAGCTTTTAACATGAGAGGCTTTAAATATAATTTTCTTCTGCTTATTAATATATTAGGTTGGTGCAAAAATAATGTCGTTTTTTTGACGTTCAACTTCAAAAGAAAAACGACATTATTTCTGCAGTTTAAGTTTATTACTTAATAGCAATATAAAACAGATTCCCCACTTTATGTCCACTAGAAGCTTACACTAATCCTTGTATAATTCAATCCTATTGTTATGTTACTTGATATTTATTAACCATTTTTGGGTCATTTAATGTTGAATTTTTGTATGGGGCACCTAGTGAGGATCAAACTCACTACTCGGATCTAACCAACGCCTTTATCCACTGTTCCATGTGTCCTCAAGTTCCAGTGACAGGACCCAAAGACTGTGAGTTCGATACCTGGTTAAGGCAGTGGAGAACTTTCAGAGGGAAATTAACAGGAGATAACTAATAACTGACATCCATTAAACATGGCACGTGGAACTAGAACAGTCTACCCCAGTGAGCGAAATAAAGGGTTAAGTTCAACATTCCAACCACCTGAAGAAGGCTGGAGCGTACAACAGCTGAAACGTTGTAATAAACATGACGACAAAGATGAGGACAATAGTTCGAATAATGTAAATAATGTATACTGTGTGAACTCGTGTATTGTGACCCCTAATTTTCACTTATAAAAAATGATTTTATTTTGAGAGACTAAATTACAATAGACTAACCTCTTTTCCTCTATCTCTTCATCACATCTTCTAGTTAAATAAGTTAAAAAAGAAAATGATAAAAGTATTGTTAGTAGCGGCATATTCGTGTAAATGCGTACAGCCATAAACAACTGAATGAGAAACGGCTAAACATCTTACTTATAAATGTAAACAATGGAAAAGATGCATATTCGCTATGTTTGTATTTTATAATATGATACTAATATATGAATATTACATGCATTATTATTAGATACAGTTAAGTAAAACATCAGCTTTATCAAAATCATTTATTTTAAATACAGCTGTACTTTTTGACTACAGTAAATGGATATATAGTTTGGTCAACGGAGTAGCCAGCATCAGCGGTACATACACTAATTTGATGTCCTGTGTATAATGCAACTCTCTTAAAATACAAAAGTCACATGAAAGGTAAAAAAAAATTCATCAAAAGCCAGGGAAAATATTTTGATAACTGAATAATAATGCTATAAATTTATCTGACTCAAAGATTTTGTCCACAAATATATGGGAAAGATTTGACAGCACATATCAAATTGCAATGGAGGGATAGACAAAAATACAATATCAAAGAAAATATCACATTTCAATGTAAATCATTATCACTTTTTTGATGGGTATTTGCCTTAAACATTTCATAACTGTAAGCACTAAAATGGCTGGCTATTTGTTTTCTGAATTCACCCCGACTAGAGCAGCTAGTCAATCTCTGTTGCAGATGCTGACTCAGGCATATTTGTATTTGTTCAACAACCAGAATTCACCTGTAGTCTATGCTGCAACTATGCTAAGCAAACTGTAGTTACAGTTTGTGGGAGAGAGTGCATCATCTGGTGTGATCACAATGACTTGTTACTTTATAACTATCATCAAACAATTCCATCTACCAAATTTCACTTACAAGGCTTGGGACAACCCATGGTATGGTATTCCTTTCCAAAGAATTGGCTTAGAGAAGCCTTTTTGCCTTTTATCAGCATGGCTAATGCTAACCGACTGGAGAATGATGCATTATGCCTTCTTTTGCTAACATTTTCCACCGACATGAAATGGAAAGTTTATATTGAATCAATTGCTAAGTCTGCTATGAATGTTGGTTCACTGTGCCATGCTAGACAATTTTCCTCAACAGAATCTATCTTAATATTTATCAGTCTACCATTTGCTCAGGTATTGAATATTTCTGTCACATTTGGTATGGTTCTTCTATGTATTTAGAGATTTGTGAGAAAATACAAAGAAGAATCTGCAATGTTATCAGTTCTGACCTGGCATCTCAGCTCCAGTCACTTTCACACTACTGTAACATAACTCCCCTGTGCATTTTCTATAAATATTTTCATGTTAACTGTTCTGATGGGCTTTCCTCTTTGGTACCTTGACTTTATGAATTTAAGCCTAGTACTAGAATGGCAGTTAGGTTTCATCATTTTAAAGTTGAAATTGCTAGACATAACTAATTTCTATGACAACAGTTTTTCTCCCTCACTTCTTCCTCTTCTCTGGCTTACTTCTCAATCAACTGTGATCTTCAAAGATTTAAATGCAATGTCAATCGCTATATTTTGCCTTCTGAATTCTTGTTCTTTTATTGCTCTTGATCATTAATAAAGTTTTTTCTTTTTCTCATATTCTTTCACACTCAGCAACTCCTTGTGTCTTAGTGACTTTACTGCCTTGCTTGTAGTGAAATTGCAAAAAAAAGAAAAAAAAAAGGTAACATGATCACCTCCTTGAAAAATCGACAAATGGTGAGATTAAAAGCTGGCTCTTATCAGAAAGTGAACGTTCTCACCACATGGACATATAAATGCTGTAAAAACTGACATATAGCATTCTGCTCAAAGATGTTAAAACTTGTAACAGAGGATCAGGTAAACTCAACAAGAGACCCAGTGTTGGTTGTGCATGATACATTGAGCACCAGGAGTTACATCCTCTTCCACAATTGGCTGTTGAGAGAAGACATTCTACTTACAGTAGGTGGCACTGACAAAATTTGCATACAAACAATACTGAGCAGGTATTAGCCAATAGCCAGTGTGGGTCTGGGACAGAGAGATCTATGTAACACCAGCTTTTTCTTAATTGTGAGAAGTGCTCCAGCTGTGCAGAAAACCAGACAAAACTAACACAAATCTGTTTAACAATATTAGTTTGACACATTATCACAATAGAGACGAGCTTGTTAACCACTGCACCATCTCAAAGATCGTAAGCGAGCTGTTAATCATTTATATTAATAACAATGAACTTATTTGCAGAAATGGATTTAAATCAAGTTTCTTTAATTTCACAAAAAAGAGTGAAAATTGCATAATATCAAGAATATAAGCAAGCAATTTAACTTGTGCTGAAATAATTCATTAACAAAAAAAATAAAAAAAATAAAAAAAATTGTTATATAAAGGGAGATAATTGCCATAAATTTTTTTAAGGAAATAAAATGATCACATTTAATTTCAAAGTTATCTTTCCTTACCTTCCTGAGAAATCTCCCTCCAAGGAGAAGGAGGATACATGAAAGCAGCATTCTGAATTTGATCACTAATTTCTTCATCTTCATTGAAAGGGAATGTTCCACTAAGGCTGGAAAGGTAAAAGAAAATTATTTCAATTTTGGATCAGTTAACCACATACAATATTTTTAGTATACCTTAAATATTAATCAACTCAAGATACCTTCAATAAACACAAGTCTTATAATCCAATGTGCTTTTTTCATTAATGAGTTCATGTAACCTTCAATAAGCACAACTCTTCTGATCTAAGGTGTTTATATATTAACATTTTATCTCTTCTAGTTCCACAAGTGAAATTTATTTTAAGACATTTTTTTTTTGATACCAGATGAGAATTAATTTGGTTAATTTACACCGAAAAGACTAAAAGCCAACATGTGCTAACTGTGTAAATGTTTATATTCCTGAAATGAGGTATTATGTACACTATTTAAATTATTCGAACTATTGTCCTCATCTTTGTCACCATATTTATTACGTTTCAGCCGTTGTACGCTCTGGCCTTCTTCAGATTGTTGGAACGTCGAACCAAACCCTTTATTTCGCTCACTGGGCTAGACTGTTCTTGTTCCATATGTAATGGATATCAGTTATCTTGTGTTAATTCCCCTAAGTTCTCCACCGCCTTAAACAGGTACTGAACTCACACTCTTTGGGTCCTGTCACTGGATCTAACTAGCGCCTTTATCCACTGTGCCGTGTGTCCTTGAGGACACACGGCACAGTGGATAAAGGCGTTAGATCTAGAACTAGAACAATCTACCCCAGTGAGTAAAATAAAGGGTTCAGTTCGACATTCCAACCACCTGAAGAAGGCCAGAGTGTACAACGGCCGAAACGTTGTAATAAATATGGCGACAAAGATAAGAACAATAGTCTGAATAATGTAAATAGTGTAAACTGTGTAAAAATACAATTTATGACATTAATTTTACTAATTATCAACTATTTTTTGCAACCATGTCCCAGGTACAAAAAGGTTTGGGCACTTCAACTTGGTGTATTAGTAAGTTTTGTCTCATGAGATTAATTACGACTGAGTAATTAGCTTGATCCTCACTGGGTGAACCATACTTGCAGCTTTATGTCACATCTAAGATTCATTTTGTAAATCATTAAAAGGTTAAGGAATTTCTGAAGCTTTCAAGAAATCATACTCTTTAGACCCAATACATTTTTATATTAATGTTTTCATTGGCCTTCATTTAGTACCACTCTACATCCAATGCGTTTATACATTAATGAATTTGGGCAGCCATCAAAAAGCATGACTCATTACATCCAATGTGACTTGACTTTTGTGTAATTTTTCAGTATTTTTTTAAGGAATTCATGAGAGCTTCAGTAAGCTCTACTCCTTAGATCAAACAATTTTTTTAAAGGGTTGTACAAAAATATCCCAACATATATGACAACCTTTAGATAAGACAAGGTAAAAAAAAAAAAAAAAAATATAGCAAATTTTCCTAATTTTATCCTATACCTGATATACAGATGACTGCTTATTGATTATATAAAAATGATGTTATTGGAAATGTTGTTACTTACTGTGTCCTTAGAAATTCAAAATAAATGAAATAACAAAACCAATTCTATATCATGTTTTTCTGACATGTCCCCTAGAAGAGAAACTATTGTTTTGTTTACATTTCATCATGTGATCTCTTGTGAATACTGATTCTTCTTTTCCTATATCTGAACAGTTATGAACAGCCTGGTGAACTAATGGCCATTTACTTATACTTCATCGACAAGCACAAAATACTGCTAATAACAGTACAATAATAGTACATTCCATTACTGTGAACACAATCATAACTCAATGTTTATATTTTCTCAGCTGAGCTTGATATGGAATTATTCTTCAAATAGGCAATTTATTATGAAGTTATGTCAGTAACATATAACATAGAAATGGTTTTATTACTTTTATTTGATAATGTGAATCTTTTCATGTACATTATTGGTTATTGCACCAAGACCGAGGTTAGCCTACCGACAAACATCACTCAGAATTTAAGGCGTCTTTTTTTAGAATTGTAATACAAGATGAACCCTAATTTTTCAGGGTGATTTAAAGGTCGTCTTATACACCATTTCAGCCATGGCACCCTATATCAGGTGTATTTTGATCTGGGTAACCTACAGGGAATTTCAAACTGAACCCTTCATTTGAAATTTCTCGTTCCACTGCCCGTGTTTGGGGATATCTCATCTCATTCTTATTTAGTACTGCTTGCTTTGCTTCTACCAAGTCCTACTACTAGTAGTCTGGTTCACACTTCTCTCTGGTCTTTTGAACAAGAGTAGATAGAGGTTTATCCCTTGTTTCCTGTTTAGGATTTAGTTTCCAGTTCCTTCTAAAAAGTCTACTTCAACTATGCTTCTAACATCTCCACCTAAACTCTGAAATTTGATTTACCGTTTATTTACTTTTTTTCTCAATAGCAATCGATAAGCTTGCCTATTGTCCGGTTTTGCTTCTCTTTCACTTCCAGTAGACCTTTGCATCTTAGTGATGTTGTCGCCTTGCTTGGGGTGAATGGATTAAAAAAAAAATCTACAAGATGTCAGTAAGTATAAAACAAAAAATATACCAATCCCTGTAATGTTATTGAATGTCAAATGTAAACCTTACACGACAAAAATCATAATAAATTAAGTTGGCTGGTTGGTTGTTTTTGTTTAGTGGCACATCAACACCTCTATGGGCTATTTAATTCTGAAATCTAAATATTTTTTATGCAATTTTATTTATTTTTTTGAGATAATATTGGTTTTAGTGATAAAAGTCTTACTAATTAACCTATAGCTAGGGGAAGAAGAGGTGAAATCATACTTTTCTCAAGGTATTTGCAAGTAAGTGAATATAGTGAACTCAGTTGGAATTGGAATTTGGCTCTACAATTAACAATTCTGAGCCATTATACATTACACATCCAAGCTTACTGCACTTGGTATTCCCAAATGGTCATCTGTCTAGGTACTAACCAGTCTTGACATTGCTTAACTTCAGTGATTAGGTTGGGTTTAGACATGTGTCAAAAGGTAGACTATTTCATACCCGTGTCTACAATTATCCTCTCAGATGGAGGGATGCTTACTCCTCTGCAAGAAATGCAGTTGGCATATTCTAAGACTTGTCAACTAGGAACTTTACATCAATTAGCAGAAAAAGATATAATATTCTTAAGTTGTTTGAATTTCTTGTATGAAATATTGTCTTTATACATATCTATTTTTCTTATATGTATTGTTGTTGAACAGCAAACTGTGACACTTATTCTTTATTTTATTATAAAGCTCCAGAAGTGTTGACCAGTAAAGGTTATAATCGGTCCTTAGATATGTTGTCAGTGGGAGTTGTTATATATGTAAGGTAAGTCAAGGATTTTAAATATCTGGTTAAAAAGAAAGGAGCTTGTCTTACTGTGATAAAACCGGACTAATTAGGGTCTTCTCCTATGTGCAAGCATCCCTTCAAGATATGAGCAATCATGTCTCTCCACAACTTTCTATCTCCTGTAGCCCTTAGTAGTATTTCTTTGCCAAGCTTCCTCTCCCCGTTCTGTCATCTATTCACACAAGCTTGTCAGGTAAGCAGCTTGTTGTCTTCTATATCTATTGCTCTCAATAGGCCTGTGAGGGTGATGTTTTACAAGCCCTCATTTCTCATCATGTATTCAAGTAATTTCAGCTCTCTTTTCCTGATTATGTGTTAAGTGATCTTTCCGTTGCCATGTTGTTTCAGACTTCCTTGTTGCTTATTCGCCTTAAACCTAATGTCATTTCTCTCCAATCTCCCTGCAATTGTTTCTTTTTTAATTTTCTCACAGAGTCAGCCCGATTCCAAAATGGTATGATATGTTGGGCTATGGCTTCTAGGAATAAAGTTGAAAAAGTGTGACACACTGACATTGATACACACATACATACATACATACATACATATATATATATGTGTGTGTGTGTGTGTCTATATAGATAGATTTATTCTTTGATTGTCAAGTATAAAGAAGGGATCAGAAGCAAAAAAATAAACTTTCAGCAAAAATTGAGCTTGAACCTCTTATCAGGAGCCTGTCTTACTGTGACAACACAGGACTGATTAGGTCCTTCTCCTATGTGCCAAACTCCTTCAAGATGTCAGCAATCATGGCTCTCCACAACTTTCTTTCTCCTTTTGCTCTTAGTAGTGTTTTTTCCTTTACCAACCCTTCAGCTCCTGTTCTGCCATCCATTCACACAAGCTCCTTAGCTGACTTGCTGCCTCCCACTATCTCTCTTGCTGTGATATACCCTGTGAGGATTAAGTTTTCTAAGCCCTCCTTCCTCATTATGCATCCAAGGAATTTCAGCAGTCTGTTTCTGATTCTTGATATGTCTTTTTTTTTGTTGCCATTTTAAGATGTCCTTGTTGCTTACTCACACCATTAATGGAGTTTTTCAGTACCCTTTTGAAGAACAACATCTCTATTGCCTCCAGGTTTCTCTTCATCTGTGGGAAGTTTGTTCAGTATTTACTGACTTAGAAATTGATATCACATAACAATTCAGCACTCATTTTTTTTTTCTAACAAGATTTTTTCATTTCTTAGTATTTATTTTTTTAATCTAATGGACATTCAGATTACAGTGTTGCATTTTTCATCCTGTGACAGCACTTGACTGATTAGGCTGCCAAAGCTAAAACTGCAGGCATCATTCTAGTTCAGATATATAGTCTCCAATTATTACTTCCATACAGTGATTTTTCTTTTTACACTAGTTGTAGATGTAATAGTTTCTCAAATTCCCATTATTATTCATATTAATCATTTTTTTTTCATCTTATTGCAGCACTAACAAAAAAAAGATTTTAAAACAAGTTTTTCTCCACAAAAAAAAAAAGTCCTTTAAAAAAAAAAAATGGATTTGAAAATAAGGTTTATTTTAAACTAGACCACCCATAAACTTGTTGGGTTTCTTTTAAAAGCATTTCATCATACAAAATGATGGAGCAACAATATTATCAATTTTATTATTAATTACACATTTTAATTTGTATTTAAAGACTGTAAAAAAAGATTTATTGTTCTACTGGTCTTTACAGTTAACACATTGTGTAAAAATTTGGAGTAATAGCTTAAAACAAGTGTAGTCCTTTTTAAATAAGTATATTTTTTATTAATTATTAATCAATAAGTAAACATTTTTGCTGACCCAAAATGAATTAAAACCACCAAAACCCCTTAATGCAAATATCCTTTTTTTACAGTATGAAAATAAATTATTTTCCATTATCAATAGATATGTTTTACTTTCTTTTACTTTGAATACAAAATTAATGATTAATACTAACGACAGTCAAAGACATTTTATTGTTCTATACATATAAGATTAGTGTTTTAGTATTATATAAAAAAAATTAATGTAAGTTTATTTTAAAAGTTTTATGTAAAACAATTTTTAAAAACAAGTTTCATTTAAAAGAAAATTTAAAAACAGTTTATTTTAAGAATATGACTTTAAAGAAAGCATTATTTTGAATGATCTCGCAAGAAATTTATAAAAGAAAGCATTATTTTGAAAGTTTTCACAATAGTTCATTTACAGAAGGCTTTATAATGCTTATTTCAAAAAGGTTTATTTCTAAAAAGAAAAAATGGTTTACTTAAAAATTGAAATTTTTTACTTTAAAATAGTTTATTTAAAAACTAAAAAGATGTTTTTGAAAAATATAAATGTTCGTTAAAAAAAAAAAGACTGTTTAAAACATTTATTTTTTTGAAAAGATTTATTAAAGAAGGTCGGAGTTGTACAGTAGACACTGTAACCAGAAATAATAATTTTTTTCATATTACAATAGATTACACAATCTACAATATCAGAAATACTTTTTTAAAATTTGATAAAATTTAATAGGGGATCAAGTTTGCAATTCCCTTATGGAAACCAAAACAATATATGCACATCTGATGTGATTTTTTAAAGTGCCAAACTAAAAAAGAATATTTGAAATTCATAATCTGCAGTTCTTTTTCACATATATGTATCAATTAGGCACTCCAGATTACAAATTAAAACAAAAAATAAATTTAAGAAATCATGTCATACGAACCTATTTGTTTGGGTTTCTGTAGGGGAAACAATTTGCAACAAATTTGCATAGCAAACTAGACCACACCCTGTTAACATCATAAATTTTAATTATAATTTTTTTTTTGACTGAAGTTATAAAAGTTAATGGGAGGGGGTCCAGTTTGTTAAGTAAATTCATTGCAAATTGATCCCCCTATAGGTACCAAAATAAAATATACTCTTCTGACATGATTTCTTAAAATGTGAAAAAAAATTTTTTTTTTTTTTTTTTAATTTGTTTAATTTGTTATCCGGACAGCCTAATTAATAGTAGTATATATGAAAAAGAACTCCAGATTATGAATTTCAAAAAGTATTTATTTATTTTACTTTTTAAGAAATCCTGTTGTATGAGCATATTTTCTTTTGGCTTCCACAGGGGGAATAATTTACATAGCAAATTGCCAGCGCGCAAGCATTAATTTATGTAAAATTTAATAAAGAAGACTTGTTTTTCATGATCTAGAGTGCTTAATCTATAGTAATATGCTTAATCTATAGTAATATGAAAAAAATAATTATTATTTCTGAATACAAAGCTTAATGCATGATGTCATCAAAAGATTTATTAAAATAAAATAAAGTTTATTTAAAAAAGTGTTTTTTTTTTTAATAGTTACATACCACGTAAAACAATAAAGCCACTAAGACACAAAGAGTTACTGAGTGTGAAAGAATAAGTAAAAGAGAAACAGTGAGGAGTGAGACACAATAAAAGAATAAAGATTTAAAAAGATTACTATAAGAAAATGTTATGTTTATAGTAAAGATTTAAAATATATTTAAATCTGAATAGGGATCAAATATGGATTGGTATCAAACAGAATGTTTGGTTTGTTTTGTTTTACAGCATATCAACCTCAATGGGTTATTTAATGTCCACAAGATTTTTTATTGCTGGTAATATTTTGTTTTTCTCAAATGTATTGTTGGTAATTTTTTTCTTCAAAAATCTATTTCTGCTAATAATTTTTCTTCAAAAATGAATCACTTGTAAATTTTTTTCAAAAATTAGAGCTGGCAATAATTTTTTTCTTCAAAAACTTATTGCTGGTAATGACTTTTTTTCTTTTCTTTTACAAAGTATTTCTGGTATTAAAACCTATTTTTACACTTTCATAGTGTTTTTACCCCAGTTTTGGGGTTAACTATTTGCCCTTAGCTGGAGCCCTAACAGATGCTACCACCCTGGGTCAGGGTGGATCTGGAAATACTAGCAATTAAGAGGTTTGGTTTGTTTTACGGCATATCAACCTCAATGGGTTATTTAATGCCGACAACTTTTTTTTTTTCTGGTAATATTTCTGTTTTGTCAAAAAATCTATTTCTGTTAATATTTTTTTCCTCAAAAATGTATAGCTGGTAATAGTTTTTTTTTTTTTTTTAAAAAAACATTGCTGGTAATAGTTTTTTTTTCCTTCAAAAATTCATTTCTGGTAATAATTTTTTTTACAAAGTATTTCTGGTATTAAAACCTATTTTTATACTTTTATAATGCTTTTTACCTCAGTTTCAGGGTTAACTATTTGCCCATAGCTGGGACCCTAACATTGGCTACCAGCCTGGGTCGGGATGAAGCTGGGAACACCAACAATTAAGAGGAGGTTCCATGCTCTTCAAAGCCTCCTGATCAGAGGCCTTGCTGTTGGATGTAGTTTATCGTCTTACCCTGGACGCGGAATGTAATTTATTGTCATACCCAGGACGGCAATTAAGAGCTGGTTCCACACTCCTCAAAACATCCTGATCAGAGGCCTTGCTGTTGGACATAGTTTATCATCTTACCAGGACATGGATGGAGTCTATTGTCAAACCCACGATGGCCAACAGAATGGTAAGATAAAGAACAAATAGGAAACATTTATCAATCTATCCTGTTTCCGTTTTATAAAAGCTTTATCAGAGACTAAGAGCATCACAAACCATTAATTATCAAGTTTCATTAAAAAGATGACTAATAAGGTTTGCAATTAAGCTTTTTATTTAAATTTTCTTGTGTTCATATAAGTGTTTTCTTTTCTGGACATAGTAATGTTTCTGTTTAGAATTCTTTCAAACCCAGTAACTCCTTGTGTGTTAGTGGCTTTACTACCTTGCATGGATGAAATCAATTAAAACAAGATTTTATATACATATATATATATATATATATATATATGTAGATTGACTAAGCACTACTACAAGCTTCATTCCAATGCTGTCTGGCTGAAGATTGCATGCAAGTGCAGCAAACTAATAGTAGATCGTTATACACAGGAAAATAATAATGGAAATATGAGTTGGCATCTATTAGGTTGGTGCAAAAATAATGTCGTTTTTTGACGTTCAACTTCAAAAGAAAAACGACATTATTTTTGCACCAACCTAATAATATGGATTGTATTCTCACAGAAGGATATGATAAATAACAAATAGGAAACATTTATCAATCTAACATGTTTCACTTTTATTAAAGCTTCATCAGAGAACAAGATATGGAGAAAAAGAAAGAAAGAAAGAAATTATGGTTTTTTTATTTTTGTGTTGTTTGATTTTCATTGGTAATCAATGTTTTATATGCATGCAACTTGATTAACTAATGAGAATCAAACAACACAAAAGTAAAAATACCAGAATTAATTTCTTTTTTTTCTCCATATCTCATTCTCTGATGAAGCTTTAATAAAAGTGAAACATGTCAGATTGATAAACGTTTCCTATTTTATCACATTTAAATCTGTGATATATCTATAAAATTAAAAAAAGAAAAAGGGAAGAGTATTACTATCTTGTTAGGAAACAAAATTTCTAAATAATTACATTTATTTAGAAATCAACAAGAACTTTCTTTCTAACCAGATATTTTAAATCCTTGACTTACCTTACATATATAACAACTCCCACTGACCACATATCCAAGGACCGATTATAACCTTTACTGGTCAACACTTCTGGAGCTTTATAATAAAATAAAGAATAAGTGTCACAGTTTGCTGTTCAACAACAATACATATAAGAAAAATAGATATGTATGTATAAAAATGCCTACAGAAAAGAGTAGTCATAAATGTTTATGTCATATCTAAAATATGGAATATTTACTATGCATACATAAGAATTACAGCAATATGACATAGCAAGATTTCCTTGTGTGGATGACCTCATCTTGTCTACCAGGATGTCCACTATAAGTCACTTTATTCAGGACTATAAAAAGCAAAGGGCATAAATACTCTTCCCCTTTTGCTCCTGAATGCAGTAGCTAAAATAAGAGGACTTCTCTCCACCAGAGAAGTTTTTTTTCCTCCCTCCAGGCAGAACACTGTCTTAATTTCAACCAGTCACATGGTGCATCACACATATTTTCTAACTGCAAAATGTTGGATTACTACCCACAATGATAATCACAGATGGTGAGATTTTGAATTACCGTCCCCTGATGATTATTACAGGCAGCACCAGATTGGAAAGAATCCATCTTTCTTGGTGACTTTTCATAATGAAAAGACATTTGTTTCGCTCTACAAAAATGTAAGTACCTCAACTATAGACACTGAAGGTTGCTTTGAACTCTTCACTTTTAATTTGATTTCCCACTTTTCCTTTTGTAGAATATCCTATCAATATATTTGTCAAAAATTCTTTGTTTAAATTCTATGTCTTATTCTTCCTTTGGACTGCCAAAATTTGTTTGTGGGTCAAATGTACAAGGAGCATGTCAAATCTCAGCTAAAGTGTTGAAGCCAGCAACAAAGGCAAGAATATTTTTTTTCCTTCCTTTTTCAGCTTTCTGTGCACAAACAGCTATATTTTTTCTCTTCTTAAATGGTTTTATTCTTTATATAAAAATATGTATGTAACATTCCTACATGTATTGAAATTTATCCCTTTTAAAAAATGTAGAATTCATTTACTTTGAACATCTTAATTCATTGAAACATATATATGATTTAGAGCACAATTATATTTTGCTCTTAATAGACAAACTTACCAAGATAGGCGGGAGTACCAACAACAGATCGTCGAAAAGACTTTTCCCCAATAATTCTGGCAAATCCAAAATCACACAATTTCACCTATCAAGAAAAAAAGGGGAATACATTGTTTTTTTATTTATCATTTGCATAATCTTTTTATATTTATACATTACATAAAAATAAAATGGTTGTTTTTTTGGCTTAATTAAAATTTGGGGGGTTATCAAGGCGCGGTGGAGTAATGGATAATGGCTTGGATTGAGTTCAAATTCCAGCCGAATCCATTACATTCACTTATGTGCTAATACCCTTGGGAAAGGTGTGAATCATCATCTTCTCCTTCCAGCTATGGGTAAATAGCAAGACAGACTGGGTTCTATAGCCTTGGATGGCAATTGGTCTAATAGAAGGACAACTCTGAATTCAAAACCTTTGGAAGGTTGTTTGGAGACCTTGTGGCACATAGTACACCAGGTCTCTGTATTCAGCCCTTCAAAAAGGGTGGATGGTTCTGCACAACACCTTTACTACTATCATCAAATCATATGTGCTGGTATCTAGCTGGCAGTTCCTAGGAAGGGAGTTGGTAACCCTCATACACCGAATACGATGGGAGAGTCCACTATATATATCTTCACGTGAAATGAGAATGAGTAGAATCTAATTCAAATGATTGTAACATTCAATTTAAAAGAGGGCTCAATACAAAAGTAGACCAATATTCTTTATTTTAGGATATTACATCAAAAACATGTAAAAACTCTCTCTCTCTCTCTATATATATATATATATATATATATATATACACACACACACACAAAAAAAAATATTTGATTATATAAAAGAAATTACAAGAGGAAATCATTTTATGTTGACGTATTTTAGTCTTTGAGGAACTTTATCAAGGCAGATGTAGAAATTTAATTTAGGAACCTGTATTTATACAGACAGGAAAAAGTAACATTGAGAAAAAATAACTTTATTCATTCAAATTTGAATTAGAGAATTCTCTAAAATATTTGAAAATCTCTTTGGCATTAAGAGAAGGGAAAGTATAGAGGAGTCTAAGTGATGTTTTTAAATCATGCATTTTTTGTTATTGATTGACACTGGCAAAATTTTTGCAGAAAGCAATAGTCGACTAAATTATTCCTTTTCAATATTCTTAATTCCATTAAATGTATTTAATTGAATAGAATTAAATAAATTGAAATTTTAACTTTACCTGAGGAAAGGAAGATTCCGAAGCAAGCAATACATTTTCAGGTTTCAAATCACAGTGAACGATATTCTTTAAATGAAGATGTCTTAAGGCCACTAATATCTGAAAATAAATAATAAGATTTAGAAATTTAATAGGAACATCAGTTTTGTAGCATCATTTAGTTCAGGCTGGGACATTTCATCACCACTGACTCAACATTGGCCAACTCATCTCCAGTACAACTCAGCACCAACTTACTGAGTGTTGACATTGAATCCATAGCTTCAGACCAGTGATGGCTGTCAGTGTGCACAGCACAACTTTTACATTGGCTTTGAGTTGTAGAGATTTTGAAAGGTTGGCTGTTTGTCTTGGTGGTTTATTAGTTACAATAGCCTGTTTGGCTCAGCGGTATTTAATTTTCAAGATCAGACAAATAACCATACTGTAGTAGTAAGTAAAAGACACAGCACACGGAGCTGGGGATGGAGCAACCCACAATATGGAGATTCATTACATGACTGCAAAAGGTGCAAAGGATCAAGATCCATTTTTTGAGCAATTAATTTAGATGTCATCTCTCTCCCCTTAAATCAATGAAGTCTATAAAGGCAGATGAAAGAATTTTGCAGATTGTTTCTTCTTTTTTGTAACGAACTCCAACCAAATATTTGAGGGGAATTGCATACAATTTTCAATAAATTTTAAAATTAAAAATAAAGTCATGTATTAAAAACATTCCTTAATAAATTATTTTTATCCATTTTTTAAAAAGTCAATGAAAATATTTAAAAATTTACATGTTGAGTTGTCCTCATGTTGACTAGGCTGGTGATGAGTTGTCATAGAGATGAGTTTGCTGATCTTGAGTTGGTGGCATCGAGTCATCTTGTACTCCATTTACTTTCCTTACTGACTGCATTTTTGTTTTTTAGCTCAAACATCAGATTTGGCAAAGAATGATTTAATAGCGAACAAGATGTCTGTCACTTCTGTCAAGCTTGACAATGGATACAGTAGCTATTTTGCAGCCACTTTCTGAGCAGGTAAGTTAATCAACTGAGTTTGTTGCTCATGTACTATTTTGCATTTATCATTGTGACACTGAAGTGGTTTGGTTTATTTTGTTTTACGGCATATCACCCTCAATGGGTTATTTAATGCCGACAACATTTTTTATTGCTGGTAATATTTTGTTTCGTCAAAAATCTGTTTCTGGTAATATTTTTCCTTCAAAATTGTATTGCTGGTAATAATTTAAAAAAAAATGTATTGCTGGTAATAGTTAACTATTTGCCTATAGCTGGGACCCTAGCAGGTGCTACAACACTCCTCAAAAACCTCCAGATCAGAGACCTTGCTGCTGGATGTAGTTTACTGTCTTACCCAGGATGTGGAATTAAAGTGGTAGGATAATGAAGGAGGGATTGATCTCATGCCTTTCCCAAAAGGCGTTAACACTTTCACTGCTGTGGAAATATACATACATACATATATATATATATATATATATATATATATATATATATATGTGTGTGTGTGTGTGCAGCAGAAGTACCTCCCACATAATGGTAAGACATTAATGGCAATGATATAGTCATCTAGGTAATTAATGTCTTACTATTATGTGGTAGGTATTTCTGCTAGAACTTATAATTTTTGAAAACAACTGTATTGAAAAGCTCATAACTATTTGTACCTGACAACTGTAAAGTCTAAATTGTCCAACTAATGTAGGTAATATGTATAGTTAATTTATATATATATATATATATATATAACTCGGTGGGTGAAAAACCTGGCTAGCACAATTTTCAAATAAACTGGCATCTGAGGAAAAATGGAAAAACAACGAAAACAAAGGAAAAAACCTCAACGAGTAATAAGTTAAAATGAAGAGTGCTCAATATGCTAAGTAGAGCAAAAATAAAATAATTCAATCCTAATGAGCCAGGTACTACTCACCTAGGTTTCACCACATGGGATCATCAGCCAGTTCACCCTGATGATCCCAATTGGTGAAACCTATGTCGGTAGTATCTGGCTCATTAGGTTTTATTTATTATATATATATATATATATATATATATATAGGCAGTATATCTTAATTCAAACAGGTTTCATTGAATAATATAGACATAGTATCTACTTATTTTTATGCTGATCATTTCCAGGTGTCTAGTCAGTTTCTTGATGTTAAGATGAAATTCACCAAGGAAGATGCTGTAGATTTTTTTAACCCTAGTACTTTCAACTTTTTGAAGATCATCTTAGAAAAGGTTGAAAGTACTTGGTTTAAAAAAACAAACTATGGTGTTTTCTTTGATAAATTTCATCTTAACATCATGAAACCGATTAGACAACTGGAAAGGATCAGTATAAAAATGAGTAGACATATGTTTACATTATACAATGAAACACACACACACATATCTCCAAACAAGTTTGATTAAAAAAAAAAAAAAAAAAAAAAAAAAACATAGTATTTTTCCAATTCTTGGATAAGGTTTTAAGTATTGTGCATGAAAGTGTGAATAAAATGTCCTGAGTTTATATTTTGCTATTTTTGTTCAAGTACTTTTGACTTTTGCAGTCATTATCATGAACTGATGTGGTGTCTGTATGGTACTTAAAATTCCTTTGTCTGATTCCATCAATAGCTGTGACCAAGGGTTTGAGTGTGTTGGCCTTGTTCAGATTGTTGATCATGTTAGATAAGATGCTCTCCCCCAGAAACTGTAACTAAGGTCTGCTCAGCATAGTTGCAGTATAAACCACAGGTAAGCTCTGTGGGTGTTAAACAAACACAAATGTGCCCGAGCGAGTGTCTGCTATAGGGATTGGCTAGCCACCCTAATAGATGGGTATCCTCGAATACGAATGTCCGGCTATTATTTATATATATATATATATATATATATATATATATATATATATATATATAGATAGATAGATGTGTGTGTGTGTGTGTGTGTGTACACATTTTCAAGACACACATCTATATGAATTTCTGGGACAAGTAATTACCATTACATACATTATTTACAAGTGAACTATTGTCCAAATCTTTGTTGTTGCTATCACAATGTTTCAGCTCTTGTGCTTTCATCAGGTGTATGTTGATCTGGGTAACCTACAGGTCATTTCAAAATGAACACTTTATTTAATCTATGTAGGTAGATTTTTCTTGTTCCATTGACCAAGTCTAAGGATAACAATCTATTAAAGTGTTGGTTCATGAATTTGCTAACATAGGGTTGTAACCTAGGGAAGGTTACTGAATAGAATAATCAAATGAAGGTTGGTAATGAACGATAATACTTAGGACAAGAACAATACATATAAGATTCACCAGTAGCACATAAAAAAAGTAGTCAACTGCTAGAAGTCAGTCAAGTGAATTCGACAATGAATCTCCAACTGCAGACCAACATACAGTATTTACTACTGTATTTATGTGAATGGGGATATACGCATTATTGTCCGTAGGTATGCTGCAACACATAGTAATTGTGGTTTCAATCCCTGGACCAGGCAGTATGCACTTGCACTCATCAGAAATGGGATGAGTGGTAACTGAGAGTACTAAATAAGAACTAGACAAGATATCCCTACACCCGGAATATGAACAATCAACCACCATAGATTAAAGGTTATTTGGATCAACATACACCTGAAGGCTGAAGAGTACAACAGCCAAAACATTGTGATAACAACACAGAAGAGGATAATAATCCACATGTAAATAATACTTACTGTATATACTTTTGTAACACGTGATCTTGTGTATCGTGGTACCCCCAAATTTTCACTAATAAAAAAAAAAAAATGATTTTATCATGTATCTCGTATAACATGCAAGTTCCGTTTTTGAAAGCCCAAATTACAATAGACTAACCTCTTTTCCTCTATCTCTTTATCCCATCTTCCAGTTAAAGAGAATAGTAAAAGTATCATTAGTAACGCTATACTTGTTGCGTAAATGTGTACAGCTATAAATAACCAAACGAGAAACAACATCTTATAAACGTAAACACTGGAAAAGATGCATATTTGCTATATTTGTATTTTATAATACGATACTAAGATGTGAATATTACATGCATTATTATTGGAAACAGTTAAGTAAAACATCAGTTTTATCAAAATCATGTTTATTTTAAATAGCTGTACTTTTTGACTACAGTGAACGGATATATATTAGGTTGGTGCAAAAATAATGACGTAATAATGTCGTTTTTTGACGTTATTACGTCATTATTTTTGCACCAACCTAATAGTTTGTTTAGTACTGTAGCCAGTGTCAGCAGTCCATATGCTAATTTTATATCTTGTATATGATGCAACCCCCTTAAAATTAGCTTCAAAATTAGGTCTTCAAAAGTTGCAGAATATGCGATTATATACAGTATATATCTTCACAAAACCTATACTGCCTGATGTTGACATGTGTATATATCAGAGGACGAATATTTCATAGAAAATATTTGTCCTCCCAATTGACCTTGCTAACCGAACACTCCTCCGTGGCCCAATTGGTTAAAGGTACGTCAGGCTATATGAGAGTTCTGTATAGGGTACAGGTTCGATTCCTGTCAGAGGACAAATATTTTCTATGAAAATTTCTCGGACATTCAGGCCAGTAAATGTTGTTTAATACTGTTTACTACAAACAAAGCTTTACTTAAATATTTGTATCTATAAAAACAATGTATAAACATAAAAATGTCTTCAAATATATATATATATATATATATATATATATATATATATATATATATATTTATTTATTTGAAGACAGTGAAATGTCAGTCTCTAGTGTTTGTATTATAAATTTACTAGCACTTAGTGGTATTTCCAAATGAGCATAGGCATATATAGTGTAAAACTTATTATGTGATGTTATTATCTGTTGGGTGTTGTTGTTTCACTTCATCTGGACTGCAGATATTTTTGATCGATTCATTTTCTATGGCTTATCAATCCTTGGCTGGTTAGTTAAAGCCAAAAAATATTTTTTAGATTGTAAGAATTTTTTTTTTTTCGAGATAATAATTTAGTGATACCAGTTTTACTATTTTACCCATAGCTGGGGGAGAAGAGATGGATTCATAGCTTTCTCAAGGGTATTTGTGCATAAATGAAGATAACAAACCCAACTAGAATTGGAACTTGGCTCTCCAATTAACAACTCCAAGTCATTATCCATTACACCACCTGCACATCCAAGCTTATAGTACCTGGTATTCCCAAGTGGTCACCCATCTAGGTACTGACTGATGTTGCTTAACTTCAGTGTTTCAATAAGATATAGTTGTAAGCCTGTATTGCAGTGTATTTGATCAAAACCAAATTGGCAGCACCCACGAGAAATTGCTTTTAGTGTCTTTATATTCATCTATTTCCACTAAATAGTGATTTTCTGTTTTTTCCCAAAATAGGCCAGCACAGCCAGGCAATAATGTTATAACAATTCAGCAGTGACAGGGTTAATATAAAAGTGATAGTAACTGTCCAAGTTAAAATTTGAAATGTTCTCATGTTTTCCTCTTTTGGGCTGATCAACACAAAGCAACAATGCTATTATCTAAAAACAATAGAACTATTTTTCTCTCCTCTCATTTCCAAAGGCTAAAAATTCAATTCTTTTGCTGAGAAATTGCAATGAATAAAAAACAAAAAACAACAGTGTTTTATCATTTTTTATTGCACTAATGTAATCCATTTTCCTTTTTCTAGTTTCTACAGACATAAAATGCACCCAATTTAGCTGCAAGGGCAGAAAAAAAAAATTTCAAATTTAAATTCAGAGTTGCTTGTTTCTGATTGGACAGTAATCATTTCTTTCTTTCTTTTTTTTTTTTTGTTCAGTCATGTGGCTTAATGATGGCAACCATTTATGAGAACTAGCTTACACAAAAGAATATTTGTTGAATGATAGAAAAAGAAATTATAGAAATTGTTTAGCATTTAAGACATAACTGAACAAAGCCTTGTAAATTGATTTCAATTCAACAAATGATCATCTATGCCAGCTATTCTGAAATAGTTACCTTATTCAGTACACATGTACTCTGATAAATAAGTCAATTTCAGTTGTCATCTTTTTGGAATGACATAACTGATTTGTTTTCTACAGCTTATAAACTCTTTGCAGTTTATTTAAAGCCTGAAAATATCTTTAGAATGTAAGAATTTTAATCATTTTGGAGATAATAGTTTAGTGATATAAATCTTTTTTTTTAATTTATCCCATCGTTGAAGGCAATGGAGGTGGATTCATACTTAACCAGAAATTAATAAGAAATTATGAAGTGGACATAAAGTGGGGGATAAAACATATACTACAATCAGTACGTGAACTGATCCCTCACTTTGTGACCGCTGTAGTTTCTATACATTTATATTACAGAGAATGTAAACAAATATAAAAGACATGCCTGCGTAGCTAATCAGTACTTCATTGATCAATTGATTTGTTTTCTAGTTTATCAAGCTAAAGCCAGAAAATATTTCTAGAGCATAAAATGTGTAAGAACATTTTCTTTTGTTGAGATAATAATGGTTTAGTCATACAAGTTTTACTAATTAACCCATAGCGGGGTGGAAAAGAGGTGTATTCATATCTAATCAGTTTTTGATAAACAAGAAATTATAATGTGGAAAAAAAAAATGGAGGATCAAACATATATTACAGTCAACATATAAACTGAACCCTTACTTTGTAGCCATGGTATTTTCTATACATTTATATTCCAGAGAATGTAAACAAAGTTAAAAGACATGCCTAAATTTTTTTTTTTTTTAATATATATTTGTTATCTGGAGTGCTTAATCAATAGAATTATGAAAAAAAGATGGCTGCCTAATCCATTTAAGTACTAGTAAACTCTCTCTCTCATATATATATATATATATATATATATATATATATATATATATATATATATGTGTGTGTGTGTGTGCGCGCGCGCGTGCATGCAAAGACCTGGTCAGACCTTAAGCTATATAAAGCTTGGTATCACCTTGTTAAAAATTTATGCCATAATTTAAAAGTTTAACCTAAAAAAAAAAAAAAAAAAAAAAAAAAAAAAAAAAGGTCTGAAGCATCTACTACACACATACATTAGATCCAAACTGAAAATGTGCTTTTGTAAATTGTTTATAACTGGGAAAGCTGACTTATTATGTCAATTAACTATTCCCATTGGGTCCTAACTGGAATGTGTGTGTTAAAATATATATATTAAGGTATGATATATTTATGGGTAAAAATGCTCAATATCAGGGATAGAGTGTATATAAAAGTAGACATTGAAGTCAACATTCATTTACACACACACACACACACACACTTATATTAGGTTGGTGCAAAAATAATGACATAATAATGTCGTTTTTTGACGTTAAAAAATACGTCAAAAAACGACATTATTACGTCATTATTTTTGCACCAACCTAATATTTGTAAAATGTAATTCCCACAGAGTTATAAGTTATCGACATTTGAAAAAACGCTCATTAAAATATGTTTTAAAAATAATATCTGATAATGCATTTCACCTATAATGGCTTTATCAGCTGGATAATGAAAAATGTGTTGTGTGTGTATGCATTAATGTGTATTTAAAATAATTAAATCTTATTTTTCCCAAGCTGGCTTTGCTCGAGACTAAAAAGAGAAAGAAAATGAGTGACTTACCCAAATTTATTTCATACTGTCGACATGAAGAACGCATGGATAAAAGAAATTCTTTCATCTATTTTCTACCCAATCTGAAGGATTTCCATCTCAAAACTCAGACACTTAAGGCAGAAAATATAAGATGTTAAATGATTTTTTAAAAGTCACTCATTTTTTGTTATCCATCTGATGAAGCTATTATGGACAAATGCATTATTGGATATTATTTTTGAAACATACTTTGATGAACATTTTTCTAAATGTCAATAACTTTATATATATATATATATATATATAAATATGTAATGTTTACATAAATATGTAATGTTTACATTACATATTAGCTCTGTCCTAACATTGAGCTCTCAGGATTTCATCCTCTTTGGATTTACCAATTCGGTTTACCAAGTTCCTTATAACTTAATTATATATATATATATATATATATATATATATATATATATATAAAATGATAGTAAAGAATATATACATTATTTAATGTATTCTTTATTACATAAAGATAGTAAAGCAAGTAGTGTAATAAATACCGATGTAAAGTTTCTAAACATATCACCAACAGCATTTTTACACCACCTAGCACACACACAGTAATCTGACCTCCTCCCTTGACTTGTGACAGTTCAAATGTAATATATTTTTATATTCATAGGAAAAGCTTGGAGGTTTTGACAAGCCAACCTCCAGCAAATGGCAGGACAGAAACACCAACAACGAAGTCCTCGGAAATGCCAAACATTGAAGCTGCCATCCTCAAGTATCACCTCAGGTGGTCAGGATATGTCACCTGAATAACCCCTTCAAGACTTCTGCAGACCATCCTTTACAGTGAGCTCATCAACGACAAATGACACTGCAGAGCCCCAAAACACAGATTCAAAGAACAACTGAAGTCTTCCCTTCTTCCAGTTGGAATCGGTCCTAACACTTGGGAAACGGAAGCTGTCAACTATCCGTCCTGGCAAAGAGCAATTCATTTTGGTTGATCCACTTTCAAGGAGAGGAGAAAGGCTGAAGAGGAAGTAAAAAGAAGGCAAC
Source organism: Acanthosepion lycidas (assembly GCA_963932145.1). NCBI lineage: Eukaryota > Metazoa > Mollusca > Cephalopoda > Sepiida > Sepiidae > Acanthosepion > Acanthosepion lycidas. The sequence goes on from OZ010599.1 coordinate 94,757,702, forward strand.
GCAAGGTCTAGTAGCTCCAGCCAAGACCATCACCCGCCCTACCATACAACCCTAATCATGGCAAACAACTAGCCCAAAACTATCATATGATAATATAACATATGCAGAAGAAGAAAAAACAAAAGCCAAAAAGTCGAACTTCATTTTTTATTTCTTGTGTCCAAAGATTATTTTTTGACGTCTTTTCTCATCATGCTTTCATTTGCTAAAAAGGCCAACTAATATACAATAAATATTATTAGTCTTATTATCAATATTATTATTTTTGTTGTTTTTACCTCTCAAATTTCTTTCATCTACACACACAATACAGATACATAATACACATGCACACACATATATACATACATGCATACAATGAGAGGAAACATATTCATACACCTAAAAAATTCTTAATTTATTGTATTTCCAACTAATTAATATACATACTTTTTCAACTGTACACAGACACATAATTAAATACGCATAGAAAACAGAAAAAAAAATTATTTAATAGAAATAAATCCCATTTATCCATTTTAATGGGTGAAAAAAGTATTCGTACAATGCAAATTTCAGATTTTAAAACTTTTAAATTGCTTTAATACTCTAGATTATTCAAGTGGAATATTCTAAAATGTTTGAATAATGTCGCTTTCAGGGTCCTTCCTTGTTCACAGCAACCAATTGTCACCTCCTATTTGGCTGTCCATTTGTCCAACATCCATGGCTGATCTATGAGATGATTGCTTCAATCCAAACCTTGCCTTATCCTATGTTTAGTTTTGATCACAAGGCTGGCGAAAATCAAATCTTCGCTGGGAATCATTGTATTAGGTTGGTCCAGGCAAAATGAAGATGCAAGTAAAAAATTAACTTGAATAAAATGCTTTTATATATGTTCTTTTGTATAATGCTTGGTTAGTCTTGTCGTTAGAATTTATCAGCTTCTCATGTGGACCATTATCAACCCAACCCACTTCTTGAGTTGATTGTCAAACTTTGGCTGAATCTATCACAAGGCTTATGTTGGAGGTTCTCTTCAGGCAGGCAGTTACATGATAGCAAGCAACATGGTTGTCTCTTGTCTCAGCATCCACAACGACTGCTTTCAGCTACTTTGATTCCTTGCATTTATTGACATTCACCTAAAACCAGCATAAAACATGACATGGTTAGGAGACTTGGTGATTTCCCTATCTTCCAAAAAGATCCCTTTTGTTGTCTGGCTCTTGAAACTTAATTACATTTTCAAATTGGGAGATCTCCTTTTCCTATGGCTAGCAGTTACAGGTATTGATCCGCTCTGATAACTTCTTCCTTCTCTTACTGGCATCTTCCCAATGGGCATGGGCAATTCCTCCACCTTCTTTGGTATTGTCGAATATTGGTTAGCTTAGAAGTGGTCTGACACACAAGTAGACTAGAGTAGCTACCAACTTGAAACCAAGTCCTGAGTCATTTAATGGAGAGATATAGTGATTTTCCAAGCCTAGCTTAGATGTGGCACAAGGCCGAAAGTATGGGGCACCCAGTGAGGATCAAACTCACTCGTAATTGATCTATTTAATGGAGAGATATATGGGTGAACAGAGACCACTCATGCAAATGTGTTGGGCAGGTCCATTCCAGCAAAATGGACCAACCCACCTGCTGCATTAGGTACTCTCCTATAAAATGAGGTAAAATAAGCTGGCTTGCCTTTACAGGAAGACACAAGAAGGCAACTTTTGACTCGGTTTCTTTCGAGCGTGTCATGCTACGTTTGTGCTTCAGCCAAAGTCGACCAGGCTAAACAACTGTTAAGATTTTATTTTATTTTGTTGAAAGTTTCAATTTCTTAGTTTTTTTGTTGTATTTCTGCGTATTTGTTTTTATTTGTTTACTTTTTCTTTTTTTAACCTTTGGTTGTTCTTGTTTTTATTTCAGTTTTTATTTTCCTTTTTTGTATTATTTTAATTGTTGCTTATTTTGTGCGTATTTACTTTTATCAACCCCAAAGAAACAACGGCAGCCCCAGGAGCTGCCCAAGGAGGTGCAGGAGCAGAGAAATCCCGGAAAATAGTCTCAAAGGGGGAAGGGGCTGCAAAAAGAAAAACAACCGGTAAAGCAGGCTCCTAAACAGCAGCAGCAGCAGCAGCTACAACAACAGCAGCAAGAAGAAGAAGAACAACAACAACTAGAAGAACAACAAGGAAAGAGTAAGCAGCAGCAATCCAACAGTGAAATGGAGGTGAAACAAATGCCTCCCCCTCATGCCTCTTCATTAAAGAGGAATAGGGAGGAGGGAGAAGAGGCCGTGCTTAGCCAACAACAGGTCAGGCAAAGTAGGGCAGATAGGTACATGGACAAAACCAGGTCCCTGTCCGTCCCTGCATCCCGAAACGAGCAGTTATAGTCTCCAAAACAATGAGTTTCCTTTCCACCCGTTCTCGTGCTTCATCTCCCTCTCCTTCCACCTCCTCCTTCGTTTCTATATCCACCCCACCTCACACATCTACCCCTTCCCCGCCCCACCTAGATAAAGAAAAGAAAAAAAAAGAAAAAGAAATATTTCCCTGTCCCGAGTTGATCTGCATGGTGAATAGTAGAGAACTAGAAAAGGACTTGTCTGCGCATTGAAAAGCCCAACTAGGTCCGCTTTTTAAACTGACTTCTGTGGATGGCAAATTAGTGGAGGACCCCCGTAATTTCCCTCAGGCCCCTGGTATCATTACTTTCATTAGGGACACAGAGGGGTACTTGAAAGTTTTGTATAATCTCCATGAATGTAGGGGATGTATTCCCAAATATTAGCGTTTTTGAGATGGGTACACTGGATCTGAAAAAACTTTCCCACTTCTGTGCAGGGAGGGTCCACGTATTACTCCACCCCCCTGTATATAGGGCAGTTAAATTAACCTACCCTATGGACGTCGGTGGGATTGTTCCAGAGGGTCAGATTACGACAGAGTTGGGTACTGGGAGCCTGGGACAATCCATCGGAGTCTTGATACCCACAGATTTCCGGCCAGTCTGCACCTAAGGGACTCTGGCTTAAATCATGTCAATCAAACTAGCCAGTTTGAAGGTGAGGGGCCTGAGAGATCAGGGTAAGGCTGCCTGCCTGTTTCGTGATCTCAGGTCCTTTGGAGTGGATGTAGCTGCAATCCAGGAAACACTGTTTGTGAGGTTGATGCTCGCGTGCTGTCTAGCGACTTTGTTGTCTATTCAGCATATGGGGACCAACTGGCCAGAGGTGTTTCCTTGTTGGTTAAATGTTCCCTGGATGCAAGGGTGGACCTTGTTCATGTGGGCGCGGAGGGCCGCTTGATCGTGTTCGATATTGCTGTGAACAGTGGTTTGTTTCGAGTCATTGCGGTTTATGCACCCAACGACCAGAGTGAGCATGTCGACTTTTTCCGTCAGTTGGGGCCATTCCTGGTTGATTCATCATGCTTAGTCTTAATGGAGGACTGGAATGCTGTCCTGGACCCCAAGATAGGGGGTGGGGAGCTAGCAGGAAGGCATCGGGCGATTGTAACCTGGTTGATCTGATCGGCGAATTTGAGCTCATCGATAGATACCGGGTTAGTCATCCGAGGGAGGAGATGTGGACGTGTATTCGTAGTTGGCCATCTCTCCAGGTAGCCAGCTACCTGGAGAGAATGTTACTGAGAAGAGTTGATTTAGATTTACTAGATTGTCCCACGTTCCACCAGGTAGACTATTCAGATCACAGACACGTCTGTACCTGGATGGCTGGACACTGGAAGTTCAATCTGTCCTTACTGGACAAGCGAGACTTTCAGCAACAGCTAACTAGAGTAGTGCAGTGGGAATTAGTGGGGGCAGTTATTGGGAATAAGTGGTGGGAGAGGCTTAAGGGTAGGATTAGGTTCTTACCACTGAATATGGCCAACGACTCGCTCTAGATAAGGCTAAAAAGATGAAGACTCTAGAGGATAGTCTGTCCTCGGCAGTGGCTTGGGGGATTCCCTAGAGATAGCCCTAGCTAGGCAGGCCTTGAAGTGTGAGGCTAGCAAGTGCTATCAGGGTCAGGTAGTTAGACATAGGTTAAACAAGATGTCTAATGACGTGATAAACATGGGCGCAGAATTGCACAAGGAAGAGATCCATTGAGGTTTGATCGATACATTTGCAAGGTCATTAGCCCAGAGGGGCGCTCTCTGAGGTCAACCAAGGACATGTGTGAGGTATTTCGGTGGCATTACGAGTTCCGCTTTACCAAGGAGGCTGGTCTCAGTGGCAATGAGTTTTGCAACTATTTGGCTGACTTTGCTTGGCTCTTGCCGACTGAAGCAGCTAGCTGCAAGGGTGAGATCACAGAGGGCGAAGTCCACTTGGTATTGAAGAAGGTCGGCAGAGGCAAGTCTCCGGGACTTGATGGTCTGCTGTATGAAATGTACTTGAGGCTGTTGCACATCTTTGTTCCGATTTTGACAGTGGTGTTCAACAACTGGCTCCAGTCAGGGTCCATCCCCAACCAGGGGTGTGATCATGCTGTTGAAAAAGGGCAGGGGTGTTGGGCAGGATTTTGATGATTACATGCCCATAACTCTGCTAAACACAGAGAAAGATTTTGGCCAAGATCCTGATGGAGAGGTTGCAGTCAGTTGCCACGAGCTTGTTGGGACCTGAGCAGACTTGTGCTGTGAGGGGATGAACAATTCAAAGCAACCTGCATCTGATCCGCACGATCATAGAGGGTGTAAAAGGTGACAAGCGAGCCGTGCTGATCAATTTGGATCAGTCCAAGGCATTTGACAGGGTTGACCATCAGTACCTGGCTGCTGTCCTGCAGGATTTGAACCCGACTTCTGCAGGTGGATTAACCTCCTGAATCGCACCCACAGTGCTGTGGTACAGGTGAATGGAAAGCAGTTGAGCGCTTTTGTGCTGACTTGGTTGGTCTGACAGTGGTGCCTACTATCGCCTTTACATAATGCTTTGGCATTGGAGCCCTTCCTTCGCCAGCTAAAGGACAGGGTGTGCAGTCCGGCTCTACGTGAAATAGCTGTTTCCCCTGGTAGTGCTCGTGCTAGGGCTTCTGCGTATGCCGATGACATATCCATCTTCGTGTTGTGGCACAGCAACATTAAGGTGGCACAGAAGGCGCTTGAATGGTACGAGAAGGTGACAGGGGCCAAAATTAACCGCAATAACTGGTTTGCAGTTAGGTACCTGGAAGGGGGTCGCATTTCTGGGTCCCTTCAGCTGGACTGATGGACCTGTCCGCATTCTTGGGGTGTGATTTGGGCCTGGATTCTGGCTGAAGAAGAATTAGTCAGAAGTACAGGCGAAGGTCAGAGTGTTGGTTGGTCCAGACTTAGCTTCAAAGGGGGTTGTCCTTAAAGGGTAGGGCTGAGGCGTGTGCCACTTGCGTCTTGCCCCTCATCCTTTACAACTTGGCTGTACTTCCTCTTTACAGGAAACGTATGAAGGTGATAGAGCATTTCTTGATCACCCTCTTGTGAGGTGGTCACAAACATTGGGTCCGTAAAGAAGCCTGTTACCAGCGTCCGTGTCATGGGGGGGCGGCTGGGATTGCCACAACTGGCAAGTCATTGTCATGCCTCAAGGTTGGCTTTCCTATGCCAAATTTTGACAGAGGACTCGATTTTGGCGCCGAGTGTTAGGGACACCTTCCCTAGCCTTATTATCATTGCCCCCATATCTTGGGGTAAGCGCCGTCGCAGTTGTTGATGGTTGTCGAGTTTCTTCAGCTTAAGGTAAAAATCAGATCTGATTAAAAGCATTTGATTTCAACAGATTTCAGTGAAAGGTGGGTGACTGAGGTGAGCCTGGTTCGTGAGGACGGGGCTAGCCTTGATTTTCTTTTTTAAGTCCTCTTAGTGCAATGGGGCATTTCCTGTAGACCCCCCCCCCGTTAAGTTAGGCACTATTTTGTGTTCCTAGTTAATGGGAATAAGTGTTGTTCCTGGCCTGTTCCTGGCTTTTCTTCTGTTATGATTCATGTCGAGATTCCTAATCTCCCCAGTTTGTTTTTGACACCCCTTTTTCATCTTGGCTGAGTCAGCCTTTGATCATTCCATTAGTGAGTGTGCTTCTTGATTCTATCTATCGATAGAATACAGTGATACTGATAATCGATAAATATAATGTTTAAATTGGAATTTCCATTAGTTTGGTTGTTTTTAAACTTTCAGACTTGAAATCTAAACCCTAAGGCCGATTTTAATGAAACTTGATAAGTGTATGCAACTTATTGTCACACTTATTATACGCTATTATTGATTTTCATTTCTCTCGACACTGGGACTGCTAGGGTCCCCCAAAGGAACCCCAAAAAATTCAAATTGCTTCGATTTTGATGAAATTTTGCATGTTTGTTACGCTCTCACAATGAGATAGAAATCGGTTGTCAGATTTTTAAAAATGCATGAGGGGGCTCCCCCAGGATGACCCTATAAACCCCTTCATGCCTCAGTTGCTTTTCAAGTGTATTTTGTAGCAGTATTCCCCAATATCAACGAAAACTTCAGCACATATTGAGATTTACTGACAAATATCTTCTGTGCTTCTGTAAAAAACAACTTTCTCCTGTTATAAATGTTTTCACACTTCATGTCATCAAAATTTTTCGTCATATAGATAAGAGGCAATGACATTATTTTTGCACCAACCTTATATATAATATATATATATATATTAGGTAACTTTATGAAAATCGATAGTATGACAAGAATGGTCTGAAAATTAATGAAAAAAAAATTTCTTCGTGTTAAATGTATATTTCATCATTGACAAGTGCGAATTGATGCCGTCTATCAATTATTGACAGCTGACATGAGATTCGAGTTCCCCTACGGACGGACAGAATGGACATATTTTTTTAAGCGGACCTGCTTAAGTACTACCTTGTAATAATTAAAGTAAAAAAACTTTCACCATTTCGTTTTTTTTTTTTTTTTTTTTTTTTTTAAGTACTGTACCATAATTTTGTTGATACTATCTGGAGAAATTATAAATACTATAAAAAAAAAAAAAAAAAGATACAAGTGCTCCACTGCCGACGTTTTTTATTTATTGCACGCACGATACTTTCAGCTTCCGTAGATTTCATTTGGTAAAAATTATTGACACAAATTAATTTTTTTAATATACGGGGTGTCGTTAGTTTGTAATAAGCTTTGGAAATTATAATCTGTAAATATATATCTACTTAATAACAACATTCGTTAAGTTCTAAAAACTTTTCCCTAGTTTTAGAAGAATTAGCAACATAATGTAAAAATAAAAAAAATATTTCAGAAATAACAAATAATTGTTTTAAAAATTCATTTTTCATCGAAATATCTTTTTGCTTTCAGACAATATTGTCCATGTTCATTAAAATAAATAAAAGCTATTAAAAGTTTTTGAAATTAAATAATATTTTTGTTTTATTGAGTTTTGTATGTTACACTTCAAAGACGATTTTCAGGTAGGGGGGTTCCAAAAAAAAAAAAAAAACAAAAACATGATTTGGTTTCCTCAAAGCATTGTGCTTTTAACTAATATAATCGTTAATCTCAAAATTGAAATTATAGAGTTTTCGTACAATTAGAGATGAAAAAAAAAAATATTTCTGCCATGACTTTACTAAAAATAAAAGATATTTATAATAAGTTCCATCATTTGTGAATAGTTTCTGAAAGTTTCACTAAAATCCAACAATTATTTTTGCAAGATTTTCCAAATTAACATGTCACATACAGGAAAAAAAAACGCGCTAAAATTTTATGTTATTTTATTGGTTCGGTTGATAAAAAGCGAAACAAGGTTTTTTTTAATCAAAATTTACAATGTTCTAAAAGGAAGGAAAAATTTTTTAAAATGTTTAAAAAATACTTTGATCTTTCCTCTCAATAATAACATAAGCATTTAGACGCTAAAATTTTGTTTTCATCAACTTTGGTGTCTTTTTCATCATGCTACGGTCTGTTTTTAGCGATCTCATGAAAGTACCTAATATATATAATTGATTAAGATTTTCACAGTAAACATCCATTACGTAAAATTTTCAATAGGAAGACTCTGAAAATTAGTTACTCATGCGTTAGAAATATGGAGAAAATCATATCTTCCCATAATTGCAGAATACTTAGAAACTACCATTGTAATGTAACTCAATCGAGTAACCCTGCCTGCAATTGTAGGAATAAAGATCATTGTCCAATTGGGGGTAAATGTAACTATAAAAATGTAATATACGAGGCAACAATCTTTCCCGAGGAAAATATAAATGAGAAAAAAAGATATATAGGTATATCCGCCGGTGATTGGAAGCAGCATCTATACAACCATAGACACTCTTTTAGATATAGATGCCTCAGAAGTCAAACTTCCTTATCCAAACACTACTGGGATCTGGTGGATAAGGGGTTAACCCCACTTTTGAAATGGAGATACCTATCAAGAGCCAAAACACCTAATAACTTCCGCGATCGGTGTGATCTGTGCTTGGCGGAAAAAATTTTTATTATCAAAGATAAGAATCAAGATGAACTGTTGAATCTTCGTAATGAGATATTTTCTAAATGTAGACATAAGAAAAGATTCAAAACATAAACACCGTTTTGTAACTTTCTGTCACTTATGTCAGTTCCATCTTGGTTCAAAACATCGGGCATGGCATTTTAACGGAATGACTATTATGTTTATTTTGTTTATCTCTATATAGATCATTGTGTATGTTTATGTGATGCGCTATGTGTATTTTTTTTTTACCCCCAAATTGTTGAAATTTTACTTATTTAGTTCTTAAATTCTAATTTATAAGTATGTATATGTACGTATATATATGTATGTGGGTATATGTGTATATATATATGTGTGTATATGCATGTATATGTGTATGTATATATGTATGTATGTACTTGGCTACGTGTATATTTAGGTGTGTGTGTATAGGTATATGTATGTATATGTATGGATGTATGTGTATATGCATGCGTATGTGTGTATATGTATATATTCATGTATACGTATATGGATGTAGGTATATGTAGATGGATATATATGCAGGGATGTGTGTATATGTATATATATATATATATGTGCGTATGTTTTGATATATATGTACCCATATATATATGTATGTGTATATATATGTGCGTGTATATGTGTATGTATGTAAGCTAGACGGATAGATACAGGGATACATTGTTTTTTTGTTTAAATGGGTGTATGTAATTGTATAGAAATGTAAGGTTTTAGGTATATATGTTTATGCGCATGTATGCGTATGTTCATATGCACATGTGTGGGTAAATGTGTAAGGAGTGGATGTGTATGGATGTATGTGTGTATATGTAGGTATGTGTGTGTGCATTTTTGTATGTATATCTGTTTTTTTTTTTGTGTGTGTGTGTGTGTGTGTGTGTGTGTGTATGTATATGTATGTGGAAAATGTGTGTATATGGTATATGTGTATATGTGTGTACATGTATATGTATATATATATATATATATATGTATGTGTGTGTGTGGGTATATACATGTATGTGTGTATGTGTATATATATATATATATATGGAGGTGTGTGTGTATATCATATGTGCGGTAATTATTAGAAAGCGCTTAGTATCAGAGATATTGAATCAGATATATGTATGTGTGTGTATGTTTATGTATGTGTGTATTTGTGTGAATATGTGGATATATGTGTATGTGCACATGGGTATATGTATGTGTGTATGTAGGTACACGGCGATGTGTATGTATATACGTGTATAAGTTATTGTGTATGTGTGTATTTGCATGCGTTTTGAACATAAAAATATAGGTCCTCGCTAGATTAGATAATCGTCATATTTATTGTTTATATTTGATTTGTAACCTGTAGTCGATATTATTTTTGTCAAATTTTCTAAATTTTCTCAATTACACAGTGTCCCTTTCAATTTTAATTTCACCCGCCCCATCTTTCTTCCCCACCACTTCTTTCCTTACTTCTCCCTCCTTCTTTAAGATTTGATCGGCCATGGTGTGTGTATGTCACCTCGAAATGTATCTTTATTGTATTAGACATCCGACAACAATCATTTTTCCCCCTTCCACTCACACCTAGTTTTATAAAAAAAACCTCTCTGTTAAATTCAATCCTATATTACCCCTCTCTTATGAACTAACATTCGTCCCACACTCTCATACTTACACTCTCTCTAAATTCTATTTTTATTTCCGGAGTTGGGTTTTTTTCTGTTTTCTTTTTGAATTTGTAGGTCTGATGAATTGGATCGTATTTACGATTCCAATGGAATAAATTATGACCATGGAATATTAGTGTTTAAGTAGGTACATCCCAGGTAATGCTAAAAAAGTGGTATACTCTGGAGAAAAAAGGGTCCCCAAATTGATAAAAAAAAATTGTAAAGTGTAAATGTTTATGTTAAAATTAAAGAGGGAAGACCAAGGTATTTTTTAATTATTTTTAAAAAATTGTTTTTTCATTTGCAGCATTTTTTAAATTTAGGTTGAAAATCTTTTTTTTTTTTAGGTCAAAAATTAGGTAATATTAACATTACTTGTTTTTCACTGTTTTCTGTTGAAAAAAACACAATGATTTGGAAAATCTTGCAAAAATCAAGTACTTGTTGGATTTTAATGAAACTTTCAGAACTTATTCACAAATGATTGAAATTATTTTAGAAATGTTTGTTATTTTGAAAGTCATGCTATAAATATTTTTTTTTTTATATCTGTTACACCCCTCGAACTTAATTTTATGAAAACTTCAAAAATTTATTTTTGAAGCCTGATAATTTTTTTTCAATTAAATGTACAAGACTCTGAAGATTCTAAATCATCGATTTTTTTGGTAAAAATATGTGCAAAATTGTCCAAACTTTTACCTCAATTGTAAACATACAAAACCCAATAAAACTAAGACTAATATTTAATTCAAAAAACTTTTTATGACTTTTCTGAATAACATATACTACGGTAATTCATTTTTGAAAAAAAAAAGATTTTTGATGAAAAATGAATTTTTACAATAATTTTTTTCTTTTTTTCTATTTTAAATACACAATATGATTAAATGTTGTTATATATTTTAAAATTAAGTTTCTGTATGAAGCCTTATGGAAATAACATTATGTTCCCTACTTTTTAAAGATCATAAATTTGAAAGCTCATTAAAATTTGACAACCATTAACATTTTTAAAATAATTTTTTAATATTCCAAAATTGTACTTAAAATCGTCTCCAACGAAAGTATGGATGCACAGCTTTGAAATAATGTCATGAGGTAGACTTGTTTCTCTTGATAGAAGCAAGTTCTTTTTACTTCAGAAATTGCTTTGCATTCATTCAGTTAAGAACACAGCAAAATTTGAAATCGATTGCATAGCATTTCATTATTAATTTTATTAATAAATAAAATATGTATAACTCAATTTAAAAAAATGTTGTTACTGTTTTATTTTTACTTGTAAAATTTGATTTTTTTTCATAATTTAAATGTTATTTTCAGTGCAGAAATTTTTCTTCAAATGTAAGGTTAAAAAAAAAAAAAATTGAAAGTTATTTTTTTTTTTTTTTTTAAATTTACTAACCAGGTTCACTTAAAATTAGAACGAATTACATCACTTCTGCGCTACCGTACGATAAATTCACTTGATGTAAGTTGTCAATAAACACCCTTCAATGACGCACCCGCGCGAGCACTCCCGTTGGAAATATCTCTATTAAAAAATTCTCTGCTAAAAAAGTAAGTAATGTTTCTTTCAAATTACATTAAGTATACTTTAATCATTCAAAATTTCCTAAGATAACAAAAAAAAAAAAAAGGTGTAACTGAATTTTAATTGATTTTTGAACTAATTTTGATTTTTTTTTTTACAAATTTGGGCAGAAATGTCAATAAATCAATTTTACTGATTGTTTTTTTTATTCAAGAAAAACGAGATTTTTAAATAAAATTTTTAAAATTTATAGGAAGGATTAAAAAATCTGAAAAAATATTCAAAAAATACTTTGGTCTTCCCTCTTTAATTTTAACATAAACATTTACAAGTTAAAAATTTTTTTTATCAATTTGGGGACCTTTTTTCTCCAGGGTATACCACTTTTTTAGCGTTACCTGGGACATACCTATAAGCCTTTTTATTATATCCTTACTCTGTCCTGGACATTGAGTTCTACCTGGATTCTATCCTCTCGGAATTTTTTATTCAAAAAATATACATGTGTGTATATGCACCTGTGGATTTTGCATATATATAATATATATATATATATATATATATATATATAATATATATATATATAATATATATATATATATAATATATATATATATAATATATATAATTTATATATATATATATATATATATAATATATATATATAATATATATATATATATAATATATATATATATAATATATATAATTTATATATATATATATATATATATAATATATATATATAATATATATATATAATGGCCATAATGTACAATTAATCTAAGAAGGAGGCACATTCTGAACAATTATTGAATAATTGAAAAGAAATTTCAATATTCAGTTTCTATAAAATTGCCAAGAACTTTATATCATTAAAATCATCTTCCCACACAAACACCAAAAATTATTATTAGACATTGTTCAAATGTTTAATGGTTCTTATTAAAAAAAAAAAACCCAAAAAAACCAAACAAACAAAATAACCAAAAACTATTGACTAAAATCTTTTATTCCAAAAATAAAACAACCCTTTCTCAGCCTGAGGAAATAAAAATGCCTTGTGTCCAATTGGGAATAAATACTTCTAAAATTAAATTATACCCTCCAGCTAGATCTCAGTATTAAAGATTAATGAAGAAATAATAGGAACACTCAAATGGATTATTGAAAATTTGCCCAAACTTTTTGATTTTTTGATTTTTGGTGGGTGGTATGGCTAAAAAACAAAAAGAAAAAAAAATACACATACATACCTGTGATATCAAATATTTTGCAACTCTCTCTACAAGTCTTCCTCGAGGTATGGACAGAATCATATCAAGCATGTCACCCTGAAGTTTTTCCATGACAACAAATATCTAGGAAAGAAAAAAAAAAAAAAAAGAAAAGAATTATTGAATGAAAAAAATTGATAATTTAAAATCATTTTGGAGTAAAGGTCGTCTTTAGCATAGTTAAAAGGAAGAAAATAAAGGAGAGACAAAGAAAAATGGGAGGAATGAGTAAAATGGCTGTGAGTGAGGAGAAAAGGGGGGGGGGAGGAGTGAAACAAAAAGATAAAAATAGAGGGGAAAATAGGAGAAAGGGATGGGGGGGAGAAAAAATAGGGTAAAAAAAGAAAAATGAGGGGGGGAACAAAATTGGGAGGCGGAAACTGGGACAACAAAAGAAAAATGAGGAAAGAGAAAAATGGGGAGAAAGTAAAGTGGGAGTAGGGAACAGGAAAAAGAAAGAAAAAAGGTGGGGAAGTAAAAGTGGATAGTAAAAGAAAAAGGTAGGAGTTAAAGGGGGGGAGAGAAAAAGGGAAGTGGAATATAAAGGTGGAAAAAAAGAAAAAATGGAGTGAAATTGAAAAAGGCAAAAAGGAAAAGAAAACAAACGGATTTGATTGGAAGTTGAAGGTGTGGAGAATGTAAGAAATTGGTGCACCAAGTTCAAATCTCGACCAAATCTGTTATATTCCTTTTGCACTAACACCCTCACAAAAGATATGAACCTATCCTCCCCCATCTGTGGGTTAAATAGCAGAGCAGACAGAGTTCTCTTGCTTTGAGTGGTAACCAGTCTAGGAAAATGAAAACTGAATTTAAAACCAGCCTGAAGAGGGATGATGAGCTCCTTCAGGATATCTTGCTCTAGAGACATAATTGCTGTGACTGCACTACAGGTAGTACTATACATAAATGGGATAAGAATGTTCCCGAAAAAAAAAAATTGTCTGAATTTCTGGGATGAGGAGTTAACTATTTACATTGCATACTATTATCCTCGTATTTGTTGTTATGTTTCCGACATTGTGCTCTTCGGCCTTCATCAGGTGTTTATTGATCTGGGTAACTTATAGAGAATTTTTAACTGAACACTTTATTTAATCCATGTGGATAGACTGTTCTCATTTCATTGGCCATGTCTTGAGATATCTTGTCTAGTTCTTATTTTTAGTACTGCTTAGTTATTATTTATCCATTTCCACAGAGTCCAAGAACACAGACGTGGCGATTAAACTCTCAATCACTATGTCAACAAATTCACTAGATCAGAGGACAATTTGTTATAGTGGATTGAGACTTAAACTGTGTAAATAAATTCTATCAACTAGTTATACATATAAAGCCAAATAAATGTGGTTACAGACATTATTCAAAAATTCATTCATCAAAATTAAAGAAGCCAGCAAAAAGTGACAATTACATTATTTACATGTGGATTACTGTCCTAACCTTTGTTGTCATCCCAATGTTTCAGTCATTGTGTACTCCAGTCTTTATCAAGAGTATGTCAATCTGAGTAAACTTTAGGGAATTCTATTATTTAATCTACAGGGTTAGGTTCTCATTCCACTGCTCATGTTTAGGTTTGGTTTGTTTTATGGCATATCAACACCTCAATGGGTTATTTAATGCTGACAAGATTTTTATTGCTGGTAATATTTTTTCCAAAAATGTACTGCTGATAATATTTTTTTCCTTCAAAAATTCATTGCTGGTAATAATTTTTTCCTTCAAAAATGTATTGCTGGTATTAAAACCTATTTTTACACTTTCATAGTGTTTTGACCTCAGTTTGGGGGTTAACTATTTGCCCATAGCTGGGACCCTAAAAGGTGCTACCACCCTGGGTAAGCATGGACCTAGAAACACCAGTAACCAGTGGTTCCACACTCCTCAAAATCTCCTGATCAGAGGCCTTGTTGTTGGATGTAGTTTATCGTCTAACCCAAGATGCTCATGTTTAGGAATATTTCATCTAGTTCTTATTTTTAGTACTTCTCAGTTATTGCTCACTCATTTTTACAGTGTCCAAGTACACACTGCCTAGTCAACGCTACCCCTGCCGGACACAGCACTCCATATAAGCTGGAGGTTTGGACAACTTAAAAAGTCCCCACACTACTGCTATGGAAATCCACATCATTTGCCGAGACCTCTTGACCAAGACCTTATGTCAGCCCTGAAGACCAGAACTAACAATCGCTATGTCACCAAATTCCCAAACCAATGCTTAAATTATTTACATGCAGACACGTCTTTGTTGTTATCACATTTTGACAATTCCGAATCCCGAGCTGAACCCTTTATTTAATCTACAGGGTAGACTGTTCTGTTTCCACTGCCCTTGTTTACGGCTATTTCATCTTGTTCTTATTTTTAGTACTGCTCAGTTATTGCTTGCACCATTTCCACCGAACCCAAGTACACAATTGCCTGACCAAGGAATTTAACTCACAATAACTATGTCCTGTGGGACAATACTCTAGTAGATTAAAGTATTGGTCCCTGAATTTGGTGACATAGTAATTATGTCAAGCCTATTTTCCTGAAAAACATTTTTAAGAGAAAGATTTTATAAATTTCAACTGAAAGTAGCACTGGATGATTGGTTAATGAATGTAAACGTTTCCTTATAAGGAAATGGCTAATATTACCGTTATCATGCTAATGGGTCATGGGATTCATGACGATTTGAAGTTACAGGTCAGTTTTTAAAGAATGTTTTGCAAACAGTTTCAGAATAAAGAAAACCTAGAAAAGACTAAAAATATTTCAAGGTGGAAAATAAAATAAAATTCTAAAAAATTATGCTTGTTTTTAACCAGTTGGCTGACAAAATATTTTACAAGAAATTTCTTTGTCCTGAAGCAGCTGATGAGAAGTTGATGATACATTATCTACTGGCAGATCCTGTAACACTTATACTCTAGAGAGAACTGTGCAATGTAATTATCCATGCAGAGTAATTGGCCATTGTTAAATAAATGTAATTGTCAGAAATGCCCAACAAACAGAACTGACAACGTTTGCAATAAACAATAATAAGAGAAAGAAAAGGGCCAAAAATAATACTAAGCAAACAATATACGCAAGGCAAAAGAACAGCAATAAGGAAAAAATTAACAAACTGAAAAGGGATACAGACAAGTGATCACAGCATTTGGACTTCAAGACAAGAAAGAACATAACTAAGTCAGGTGAGACCAAGAAGTAGCCTATTTCATTGGCTAGGAAGAAATCGCAAAATGCATCTGTGCTTCGTCTATAAATTTGGGGAATGGGAGAGTTTGGCAGTCGTTCAAATGAAATTGGAACCAACAATATATTGTACACTATTTACATTATTTGAACTATTGTCCTCATCTTTGTCGCCATGTTTAATACAATGTTTCGGCCATTGTACACTTTGGCCTTCTTCAGGTGGTTGGACTGTTGAACTGAACCCTTTATTTCGCTCACTGAAGTAGACCGTTCTATTTCCACGTGCCATGTCTAATGGATGTCAGTTATCTCCTGTTAATTACCCTCTGAAAGTTCTCCACTGCTTTAACCTGCTATTGAACTCACACTCTTTAGGTCCTGTCATTGGATCTAACTAACGCCTTTATCCACTGTGCCATGTGTCCTTGAACATGGCAACAAAGATGAGGAGAATTATCCAAATAATGTAAATAGTGTACATAATACCTCATCTCAGAAATATAGACAAATCCTATATTGGTAAGAAATTCTAGTCCTACATGTCTCCACAAGTTGGTTAAGCCTCCTGTTGATAAGTGCAATTACGCAAGCCTCTAGATACACTGGGTGTAAACATTTAAAATTCAAAGCCTGAGTTAATAGTTTCATGTGATCTGTAACTGGTGTTTGTAATAATTCAACCCTTGTCTTTTTCCCCATCTTTTATATCTAAAACCGATTCCCTCATTAAAACTGTGTAGGAATGTTCATAAATATTCATCAGGTTAACTGAAATGCCAGTGAAGCTATGGGAGCACAAAGTGATACAATTCAATGTCTAATAAATGAAAGTGATTGATTTGTTTTGTGGCATATCAACCTCAATGGGTCATTTAATGCAGACAACTTTTTTTCCTGGTAATATTTTTGTTTTGTCAAAAATCTATTTCTGTAAATATCTTTTCCTCAAAAATATATAGCTGGCAATATTATTTTTTCAAAAACGTATAGCTGGCAACATTTTTTTTACTCAAAAATGTATAGCTGCCAATAGTGTTTTTTTTTTTTTTCTTGCTGATAATATTTTATAAATGTTTTTTACCTCATTTTCAGGGTTAACTATTTGCCCATAGCTGGGACCCTAACAGGTGCTACCATCCCAGGTCAGGGTGGACCTGGGAACACCAGCAATTAAGAGGTGGTTTCATGCTCCTCAAAACCTCCTGATCAGAGGCCTTGCTGTTGGACGTAGTTTATTGTCTTACCCAGGACGCAGATGTAGTTTATCGTCATACCCAGGATGGAATTTAAGTGAGTAAGTGATGTTCTTGAAATTTTTTTTTTAATGCAAATTAGTATTTAAATTAATTTATGTGTTATATATTTTGAATAATATGAGGTCATAGGTTTAACCATTTTCTTTTAATTTTCTATCATTTTCTTGTATTACTAATTTCCCAAACAAAGATACATGACTACAAAAATGTTAGAAAATTAAGAGCAAACAGTTAAATTGACCTCATGTTATTCAAAATATAAAACACAAATTAATCCCTAACTAATTTAAATACTAATTTTCACAAAAAAAAACAAAATTTCTAAAACAGGATTTACTTTCTTTAATAAAAGAAAGTAAGTCCTGTTTTAGAAATTTTGAACTCTGTCATGTTGTGTCCTCTATACTTTGTCTGACTTTTCAGTTAACCTGATGAATATTTATGAGCATTCTTACACTCAAAAATTTTGGAAAACCAATAACATTTTTGCTCTTTTATAAAAATACTTGTTTCAAAATAAAATACTTACATTTGCTTTGATAAAGTCCCTTAAAGGAAGAAATGTATCAGCTAAGATAAGTTTTCCTTTTGTCTTTATTTATATATGGCATTGAGACCATGAAGTAAATGTTAGTTCTGAGTAGATAAGAGTCAAGCCCAAAATGGAATGTAAGTGGGAAGAGAGAAAGAGAGAAGACATTTTCCTTGGTGAAAATGTGACCGTCTTGATTTCTTTATATTTTTCTTTTCTACCAAGAGTCTGGCATGTGACCGAAAACAGACTTTCTTGAAGAATTAAAGAAGGGTTAAGTTTTGTATATAAACCAACGGAAGATCAATCTCATTGATCTTTCATTTTATTTTCTCATTGTGAATATATTTCTTACTTAGTAAAGCACCCACCATAGCTGTAGTTATAACGACATTCAATCTTCCACTGCTTTGATATTAAGGTGGTGGCATGAGGTATTATATATATGTGTGTGAGCGTGTATGAATAAAACAAATAAAACAGTTGACACTGAGTGGCAACAGTCTGTTACATGCTTAACCCATTGTCTGTCAATTACAAAATCCGGTTTTAAACATCGACATTATTATTGCCAATTGAGGTTATTTTTTTATGAGTTGATTTATAGCTTCAACTGTAGTCTTAACATAGTTTTCACACTAAAAGTATCACTGCAAATAAACTCATTGGTGCATGCACATGAAAATGTCTCAGAAAATGCTAAGCACAAGATAATTCATGGTTGGTAGACAATGTGCTGAACACAATCATCAGGTCATTATTATTAGCATAAATTTTACTTCTTATTTTACATCAAGTACTGTTTTATTACCACCACCAGCACACATTGCACTATTATATATATATATATATATATATATGTGTGTGTGTGTGAAAATATATAGAAAAAAGGAAAGAACATGTTAGGTTAATAATCCGAGGTTTTTAGTATTTTTGTTTTTATTTTTAAAACAAGACATAAGTAGAGCCTAAATTATAATTATTTAAAAAAAATATGATACCTTCACTACATAAGAGTTCTCATGCTTCAAAAATGGCAGCCAAAAACTTCAATATAATTATTAAAATTAAATTGAATTAAAGTATCAGGCTCCGTTTCATCCTCAAGTGAAATTTTTGGAATATGTATATGTGTATGTATGGGCAGCAATCCTTCTTTTATATATGTTTTGTTAAAATTGACAGACAAGCTACTGTGGTTAAGTGTTTTTTTTTTGTTTTTTTTTTAATTCAATTTTTCTTGTCTTATATTTTCTTTCTTTTCTGGATATAAATTATGGAGAATGTTTTGTATGTCCAAGCATTTTAAGCTATACTTTTATCCATTATTATGGATGATTTTATTTTTACTTTTAACTGAATGTAGTGATTGCTTTATGTATGTATTTAGGGTTATAGGAATATTTTATTTTCCAAAAATTGGTCAGCACATTGTGACTGTGTTCACAGATGATGTTATCGAGTGTTGGCTTTTATTTTATTTTATTTTATTTTTTTTATTAATTTTTAGCCTTTTTTTTAAATGTGGATGAAGGTATTATAATGTATTATCAATAAATATGTTGTGGATGGGGTTTGGTAAGACTATGTGTATTTAAATGAGACCTAATTGAACTATGGTCAGAGAGATGTCATGCAAGTCTTCTTGTTAGACATGTTGTAGTATATCCAATATAATTATATATGAATTTGGTTTAATCAAGCACATGGTTTCTTAAGGGACATGTTACTTCATAAATAATATTAGTTCTCTCTAATTTGAATCTTGCAGGTAGCTGTTGTTATGTGTGTGTGTATGGGGCTGGTGCTACAAGGAGAAAACTACAACATAGCAATTTGACATTTAATCACCTTTGAAGTAGTTTCCTTCTGAAGCCACACACTTATTGTAGTTTCCATTGATGGAAACATCCTTGGAATTCCTTTTTTGAGATAGCAAACAGCTACCTTGTCACATTTTCTTGGATTTCTAGAATGTTTTGAAATCTTGTCTGTTTCAAATAGGATTTGGTTTTTAAAGAGGAAAAAGCAGCAAGGGGCTAGATCTGAGAAATATGGTGCTTGTCAAACCTGGGGAATGATGCCAAAATCTGATGCACAAGCCATAGTCCCTGATGGAACCTCTGTGGTGTGGTGAGATACCCACACTCTACACACTTTCCTTCCAAGCACAGTTATAAACAACAGAAGTGAGCATGTATAGGGTGTATTTTGGCAGCATTTTTCATTTGTACAATGAAGATTCTTTCTTAAGGATGTTTGACTAATCCATCCATAACATACATATATGTAAAGCTTTGCTTATCTGTATAGGTGAAGAGTATTCAATACAAGAAGTATTTGTAGATATTGACAGTGCAGACATAAGAATCAACACTGTAAGGTGACTAAGTTTTACACATCTATATAGCTATCAGGCCAAGTCTCTCTCTATATCATGTGTGTGTGTGTGTGTGTGTCCCTCTCTCTCTCCAAAGATTTTCTAAAGAAAATTTGGTATATATGATTAAAAAAAAATGCTGCAAATTTAACAAAAACAAAGTTTTATTGTCAAAATGTTTATTATTAAGAAGAAAGACCAAATTATTTTTTTAATCCTTTTTAGAACCTTCTGGTTTTTTTGGCATCAACAGGGGACCATAAATTTGATTGGGAAATTATAGCATCTTTTTATCTTTGAAAAACATTGATTTGGAAATTCTTGCAAAAATCAAATAATTGTTGGATTTTAATGAAACTTTCAGGATTTATTTACAAATGAAGTAAATTATTTTTTAAATGTTTCTTTAGAAAATCTTGGTAAAAATAATTTTTTTTTTTACATCTGTTAACCCCCACCCACACACACAATGAAATTTCAAGAAACTATTTTTTGTAACACTTAATATTTATATTAGTTATAGGACAAGTCTTCAGAGAATTTAAATAATCAATTTCTTTTTTGAAAAACAGGAAAATTTGCTCTAAA
The DNA here is from genome assembly GCA_963932145.1 of Acanthosepion lycidas. Lineage (NCBI taxonomy): Eukaryota > Metazoa > Mollusca > Cephalopoda > Sepiida > Sepiidae > Acanthosepion > Acanthosepion lycidas. The sequence goes on from OZ010599.1 coordinate 94,778,606, forward strand.
TCCTAAAAATAAAAAATTCAATAAAACTAAGACATTATTTAATTAGAAAATCTTTTAATTAGTTTTATGAATAAAATATACTATAGACAACATTGTCTTATGAGAAACATTTTTCAATGAATAATGAATTTTTACAAAAATTATTTTCATTTTTTAAAGATTTTAATTCATAAGCTTTTAAATCTTTTAAAACTTCGTATTAATTGTAGCAATCAAGTTATAGTGTTATTAACTAAAACTATTTAATAATCATAATTGGAAAAGCTAACTATTAGGTTGGTGCAAAAATAATGTTTTCTTAAAAAGGCATTTACATTGTATTCATCAGTTAATTTATATATTTACCCCTTACATATATTTCTCAAATATCAGGCTGTTGATAAATGTGTCAACACATCATAAAAACATACATTTCAGTGTTAAAAAAATGCTGATCTTTAACTAAAAGTAATATTTGTTCCAAAGCAGATTAATTAAAGTTTAAATCATCTAATTTTTATCAAAAACATCTCAGAAAAGTATATTTTATTTTTGAAAGATTCACTTCACAACCCTAAAGAAGCTGCAGTGACATGTTTAATATGTTTGGTGAAATCCTACCAAGTTTGGAAACTGTTTATTTAACAGGCTATCTTCCCAAATTACATTGGTTCTTAAACTCAGAGTCTGATTGGAGGTACTTTTTGAAGAACCATGTTTTTTTCTAACAAAAATGTCATTTCCCCAGACAAATGTCTATATAAGTGAGAGCCAGTCACTGGTCCAGTTTGTGTCAATGGAGTTTTCCATTTCATTCAAAAAGAACTGTCTCCCTCTACAAACTGTAGTAACCTCCAAGACAGGCACAAGTTTCTACTCTTGCTGTTACTATCCAGAATGATTGCAACCTTTGTTGTTAAACTGTTGAATAAACACTGTTGTAAAAACTATCCAGAATCTTTCTAATAGCATGCTCTAATCATTTGCAATTATTTATGTTGATGATACAATGATATATGGGTGCACCTTCAAATATCTAGATGACCAGAGCCTGGCAGCTGCTCTCTCCTCTGATCTAGCTCTAACAGAACAATTGAGGTAATCAATTGGCTGGCCACATTCACTGCCTTGAAAACCAAACTAGTGACATTCCATCATTGCCGATCAGACCCCAAACTATCACCAATCACAATGAATGGATGTTACTTCAGGGAGGCCCCATGCCTTAAGCACTTATTGAAACACGAACTCAACCCAGACTTCAAATAGAACTTGTACATATGATCCACCACTAAAGATGCTGGAAAAATGGTTGGATCCCTGTACTGCTTCAGTAAGTACCCTCTCATTCCCTTCATATGGTGAGATGCAAGTTCCACTCAAGAAGCTTCTTCCTACAAACTGATGCTTTCTGTAACTGAATTCAAAGTTATCTTCTCCATATATGTACATAAACTGTACCTCTTACTGTAATCCTCTACCTCGAGTGGCTCGCGGGCCTTTTACAGGGTGGACATCATTGGGGGGGGGAAAAAAAAAAAAAGAGTTGTCAGATCAAGGAAACCATGGCCTGTTAGAGTGAATGAGAATTCTTCAATAATCTCATCCTGGCAGATACACAACATTGAACCAAACTAGATGGCAGCACTTGTGAATCTTCTTCCTACAAACTGATGCTTTCTGTAACTGACTCCCAAGAGGATGCAAATCCAAGTCTAGTGTTAAACGTTATCTTCCCTATATATCTGCATAAACTGTACCGCTTATTCTGTAATCTTTTACCTTGAGTGTCTCTCGGGCCTTGTACAGGGTGAATATCATTGTACAAAAAAAATTGTTAGATCAAGGAAACCACAGCCTGTTAGAGTGAATGAGAATTTTTTCATAATCTCATCCTGGCAGGTACACAACATTGAACCAAACTAAATGACAGCATCCTGTATCCAGCAATAAGAGAAAATATCAAACTGATGAAAACACCTATATCCACATCATACAACACCTTGCTTTGTTATATTTAGTGCTAGTGACTATAACAGGTGTATATTTGGCATTGAAACAAATCAAAGGTGTACACTAATATAGCAAATTTTTTCCTCATTTTGCATCTCATTGTTGTAGCTGTTTAGTACAGAATGCTACCGAGAGGTTTTCAGAATTTGAATGTACTGCAATGTAGTACAGACTTTGGCTGCTATTGTTTGTGAGCAGTAAGTAGCCTTCAAAAAAAAAAAAAAAAAAAAAAAATGGTGGAAACTAAATATTTAAATCTGGTGTGTTTGGAAGCCATAAGTTTGGTGTGATATGATCATCCATCCTTGCATGATGCGCAGGCTTGTTGAAAAGACAATGGCCCTTCCACTGTGTCATTCAGCCATGCAGGTCTTAACAAGTGCATGGTTAAAGAATTCTTCATTTAATTAACTGTAAATATTTTCATGGTAACTGTTTTGATGAGCTTTCCTCTTTTGGTACCTGGACTTTATGAATTTAAGTGCAGTACAAGATTGGCAGTTAGGTCTCATCATTTTAGAGTTGAAATGATTATATATAGCTGCATGTTAACAGTTTCTTCTCTCTTACTTCTGGAACTCTCTCCTAGCTAATAGATTAGCAGAAGTGGTTTGAACACAAATTATTTAGAAAATTTCCACACATGCTAAATAAAAAAAAAAAAAAAAAAAAAAAAAAAAGAAGAAGAAGAAATCCTTTGTAAAAAATAAAATAAAATAAAAAACTTAAACGTAACTTGTCAGTCATTTTGATAAAACTTTGCACACACACACACACACACATATATATTACAGTTGAAATGGCTGTCTATAATCATAAGTTCTCAGCTAATAGTTTCTTCTATCACACTTATCACTTGTGGAACTCTTCTGGTTTCTTGCTTCCCAGTCAAGTTTTGATCTTCAAAAATTTAAATGCAACATCAATTGTTATCTTTTATCTTCCAAATTCCTGTTCTCTTATTGTCCTCTCACTGTAATGTCTGTTCTTTTCCTTATATTCTATAATATTCATTAACACCTTGTGTCTTAGTGGCTTTATTGCCTTGTTTGTCGATGAAATGATTAAAAAAAGAAAAAAGAAAGAAAAAAAGATGATTTATGACAAGAGCTAAGATGTTGCCTCTCTCCAAGCATTTGTCAAGTAGACATCCATCTTTTAAATAACAGCATATTAAGATCAGCTCAAAATACTAATCATACTTGTTAGTCTTTTAATTAACAACTTTTATCTATAAAATCATTCTTCCAATCTGTGACTGACCTCGGTGCCATATTTACTTTATCTCATGTTCTTTGAGTTTTGTGTCCTGTTAGATCCAAGGATGTTTCTACAGAAACTAGCGCATATGAGAAACACCAAAATGGGCCCCCTGTCCAAAATTCTCAGTGATGTCATTTTTTACCATTACATCAGAGCAAAATTACTGGAGTTCATTAATTCCAACTTCACCTTCTGTTTCTTCACATTCAGTAAACCCTTGCATATTAGTGGCTTTATTGCCTTATTTGAGAGTGAAATGACAAAAAAAGTAAAATTCTTTGTTCAAGGTCAAAAAGTCTTCAAACTAACACCTCATAGACTAAATTAAACTTTGGGAAGAATTTTTATTAATATTCTTGAGAAAATATGGAGAGACAGGAAAAGAAGAAGGAAAGAAATTGTTAGCTACAATTATTTTTTTTTTATTCTCAGAGTAGATGCTATAAGGTTTCAAGTCTTTTCTCAGCAGCAAAATCCTTTCTTAGTTTCCATTCTGAATGGCCATCGATGAGGACGATGAACTAGTAAAAACAGGGATGCTTTTCTATGGTTATATCCTTGGAATAAAAAAAAAACAAAAAAAAAAAAACAAAAAAACAAAACTACAATTTTCAACTATCTCTATTTTTTCTTGAGACAAAAGAAAGAGAAACTGATAAATTATAAGAAGATAAAGTTCCAATTGTTATATTTAACCTTAAAGGCAAATGGAAGCCAACAGCTTTCTTAAGGCAACTAAAACTGATTGTTTAAAAACATAAAAAAAAAAACTATAAAAGAAAGCTTGCATTCATTTTCTATGGTTACTTTATAATCGATTGGCTAAAGGTAGTTGCTATAGTAACAAGAGATAAATTGGTTCTCGTGATGAAAAGAGGTCAAGCTGACAGGATAATTCTTCAAGGAATGCCAAATAGCAGCACCAGATATTTTTTCAAAAGAGTGACCACTCATAAGTGCCAATTCCAGAATATAGGTGAAGAATCAAAAAGCCAATTTGTGGCGCAGATGTTTAAGAAAGTAGTTATTATTTCACTTCAGCACAGCGTATAATGTCGGTTGCAGGTGAGAAGGTTATTTTCAAGGTCCCACACTTGTGACTTAATAAACTGGTCATGTCTTCTTTTCATCGACAGGCTTTTCAAAGTATCCTTGCTGCTCCAAGTAGACATGTTTTTCATAATGCCTCTACTTCCAAATCACAATCCAATGCCTGTAAGGTTATCATCATCATCATTCTTATTATTGGAGTTATCAGCAAAGAGGATGAAGTGTTTTTATTGACTGATTTGGTTTTTTGTTTTTTATGGCTTATCAACCCTTTTGCAGGTTATTTAAAGCTAAAAAATATTTTTAGATTCTAAGAATCTTTTGAAGATAATAATGATTTACTGATACAAGTCATACTAATTAACCCATCACTGGAGGGAGAAGAGATGGATTCATATCTTCCCCAAGGGAATTTGCATGTAAGTGAATATAACAAACCCAACTGGAATTGGAACACGAATCCTCGATTTACAATTTTAAGCTGTAATCCATTACAGCATTTGCACATCCAAGCTTACAGCACCTGGTATTCCCAATCAGTTACCCATCTAGATACAGACCAAGATCAATGTTGCTTAACTTTGGTGATCCTAGAAGAACTGGTGTTTCAATGTGATATGGTTGTAAGCCAATGGTCGTAAGGTGGTGGTGGTTGTTATTAGTAAAACATTTTTTTTTTTTTTTTTTTGAAAAATTAGAGTTTTTTTTGTTTTTTTTTTAATGTCCTGATTTGTCCATTTTAAAGAACTAAGCCCATATATAGAACTTGGGACTATCATAAATATGGGATTAGTTTATCTGACGGAGTTCTCATGGCATGCTGAGGAGGATGATCTTTTAGACTTCTTATATTATGATGTTGCCAATGATATAGTCGACATATTTTCCAGCCTTTTCTTGACCAGACTGACAGCACATATTACCACTAGTATAGTCATGGTCGTCACGCCCCACATTCTCTCAATTTCTGGAACGTTAAAAATTTTTTTCTACTTTTCAGGGAGGTTTTTCTTTAGTTGGAAAAGACATGATGATTAACATACATTTTTTTTTCTTCTTTCTATTCACCCCCCTCCTGTTAGCCTTTATTTCTTTATTAGTTTGAATTTGCATGTCTCAGAGAACACTAGCTTCATTTTCTATTCCAGTTAATGGCTTATGTACATTGTACTTGTCTTTGAGTGGGTGAATGCTGTTTTGTTGTGTCTTTTGTATGTATTCTATTTAGGTCAATTTTAAGCATCCATAGACTAGACAGTATATTCTTTCTTATAGTTTGTTGCATATCCTGCACATTGGGTTAGTGAATTTTTTAAAAACCATTTCACCCAAAAGTAAGGCAATAAAGCCATTAAGATGCAAGGAGTTACTGAGTGTGAAAGCAGAAGAGAAAAAGAAAAAAAATATTATTAAGGGGAGAGAACAATAAAAGAATAAGAAAGAAGACAACGAGTGACGAGTTTGAAGAACAGAGTTGACTGGAGAGCAAGATGTCTAAAGAGAGTTCCACAAGAAGTTTAAGAGAAGAAACTGTTAGAGTAGAACTTATGGTTACATTTATTCATTTCAACTGTAAATGATGAGACCTTCCCATCAATCTAGTATGCTTAAATTCATAAAGTCTAGGTATCAAAGCAGAAAGTTCATCCGAACAATTACTGTGGAAATATTTATAGAAAAGGCACAGGGAAGCTACATTACAGCAGTGGGAAAGTGACTGAAGCCAAAATGCCAGGTCAGGACCAATAACATTTCAGATTCTTTGTATTTTATCAAGAATCTCTAAACATATAGCAGAAGCCCAAGATGAGATATGGTAGTGATATTGGATGAATGGTAAATTTACAAATGGGTAAAACAGAAGAAACTATTAGCAAAGAACTTACGGTTGCATTTACCAATTTCAACTGTAAAATGATGAGATCTAGCTGCCAATTTAGTATTGTGCTTAAATTTGTAGTCAAAGTACCAAAGATTAAAGCTTATCAGAATAATGATCATGAAAATATTTATGAAAGGGGCACAGGTGATGGAAACTGACTAGGGTTTGGCTTACGGATTATCAACCTCAGTGGGTCATTTAATGCTAACAACTTTTTTTTTTCCCTGGTAATATTTTTGTTTTGTCAAAAGTCTATTTCTGGTAATATTTTTTTCCTCAAAAATGTATAGCTGGTAATATTATCTTAAGAACAACGTATAGCTGGTAATATTATTTTAAGAACAAAAAATGTATTGCTGGTAATATTTTTTCCCAAAAACGTATTGCTGGTAATATTTTTTCCCAAAAATGTATTGCTGGTACTTGATCTTCTACAAAAAATTACTTCTGGTATTTACAAAGTATTTCTGGTATTAAAATCTTTACACTTTCATAATGCTTTTTACCTCAGTTTTGGGGTTAACTATTTACCCATAGCTTGGACCCTAACAGGTGCTACCACCCTGGGTTAGGGCGGACCTGGGAACATCAGCAATTAAGAGGCGGTTCCACACTCCTCAAAGCCTCCTGATCAGTGACCTTGCTGTTGGATGTAGTTTATCGTCATACCCTGGATGCGGATGTAATTTATTGTCATACCCAGGACAGAAAGTGACTAGGGCTGAGATTTAGTGGTCAGGCATATGCATATCCTAGTCATCCTAAGAGCTATACTGGCAGGAGTATTACTTCTATCTAAGCTGGACAGGTCGAAATCAAGGGGATCATCCTAAATGACAATCATATGGGATGTGACATGATAGTTGTGGCGATTTGATGGCAGAATCAATTTCAATTTATGACCAACAGTGAATCAGACGTTAGTTTTTAATATCATATCTCACAGTGGACAAACATGAGAAAATACTGAATACTTTCCCCCCTTCAATTGGCTGATTTTCATTTGAGAAAAAAATGCTGAATAGAAAATACTTGAAGAAATCTTTAGTGTTTAAAAAGTCACGCCCAATTTCTCAAATATTTGTCTAAAATGTCAGTGTTAAAATATAAAGCATGTGAATTTAGCAGGACAGAGACATTATAAAAACTAACCTCTAAAGAATTATGTGCCTGAGCAAGACACCATAAATAGTTTTACCTACTTTTTTCAGATTCTATGTTAATGAAGAGAAAGGAAAATATCCCAAAATTAATTATTCTTTTATGTGCCATGTCCCTTCAGAATGTAGGCGATCATGATCCTCCACATCTTCCTGTCCCTTGTAGCTCTTAAGTTTTGTCTTTGTTATTTCTCCCAAACACTGTTCTCCCATCCATTTACTCAAGCTCATCAAGTATGTTACACACTGCTTTCCTCTGTCTTTTTTTTCTCTCAATTTGTCTTGTGAGTATCAGGTTTTCCAAGCCCTCCTTCCTCATTATGAACTGATGTAAAGTTTCCTTTTTCCCCCCCATTTTCTCCAAAACCTTGTCGTTGCTCAAATCTTCAGTCCATGGAATCTTCTTCATCTTTCTGTAGAACTACATTTCTGTTGCTTCAAGTCCCTTCGTCATCTTTGAAGAGATTGTCCAGCATTCGCTACCATACAGGAGGACAGATATCATGTAACACTTCAGTACTCTCCTTTGTTTCTAAAAGATTTTTCTGTCTCTTAATACCCTGCTTAGCTTTTGGAATGCATCTTTGGCCATCCCAATACACATTCGGATCTCAGTGTCACATTTTCTATCCTGTTAGAACACTTCCCAGATATTTAAATTTCTGTAAATTTGATTTTAGTATTCCCGATTTGTAATTTGCATTTTGGAATCATCTTTTTGTTGATAAGCATGCATTCTGTTTTCTCATAGTTTATACTTAGTTCTTTTAAAAGTCATAAATTTGGGCAATAAAATGGCTTCCTACTATGCCAATGCCTTTTTTCACTACAAAGATTAAATATTTTTTTGTTGTTCTTTAAATTTCAATGCCCTGCATCTTGTAACGCCCCAAGAGAAACATAGTCAAGTACATATTTTTATGAATGATAGAACTTTAAGAATATAATTTTAGCTCAACCTAGTCTGCTTTTCTAGTGCCCTCTAGAGTAATCTTTTCTCAAATTCTCTAGCAACTGTCACTAAAATACAATATGGTTATTTTATGACAATGGCAACCGACCAATAGTTACTGATTTTTAGTTTACTCATTATCATTAACAATGTAGCAAAAAGGCACAGAGTTTTGGAGCACCTGTTGTACCTTGTCTTTTTCAATCAAAATCGGTGAGTTTGGTTTGTTTTATGGCATATCAAATTCAAAGGGTTATTTAATGCAGACAAAATTTTTATTGCTGGTAATAATTTTTTTGTTCAAACATTCATTGCTGGTAATAACCTTTTACAAAAATGTATTGCTGATATTAAAACCTATTTTTATACTTTCATAGTGTTTTGAACCCAGTTTGGGGGTTAACTATTTGCCCATAGCTGGGACCCTAATAGGTGCTACCACCCTGGGTCAAGGCGGACCTGAGAACACCAGCAATTAAGAGGTGGTTCCATGTTCCTCAAAAACTTCTGATCAAAGGCCTTGCTGCTGGATGTAGTTTATTGTCTTACTCAGGATGGACAATCAGTGAGACTAGTGCAAAACTTCACACACAAAGTATGGTCACTCGACTTATCAGCCACTGCTGAACACTGCTCATTTTATTGAGTGGCCGAAGCTCAGAAACTTGAATAAGCCATAAATTTGTCTCACAAAATCTCTGAGCCATGAGATCAGGTTGTTCTTAAATTGTAGCTTTCAGATCGGTCATGTTTTCTTCTAAGTATCATGCACACAAGACATATCTGAGTGCGTTTTGTTCCAGGGAGTAAGCTGTTTTCTCTTCTACAGACACACCCAACATTTCAAGAAAAAATATCCTTGTGTCTTTTACCCATTGAGTTTATCAGGGGGAGGGTGCTGAAAAGTTCAGCTTAACCCACTTCCCGAAAATTTGACATGATCCAACACAAGATTTTCTTTTCTTAGCTTCTTTTTTGAACCAACTTTTCAGCATGTGTATCTTTTAAGTTGTTGAGAAATTAATAGTGAGCAACACTGAAATATTGAACAAATTAATTTTCTTCAATTGATCGAGTTATTTGAAAAATAATGCTGAATAAAAACCTAAATAAAAAACATACTGATGAAGGCATCTTTAGTAGTTGAAAAGTTATGTCTTGTAAAAAAAAAAACAAAAAAAAAACATGCTGAATATTTGTCTAAAATGTCAGTGTTGTTAAAATGCTGAGCAAGTAAATTTTTGCACTACAGAGCTCACATGTAAACTAACTGCTTTAACCCTAGAATACTAACCATCAATTAAAGTTACACCACGACTAACCATCGGTATATCATACCCGATTTTGAAAATATCAAAAAAAAAAAAAAAATATTAAATATAAATCTTTATTTGAAATATTTTACATGCAGGCACTGCAAACCTTGTACATTAATAATGTATTTGTTAACATTAATAGGAACTGAAAAACATTATCTAGGTAAGAAAATCAAGTACTGAAAAGTAATTAAAAATAGGAAAATTTGCACTGGCTACTATATACCCATGGTTAGTGTTCTAGGGTTAAAAGACTTTTGTGCTTGAGCAAGACACCATAAATAGCTTTATCTACTCTTGTTCAGGTACTACTTAATTTTTCTCTTGTCCTTTGAATTCCAATGCTCTGTAACATAAGGGCATGTTTTTCAGAAAGATAAACCTTTAAGGAATTGATTTTAGCTCAAATCAATCTGTTTCTTTTGTGGAAAAGCGAATAATCTTTCCTCAAATTTTCACTAAAATGCAATATGGCTATTTTAAGCCAAGTGTAATGAGGAATACTGTTATTCATTTCGATGTTCCCATATAAAGAAAAGAGCTATTATTACCATTACCATCAATGACACACAAATATATCTATTTTGCCTGTAATTTATACTCTCTGTGTGTCTCTTTAGGACATAGATGATCACGGCTGTTAAATAATACATTTCCCAAGACTAGAATTGATGTTTGGGGTGAGTGATTGATTAAGGTAGATGGCACTGCTGGCTAATTTGTATGGCAATCATGATTCTGGGGCCGTAACCAATCATGGCTAACTTGTGATTAAAGTCATAGGTACATAAGCTGTTGAGGAAAGCAGATGTGTTGATATTACTGTGTGCAGGTTGGTACACAAAATACTGTTTTAAATAAAACAGATTGTCTACTCAAATACAGGTATCTACTAAAAATAATGTTTTTAAATAATATAAAGGACTCTCCCGTCGATTTTGATGTATGAGGATTCGACAACCACATTCAGTTTTTGTGTCATATATGACATTTCAGTCCTGCTAGTGACCTGTATACAAGTCCACATATTGTGCAACAGTGAGGATCTTGGGACATAGCCATAAGAATATTTGCTAACACTTTTCGTCTTTTAGCAAGTCAATACAAATGATTTCAAAATTTCTGACACCACTCTGGCACATATCTCCAGTTTATATATATATATATATATATATATATATATATATATATATATATATATATATAACGTCATCCACAGACAGACTGTTTCACAGCTCATCAGTGTGGCTAGACATCCGGTTGCCTCTAGCTCGGATCAAAACCCGACAGAATTGGTATCAGCCAGAGATTCTACCACTAAGCCGTCGGCGCACGGCAGGGAAGCAGGTGGATTTTTAGCGTATTTATTTTTAGAAACATGCCCAGTGACTGACAGTGACTCGATTCGCTATGCGAAGACTCTCGCTATATATAAGCTATAATAGTCACTGTACACGCGCACACACACACACTGTGTGTGTAGGTGTGGACAAAGGAATCAACTTTGCATGGAGACTGTCAATTACATGCTTCAATATAATCTCTCTCTCTCTCTCTCTCATATATATAAAAATAGAATAAAGCTCTAACATATTGTATGGTGTCAAACACTTTTTCTTTTTGGTATGCATACACAATCTGTGGTATTGAGCACTCTTTTCATGCAGCAATGAGATATTTTTTTAAAAAATCTTTTTTAAGGGGAGGGGTATAATTATGTATTTACAGCTTTACTTTCATATTTTTATTAGGTGTGGTGTTCAGTTGAGCGAGAGACCAACAAAACTTTTGAGACTTCTTGATGTTTTCAGAATGGATCGAGGTTGATCCCAGCTTGCAGCAACTTTGGAAAGTTGCCTGAAAACCCATACCACAGGTTGACCCAAGTGAAATTGGGAAGGCAGACTCTTGAGGGCCATAGATAGCTGTGCTAGCCCAAAGCCACAAGTCATTGTGGCCGAGGGCTTGAGCGTGCTGGCCTTGTTCAAATTGTTTACCATGCTAGAGAACACACTCTCTCCCAGAAACTGTAACTAAGGTCTGTTTAGCATAGTTACAGTATAAACTACAGGTGGGCTCTGTGGGTGTTGAGCAAACACAAATGTGCCTGAGTGAGCGTGTGCAATAGGGATTGGATAGCACTCTAGTAAACGGGTATCCTCAAATACAAGTGGCCAGCTATATATATATATATGTGAAATGGACCAAGTCCAGCAACTATTTTAATATATTTCATTGTTATACATTATTTATATATAGACAAACATTTAGGTAAATGCTCTGTTTATAATAAACAGTATTAAACAACATTTATTAACCTGAGCATCTGAGGAATTTTATAGAAAATTGCATAGAAAATATGCATCCTTCGAATATATATATATATATATATATATATATATATACACACACACACACACACAGTGTAACCCGGATATAAGAGAGATTTTCTCTGGTTCCAAATTAGAGCCATACTTACCTAAATAAAATAGACCAAACCCAGATATAAGAGAAACCGGATATTAGAGACTTCTTCTCCGGTCCCGACAACTCTTATATCCTATATATATATATATATATATATATATATAATGTGTGTGTGTGAAATTCCACAGAGTATATCTGTTAAATTGCTCATAATTAAGTATTTACCAGAGCTCACATTACATTAGTTATTGTTGTTTTTCTCTGTATTACTGGTTCCCATATTATAGTAATGTCTACACTTGGCAGGCTTAGAAGATTTTTGTGGCCTAGCATATGTGATGATTCCTTAAGTTTTTGTATTTTCCAGTGATGTTCTGTCTATTATCCAAAAAAGGAATTAGTGGAATTAGAACAATCTACTTGCGTGGTTTGAAATTCCAACTCTCATCACCTGAAGACAGTTGGAGTGTACAACAGCCAAAACATACATTGTAAATATGTCAATAAAGATGAGGACAATAGTCCAAATGATGTAAATAATGTAAAATTATATAGATTGTTATCAATTTCTTGCTTTCTTTTTTATATAATCAAATTTAAAACAATGGAAAATGTTAAGGCTTAAGTAAAAAAAGTTTAATACACTTTCACTATTTTTTCTTTTTATCGTTCATTGACAATGACCGTAAAAATTAAGCATAATATTCTTTCACTTTTTGCAGAAGTTGTCTTTTTGTTGATTCTTTAAATACTTGCAGTGGATAAAATAAGAAAAGTAGAAATGCTTATCAAGTCCTATATCTAGATGCCAATGTTCTGGGGCAGAGTGGAACTCTCCTAAATTAATATCTATAAGAAAAGAGCAGTTGTCTCCCTTTGATAGCAAAGTGATACAATAATTTCTACATGTCCGAGAAAGTTTTTTTTTTTTTTTTACTCAAATTCACCCCATGCAAAGCAGTAAAGCCACTAAGCCACAAGGGTTTACTGAGTATGAAAGAATTAGCAAACGGGAACATTATTAAGGAGCAAGAACAAAAGAAGACTAATCAGGAAGACAGTAGATAATGATTGACATTGCATTTAAATTTTTGAAGAACTAACTTAACTGGAAAGTATGGAGCCAGAAGAGAGTTCCACAAGCAAGAAGTACAAGAAAAAAAACTGTTAGCATAGAACTAATGGTTATATCTAGCTAATTTAAAGGTGAATTAATGAAACCTTGCTGCCAATCATAAGTATCATAATGAAGAGCTCATCCAAAGAATTACCATGAAAAAAATTCATTAAAAAGACACAGGGAAGCAACTTTATTATGGTGGAAAAGTGAGTAAAGCTGAGTCACCAGATCAGAATCAATAATATTGCAGATTCTTTGGATTATCAAGAATTTCTAAATCTATAGCAGGAGCACCAGACCATATGCGGCAGCAGTATTCCATACATAAATGAATAGCAGACTTACAGATAGATTTTGGAGAGAAAAATTGTCTGGTTTGATTTGTTTTGTGGCATATCAACTATTTGCAGGTTATTTAATAATGAATTCTGTTGTTTTGATAAACGACAGAAAAGCAGACTTAGGTTTGGTTTACACAAGAGTCAAGTAGATAGATCAACTACCCATGAGTTATTCATCTTGATTCAGAACTCAGCAATGTTTAACATTTGTGCCTACAAAAACAAAAACAAAAAAAACGGTGTGTCAAAATGGATGGTTATTCCTTTGAGACCACCATTACTGTATACACTTTTGACTCCCTCAGCAATGTTTATTTACAAGATTATAAAAATATGTGATCCAAGTACAATGCAATATTTATTATTTACTCTTTATAGATTTATTATTTACCATTTTATAAAGAAATAAATTTGAAAAACCTTTTTACTTAAAAAATTACAAACTTATCAAAATATGTGAACAACCATAACGCAATATTTATTATTTAGCATTTTAATTTTAATTGAAATTAAATTTAAGTTTAATTGAAATTTTATTTTTAAATTTAATTGAAATTTTTAACCAACTACAATGCAATATTTATTATTTACCATTTTAAAAATAACTATGAAAAAATTTATTTTATTCATAATTTTATAAAAACATGAATGAACTATATAACAAGAAAATTTGAATAAACATAAGATTTTCTGGACATAACACATTTTCTGCTCATATTATTTTTATGTCTCAGATTACTTCTGGTTTTAATTTTCCAATTCTTATAAATTTAGGAATAAAAAATATTCCTTTCATATTCATTTTGGTTTGGTTTGGTTTGGTTTATGGCATATCAACCTCAGTGGGTTATTTAATGCCAGCAAATTTTGGCAATTTTTTTTTTTTTTTTTTTTTTTTTTTTAAATATATTGCTGGTAATTTTTCTCAAAACTGTATTGCTGGTAATAATTTTTCTTCAAAAATTTATTGCTGGTATTAATTTTTTTTACAAAGTATTTCTAGTATTAAAACCTATTTCTACACTTTCATAGTGATTTGGCCTAAGTTTGGGGGTTAACTATTTACCTATAGCTGGGACTCTAACAGATTCTACCATCCTGAGTTAGGGTGGACCTGGGAATACCAGCAATTAAGAGGTGGTTCCATGCTCAACAGAACCTCCTGATCAGAGGGCCTTCCTGTTGGACATAATTTGTTTTACCAGGACAGCATATTTATTTCTTTAAAAAAAAGGATAATAATAAATTTTTCATTACAGTTAGTTCACATATTTTTATAAACTTCTAAATAAACAATCTAATAAATAGTGTTTAAAATTTTTGCTGTCATTCTCAAAAATAAAGAAAATGTATAAATTAATTTTCATATGTTTGGGTTTTAAAATTCTAATCATCACGTTTTAAAACAATAAACATTGCTGAGGGGGTCAAAAGTATATACAGTAATAGGGGGTGTCAAGGGAATAACTGTCCTTTTGAGACACAGTTGTTTTTTTTTCAGGCCTGAAGGTTAAATATTGCCAGTAATACTTTAGGACAAGGGTTGAAAGACTTCAACTGGATCTTCCTGCAAGATGCAAACTTGTAAGTCAGTATATTCTTGACTTTGACTTACAAGACAGCGCCAGACCAATTTTTTTCCCAACCTTTATCTTAAAAAAAAAAAAAAATTTCAAAAGAAATTTATTTATTTATTGTATATCTAAAGAAGGCTGGATTCCCTGAAACAGTATCTTCTTTTACATACCAAGTCCTTTCAGAACGTGGGCAATTATAGCTCTCCACAGCTACTTGTTTTTTGTTGCTTTATGCAACTCTTGACCCTATACAATCTCTTGTTATCCCTGTTCTGCTGTACATTCATACAATCTCATTAACAAGTTACTTGCTTTTCTTGTTTAATGTCTTGTGAGTGTTAAATTCTCCAGGTCTTCTTTCTTCATATCTAAGAAATTTCAATTGTATCTTTCTGAATGTGTCATTTTCTTTGTAGTTCTTTTGTTCCTCATTGCTCACATGTTCTTATCATGGTATTCTTAGCATTTGTTGGTAGAACCATATCTGTTGCTTCAAGCCAGTTCATCTGTGAAGAAATTTCTCAGCATTCATTGCCATACAAGAGATTAGACATAATGTAGCAATTCATCATTCATTTGGGGCATTTCTAACAATATTTTCCTGTGTCATAATACTTGCCTTAGTTTCTGGAAGACATCTTTCAATAATTCTATGCACCTTCAATTTTTTATGTCATATTTTCCATCATCTGTTATGACACAATCCAAATAGTTAAACTTCTGCATCTGCTTGATTTTGACATCAACAGTTCATAGGCCACAGCTTGGTTTCTCTCTCTCTCCTTACAGTTAGTCCTTTCTTCATGCTTTCCATTGTTACCTTGTCTAAGAGTTCTTTCCATTTCTTTACAGATTTAGCCTTCAACAGCGTAATTCATATACAAATGGTAATGGTAATATCAGTTATTTCCTTTCTACTTTTTAACATTTCATCTCAAGCAAGATGATAAAGCCTCTAAGACACAGGGGATTACTGAGTGAGAGAGAATATGATTAAAAATAACACTTAAGAAAAGAAAACAATAAAAGAACAGAAATTAAGACAGAAGATAACGATTGACATTGAATTTAATCTGGGAAATCAAAAGTGCAATAGAAGAAACTTCTAGCATAGAACTTACAGTTCTATCTAGCCATTTCAACTATAAAATGATGTGACCTTATTACCAATCTAGAACTGTGTTTAAATTCATAAAAAACTTTACCATAGAGCAAAGTTTACCAGAACAATTACCATGAAAATAGTTATAAAAAAGGCACAGTGGTGTGAAAGAGACTGAAGCCAAGATGCCAAGTCAGGACAATTCTTCTTTGGTTTTTATCAAGAATCTATAGCAGGAAAACCAGACCAAATGTGGCAGCAATATTCAATGCATGAACAAATGGTAGACTTATCTTCTCATGTGGACACATGTGGCATTTGCTGACTGAGCATCCAGTGCTACTTTCAGCTGAAATCTATAAAATCTCTTAGAACAATTTTTCAAGAAAATAAGTTTCTGAAAATCCGGTAGCTGTTATTGCTCTTTCCAATATTAATGAGGATTTCCTTTTTAACCATTTGTTTCCTGTAATATGGAAAGTCAACATCTTGATTATTTTATATATATATATATATATATATATATATATATATATATATATATATATATATATATATATATATATATTTTAATGAAAAACAGACCACTTTAAGGTACCATTACAATAATTTATTTCACCAAAATCCTTTTAAAGGACTCCGGATCATCAATTTTCAATATCATTTTTCCTTTCATTTCGTTGTTGGAAGTGTTACCTGATGATCTGGAGTCCTTTAAAAGGATTTTGGTGAAATAAATTATTGTAATGGTACCTTAAAGTGGTCTGTTTTTCATTAAATATTAGCTCTGGATTCACATTGAGCTCTCAGGATTTCATCCTCCTTGGAATTATCCATACGGTTTACCAAGTTCTTCGTAACTTAAATATATATATATATATATATATATTACACACACAAAGCCAACTTCATGTATAGCATGAGCCTTAAATTGTTTTGCATGAATTCTAACCCACCCCAGAAAAAATTTGCCTGTGCAACTGGTCAATAAAAATACGTGATTTTTAACCACTCCAAAAATTTATCTGTGTATAGTGTAATCCCCTATTTTTTGCATAAAAAAACTGATCATAAAACCTCAAAAAATACTGAAGTATGTACAGAATGTCCTTATTTTCTCTGAGTTACATGCACTATCCATTTTAGCTGTTTCTGTTGTTGAAAGTCCTCAAGTGACATGGTTCCTGTTATTTGGTACAGTTCTTTGTTTGTGATTACGTTGTGTCAGTTCACAAGCTTCAAAGAAGAATGGTCCTCACTCAGACCTACTGGAATCATTCACCTGAAGCCATTTTTAATCATTGGAACTAGATCTATTTGGAAAGGATGCTAGAATAATCTAGAACTTATACTGGAAGCAAACTGCCTGCATATGGATAGACAATCAATTAAATAGTTATAAAAATAGAAAGGGGTGTGAGACAAGGATGCGTCTTCTCCACAGATTTATTCAACCTCTACAGTGAGGTTATCCTAAAGGAAAGGAAAACCTTACCAGGATTTATTATCAGTGGGCAGAATCTTAACAATACAAGATACGCAGATGACATTGCATTGCTGGCTAACTCTTAAAGGAAACTAATGGGCCTCCTGGGCAGTGTGGTAGAAGAAAGAGAAAAAAGGACTAATCATCAACTGTAAGAAGACAGAAAGTATGGTCATCAGCAAGAGAAAATTCCCAAGATGAAGATAAACATCAGGAAGGTGCAAAAGTTCAAATATCTGAGAAGTGTTTTCAAAGAGGATGGAAAATGCAACGTTGCAATCTGAACATGCATTGAACTACCAAAAGAGGCATTCCAAATCGTAAGCAAGGTGCTGAGAAATGGGAAAAAAAATATTCATTATAAACGAAGAAAAGAGTGCTGGATTGCTATGTGGTATCTATCCTCTTACATGGCAACGAATGCTAGACAATCTCTCCATGGATGAGGAGAAAACTAGAGGAAGAGGAAATTTGGTTCTACAAAAGGATACAGAAAATTCTATTGAGCGAGGGAGAAAGTAAAAAGAAAGAACACTCCTACTCAGAATCAGGAAAAGACAGCTGAAATTGCTTGGGCAAATAATGTGGAAAGAGGGCTTGGAAAGCATAACCCTCACAGGGTATACTGAGCACAAAAGAGATAGGGGAAGGCAGGGATCCACTTGTCAAACCTGTGTGAATGACTGATGGAACAGGAGGAGGGGGCCCTTAGAAAAGGGAGAAAAACTGCTACAAACCACACACGATAGAAAGTTGTGGAGAGTCATGATTGTGTAAATTCTGAAGGGACATGGCATATAGAAAATTATCTGAGAAATTAGTTATATACAACTGACAGTCAAGATATTTCTGAACAGGTTTGGTGTTATGGATGGTATTCACTTGAAAGTCTTGATCTGACAAGGCTCAAGAACACGAATAGTTCTTAGGTTAATGTTTTAGTCTTGTAGCAACTTTCACTGCTGGACAGGACTATCTCTAATGCAGCCTCTTCTATGTTTAATTTCCTTGTCTTCTATACTAAATTTGTTATAACTGATCCATACACCAAGGTGTTTAGAGTATTTATTCATTCCAAATCTTGTATTTTTACAATAGATTCAGGGTAGGTGCCATCAATGGTTTCATTCCAAATCATAGTTTCTGTTTCGGAAAGGGTTATCATATTTTTAGAACACTTTGTAGTGGACATTGATTTTTGTTCAAGATGCTTTTATGCAATCTATGAAAGATAACTATCAGTTTTTATGCATTTGTATTGCTCACTTTGACAGCATTCTCATCATAAAGATGACATTTCTTGTTCTGGTGTCTTCAACAAAACTACCTCATTTTTGCCTTATTTCTGGTCAAATTCTGTTACAACCTCTATTCATGAGAATCTTAATTTCATGACACTTCATATTTTTCAAAAATTCTACTGTTTGGACATGGGTAAAATGTAGGAATTAAAACACTGATTTTCAAAGATGGTACATGTTTCCAATTTGAAATACTGTCAAAAAAACAATCTTCTGTGTCTTTATGGTAAAGTTAGATGTACTTTATAAATATAACATCTATAACACAAAAATTTTCCAAGCTTTCTACCTTCATTCTTTCAAGAAATTAACTCTGGTGAAATGGAAAAAAAACAAAAAACAAAAAAGATTCCATAGTCTGAACAATTCTCAAAATCATGATGCTTCTCAAAATTTCATAGACATTTTCCTTTCAATAGAAACTTTGATGACAAAAGAAAAAAAAGACAGAAAATGTTTTGAAGCAGAATTGGTTATTCAATAAAGATGGAAATTACAAGTGGGTGATTGAGAAACCTACCCTTTCAGGAGTCTCGAACATCTGTTCCAAATTAACAACACCTGGATGCTGCAGGGTCTGAAAATAGAAATATAGAGATAAATAAGGATAAATAAAAAGACAAAATATTTTAAAAGTTTATAATAATGCATAAATTTATTTTGAACTTCGAAAATATAAGTTTTTATATCTTGGATATGGTGGAATTATGAGAGAATAACTGGTGGGGAGGGGTAGAAGGAAAAACAGAAAAGAAAAATGAATGAAAAAATTGAAAATGAGAAAATAAGGAAAAATGAAATAAAAAAAAAAAGGAGGAAAAAGGAGAAAAGAAGGGAGGAGGAGGAGGAGAAAAAAACAAGGCTAAAAGGAAGGAGGAGAAAAAAAAAACAAGGCTAAAAGAGAGGAGGAGAAAAAAAAACAAGGCTAAAAGGAAGGAGGAGAAAAAAAAAACAAGGCTAAAAGGAAGGAGGAGAAAAAAAAAACAAGGCTAAAAGGAAGGAGGAGAAAAAAAAAAACAAGGCTAAAAGGAAGGAGGAGAAAAAAAAACAAGGCTAAAAGGAAGGAGGAGAAAAAAAAAAAACAAGGCTAAAAGGAAGGAGGAGAAAAAAAAAAACAAGGCTAAAAGGAAGGAGGAGAAAAAAAAAAAACAAGGCTAAAAGGAAGGAGGAGAAAAAAAAAAACAAGGCTAAAAGGAAGGAGGAGAAAAAAAAACAAGGCTAAAAGGAAGGAGGAGAAAAAAAAACAAGGCTAAAAGGAAGGAGGAGAAAAAAAAAAACAAGGCTAAAAGGGAGGAGGAGAAAAAAAAACAAGGCTAAAAGGAAGGAGGAGAAAAAAAAAAAACAAGGCTAAAAGGAAGGAGGAGAAAAAAAAAACAAGGCTAAAAGGAAGGAGGAGAAAAAAAAAACAAGGCTAAAAGGAAGGAGGAGAAAAAAAAACAAGGCTAAAAGGAAGGAGGAGAAAAAAAACAAGGCTAAAAGGAAGGAGGAGAAAAAAAAACAAGGCTAAAAGGAAGGAGGAGAAAAAAAACAAGGCTAAAAGGAAGGAGGAAAAAAGGAAAAAGGCGAAGGAAAAACAACTGTGAAAAGAGGGTAAAAGAGAGAAAAAACAAGAAAAAAACGAGCATGAAAAAAATGAAGGAAAAAAATTGAAACAGTAAAAAGTAAAGAGGGAAAAAGAAATAAGGAAAAGGAAAAGAAAAAAAGCAAGATGAAGCAAATAGAAAATGGAAGAAGAAAAAGTGGCAAAACTAAAATACAAAAAATAAAGGAGTAAAAGATGAGAAAAAATTCCAAAAGAAGTAAAAGAAAACACATGTTAAAAAATAGAAAAAAAAAAAAACATTGCTTTTGTAGTTAAGTTAAGCTACTGAATATATTATGTACCAATGCAATACGATTGTTGTTTTTGTCTGTACTTTGCAGAACAAATTTACCATGAAGAACATAAAAAAATCCCAGAAAAACAAACAAAAGAAAGAATAGAAAACTACAAATGAATATCTCAAATGTGTTTCATAGACCAGATTAATTATTATTAATGACATTCATAAAATAAAGAAAAATGCTTTATGGCCAAATAAACTTGTTGGCATTCATAGACAACCATATTTGATGGCATACAAGAGACCTCATAAAAAAATCCGAGCTTTTGTATATTAAAGCGAGGTATCTAGTAGACTACAGTTTACTCAAAAGCTGTGTACTAATACTCAATGAATGAGACCGTGATAGTAAATGGAATGATACTTAAACCCAGTGGGAATAGGATGAGCAATAACTGAGCAGTACTAAAAAAATGTCTAGAAATGGGCAGTGGAATGAGAACAATCTACCAATAGAGATTAAACACAGAGTTCAGTTCAAAATTCCCTGTAGGTTACCTGGATCAATATACACCTGATGAAGTCTTGCACAGTGGCTGAAATGTTGTAATAACAATAAGATGGGGACAATTGTCTGTATGTAAATAAAGGTTGATATATTGTTAAATTAACCAATCCAACCTTGCAAAAATAATAACAGAAAGACTAATCAGTAATTCATCTAAAAAAATTCAAACACTTTAGGACTATTACATCTACTACTACTAGTATAAGATGTTGACAAGTACAAAATTTAAATGAAATAGTCTGGTGGCCACAAAGGCCAAAACATTGCGATGACAAAGTTGAGCACAACAGCCCGCTTGTAAACAATAAATGGAACTGGCTTATATTCCAGAAATTATTATTTCTAATACTAAAGTTCACTTAATAAAAGGCTCATGAGCTAAGCAAGGTAGAGGGTTACTGTTAAAATGGTTATGATGAATGCAGTGTGTGATATAAATGACAGAAGAGGTGGTACAGAAAGAAAACTATGAGGATAAAGAGGATAGATAATGACTGACCTGATACTTGAAGAGGTTAAGATTGTAGCATTGAGGGAAGCATCAACGTGGGAGTCAGTTCCAGAAAATAGCAGTTTTCAGGGGAAAAGCGACTGACTAGAATTTCTTGCTTGTATTTGTAATAGGGAGGAAATGAGGATGATTCAACACTGTGGATGTAGCATAGCATCTCTGAGCTGGTGGAACTAATGAATTTAGTTCATCTGAACATCTGCCATGGAAATAGAGACAGATTCAAAATAGGTATGGGATGCTGCATCTATGGGAAAGAGGATGCACAGTGGAAGATAAGTCATCCTCTACACAACCACGTAAATCATTCATTGTGATTGAAGAAAAACTCTGGGTTTGATTAGTCATAATGAAGTGATACTAGCTTGGTTTTGAGGTATTAAAAGTCACAAGCCAGTTTTTTCCATGCTGAACTCTTAGAGACACTTTCAGAGATGCCATAGCTGGAGAGTTTATGGAGTAGTAAGGGTAATTACTCTAGTAACAAGCGCTACCATCAAGCACTTGACAGATTGTGTGGGTAATGACAGCTACATCATCAATAGTGGACCAAGAGGAACAAAACCCACAATGTTTGTTGCTCAAGAGTTTGTTTCTGGTGAGGTGATAAACTACTTGAGACCCAAAGAGTTTGCTAATGACACTAGGGAGGCTGATGGTGTGTGTATATAGAAATATTGAAAAATGCTTAATTTTCCTTTAAATGGCAGTAGTATCATCTGCATCGATGTTCACTAATGCTCTGAGAATGTTCCTTGGCAGATCTTTAGTTAAAAAAGAAACAAAGAGGGTAGGACTGGAGAGAGAGCCTTCAGGAACATCTGCATTAGTCACATAATGACTTTTATTGACCTACCTAAGAGAAGGTACTTGATAATTGTGTAGACACTTTGAGATTCCATAGCTGGAGAGTTTGTGTAGCAACTTGATATATTTAAGGCAATTAGTAACAAAGCTACCATCAAGCTCTTCATTGATTCAGCTAAAACATCAGCAGTGGACCTAGAGGAGCAAAACTCATACTGTCTGTCACTCAAGAAATTGTTTCTGGTGAGGTGATAAACTATCGCCTTGTTGATAATACACTCAAAGTGTTTGATGGAGCAATTCTCACCAGGATTCTTGCAAACAGCTGACAACTTTCAGAGACTTGGGGAAAATTCCTCTTTCAGGTAACAACTATCATGAGTGGAGATAATTCAGCACTAATGTTCTTAAGTAAAAAAAACAGGGATTTTATCTGACCAAGTAGCCTTCAGGGAGTTAAACTTCCCAAGCTAATGTAGTAGTTACAAAGCTTGTGCCCCTGTGAGAGGAGGAGGGAATTCAGGTCCAGGGTGACCCTTGTCATGTAGCAAAATTGTTATGATGCTGCCATGGAATCATAATTTCCCAAGGATGAAAGATGTAAATTAAATCTTTCCAAAGGATCATACTTTATTTCTAATCTATGCCACTTCTTTAGAATTGTAGAATTAGGATGAAAATCAAATGATTTGAAATAACAATGCTTCATCTTAGAAATTTAGATATAATTAGAATTGAGTACAGAGGGCAAAAGTATCATGACATGATGCAGCCCACAAAGTAGATGAGGAATAAAATAAGATTAAAACTTTTGTGGACTACACCTCCATATCCATACAAGAAAATGCTCATGCCTTTAATTTTGAAAATTACAAATCTGTTTTTATGTAGACATTGTAGAGAACATATCACGTAATAGATTTTGTTCAATTGATTCATTTTTTTTAACTGTTTACCAATAATTTGCAGGTTATTTAAAGCCAGAAAATACTTTTAAATAATAATGATTTACTGATACAAGTCTTACCAATTAACTCATAGGTGGGGGGGAGAAGAGATGGATTCATACTTTTCTCAAGGGTATTTGTGCATAAGTGAACATAATGAATGGAATCTGTTATCTTTTACACCACTCTCACAGCACCATGTATTTCCAAGTGGTCACCCATCTAGTTACTGCCTAAGTATGACATTGCTTAACTCTGGTGATCATACAAGAACTGGTGTTTTGTGACATGGGCATAAGCCTCATGTAACAGAGAAAAATTAATCGACCAATCAAATCATTTTATTTTGCTGCTGAAAAGTACTAAGCTCTGGGCCACTTTAAGAAAGTATAAATACAGGTCAACAATATTCGATAGGTATGCTTGCTAACAGCAACTTCATAGAAGCACTCTTCAAATTGTTTTATTGCCTTTCCACCAACCAAAGCTGCAAATTGCTGTTATGTAAATGGAAGAAAATGGCTAAAGTACACTCATGTTGTATGCTGTTTTTGTATAAAAGAAAGAAAGAAAAAAGCCTTTCCACTGAATGAGGTCAGTGGCATGTAAATCCACTTCACTCCTAGCCAATTATGGCATGAGTGCCTTCCAGCTGAATAGACTATTTTAAAGAACATGCAAATCAATTTCACTCTTGACCAATTGTAAAACACAGCAAGTTGAGTAGACTGTTTTAAAGACTTGATTTTTTTTTTTTGTGAGTAGCACTTCAATAAGGTGGTTGCACGTAAGTGAATCAAAGTGGATGACTTTTTGAGAAATTCTATTCATCTTTTTAAACTCTCTCTCTCTTATACTTGATATATGTAAATGCAATCTCTTTTCATGCATCTACTGACATTCAGTAGGGCTTTGGAGATCTGAAAAGCCTTTGGCAGTATTTGGCATATAGATCTTCTCCATAAGCTGAAAAGTTACGGTGTCTCCAGACACATTTTTGAACTGATTCAGTCTTTTCTATCAAATTGTGAAATAAAAGTTATCCTAAACAGCCATTTGTTTACATCTTTTCATACTAATGCAGGTGTCCTCCAGGGCTCTAACCTTGCTGCGATTCTGTTCTTAATTTTCATAAATGACCTTCCCGACCAGCTCTCAACTCTGCAGCTACACTGACGACAAAAGCATTTACACCTGTAAGGCTGCTCAGTCTGACAAGGGGAAAATGGCAGCTGATGTCCAAAACAGCCTCAAGTCCATCATTAACTGGGGCAAAAAATGGCTTGTTAATTTTAATGCCTCCAAAACAAAACTTCTCTTCATTAATCATCTGAGAGACCCCTCTCTGCTTTTCATCAGTATGGCTAATGCTAACCTCCAGGAAAGTGAGTTATAGCACCTTTTCAGGCTGACATGAAATAGAAAGACTATATTGAATCTAATGCTAGATCAGCTGGTAAGAAATTTGGTTCATTGTGTTGTGTGAGACAATTTTTCTCTCCAGAATGTATCTTACATATCTGTAAGTCTACCATTCGTTTGCACTTAGAATATTGCTGCCACATATGATCCGGTACCCCTGATATTTACCTTGAGCTCCTTGATAAAATCCAAAGAAGAATCAGCAGCTCAACTTCAGTCATTTTCACACCATTGTAAGGTCGTCTATCTGTGCCTTTTCTCTAAATACTTTCATGGTGATTGTTTAGATGAGCTCTTTGCCATGGTATCTAGACTTTATGAATTCAAGGACAGTACTAGACTGGTGTTGAGATCTCAACAATTGACAGTTAAGCTGGCTTGATGGTTCTATGCTAACAGTTTCTTTTCTCACACTTCTTGCTTGTGGAATTCCTTTCCAGCTCCATGCTTTCCAGTCAACTTTAATATGCAAAAATTGAAATGCAATGTCAATCACTCTCTACTGTACTCCTGATTATGCTTTTCTCTTTTCACTCATTATTAATGTTTGTGTTCTTAATTCTTTCACCCCTTGCAATCTCTTGTGTCTTAATGGCTTTACTACCTTGCAAGGGGTGAGACTGATTAAAAAAAAAAAAAAGAAAAGAAAAAGTCAGCTAATAAATAATTCAGTTTCAATTACAAGTTTTTAGTATTAATGTCATTAAAATCATCATTTAGTCATTCATTAAGAAATGTTTCTCTTTATGAAGACTGATGATGACAACGATGTCTGTTCCACCAAATGATTGGAAAGAAGAAAGAAAGAAAGAAAAAGGTTATACAGTCATTACTTTTTTCTCTTCCCACTCATTATTAATGTTTCTGTTCTTAACTCCTCCACACCCTGTAACCCTTTGCATTTTAATGGCTTTACTGCCTTGCATGGGGTGATACAGATTAACCAAAACAAAAAAGAAAGAAAAAAAAAGTCATCTATAAAGAACATTCGTTTTACACAAAACTTCTTTTTCTACTGACTTTAAATATTGCCATTTTCTATTTGTATCTAATTTCTGGTGAATTCTTAATATAGTTATTATTTTTATTCTGTTTATTTATGAATGTTTTGTGTCTTCATTCATGTTAAATTAGTAAATATTTTTACCCAAATTTGTCAGTGGACAGCAAGTGCGACACTGAGATCCAAAGATGCATTAGGATACCCCAAAGATGGATTCCAAAAGCTAGGTAGAGTATTATGAAACAGGAAGATTTCTTTGGTAACAAAGAAAAGAGTACTGAGCTGCTAAGTGACATTTGTCCTCCTTTACAGCAGCGAATGTTGGATGGTCTCCTCAAAGATGAAGATGACTTGTGGTAGAGGAGGTATAGTTTTACATAAGGATGCTAAGGATATCATGGACTGAGCGTGTGAGCAACGATGAGGGTTTGGAAAGGATGCAAACAAGGAGAAGGCAGCTGAAATTTCTGGGACACATAATGAGAAAAGAGGGCTTAAAGAATCTGAAACTCACAGGTTGAATAGCAGGAAAGAGTGACAAGGGAAAGCAATGCATGACATACCTAGCGGGCTTAAGCAAGTGGATGACAGAACAGGACCTGAAGTAGCAAAGGGAACAAACTTACTGAGCTCTACAAGGGATAGACAGGGGAAGTGGAGAGTCATGATTGTCTATGTTCTGAAAGGACATGGTACATTTTGTATCTTTTTCTTTTTAGATACAAAACAAAAGGTGGTGTTCTTGGCACTGTGACCAGAAACAAGTTTTTAATATTACTGTAGATTTTGTGAAATACATCTCTCAGACACACTGGTACACATCATCAGGAGATTCGGGTCTTAAAACATCATACCCCCTTCTTCACAGTGACCCAGTTGATATTAATCAGATACTGACTTGTGTGACATCTGTCAGCTATAACACTTTCAGGCAATATAAACACATCTCACTGATGAATATTCAGTAGAAGTGCTTGCTTTCAACAGGATTTTGTTTCTAGTTATTGGCAACTTCAAAGGAACTGTCTTCCAATTTGTCTATCCTAAGGTGATCCATAACTCAGGCTTTTACATCAAGTTATGGTCAGTAAGCAACTGGGGGCAAATGATTAACATGCGAAAGTTCATTGCTGGAATTGGATTAAGAAATTTTTTTTTTTTTTTTAAAGAAACTTTTATGTTTTACCTTTGAATTAACTTAAGTTTATTATTTAAGATACTGAAGCAAGTATATTTATTTTATATGAACTTTGCATATTTTATCTTTAGACAAACTTTTCTGATACAAAATTCACAAGTGTCATTAAGAATTTATCACAAAGTTAATTTAAATTTAATATTTGTCTATTTTTCAACAATGACAATATTAAGTATAAAATTAATTTTTTTGTCCTTCATAAATAAAAAATCAATGAAAAATGACACTTATTAAATAATTTATTACATAATGTAAAAAATTAAATTCATTAATAAATTTAATATTTTACAACCATTCTTAAAAATATACCACAAAAATGTCAAAAAAGACAACATTGTCTTGTCAATATCGTCTTTCTCTTTTTATGATTATTTTAAATAGCAAAATTCACAAAAAAATATGTCAAGAATTTTGTCACAAAGTTAATTTAAATTTTTTCTTTATGCTATTATTCTTCATAACAAATATTTTAATTACAAAATTCATTTTTTAATGAATAATTTGTGTTTCCTTTAGAACACGTGAAGTATGTTGATACAGTCTTGTAAGAAAACAAAAAAAATGAATGTAACTTTTTGAATTGTTAATTTTACTATACATAAATTTGGCCATTTGAAAGAAATTGAATAAAAATTTAATTCAATATTGTCTATGATATTATTCTTCATAATCATATTTACTTAAAAATTAAAAAAATTAATTATTTACAGGTATTTAAAAAATACATTTTGAATTTTACTGGCATTGTTGTTAAAAATGTAAAACAAAGTTTAATAATTTTTACAGTAAACTTTTAAAAAATACTAAACTGTAAAAATATTAAACTTGTTAATTTTGTTTAAATAATTGTATTTTATGGGGAGAGGGGATGACTGAACCGTTAAATTACAATTATCCTAAATTTAATTTTTCAAACTTTAAAATTGCCAAGTCTGGATTCCAAATTCCTTCATCCGGACATTTCTTAATCCATGTTAATCTCTAAAAGATTTCCACATTCATAGAAACTTTGAATTTTAAATTTTAAATTCTGAAATCTGAATTCCAAAGTCCAAACTCTTCAGACCTTAGAATATAGGTTTTATACACTTTTTAGAAGCACCATGTAATTTTTACAAAATAGTTAATATTTTTTCAATTTCAGTACCCCAAAACCTTTCTTGAAATGGTAAAAAAAAATGCTCTGTAACAGGTTGCCATGGTAACTATGATAACCAAAATAAAGTTTGTGTATTGTCTTTTCTAAGATCAGAATGAGTGAGAATGATAGTTAAAGGCTATACCCCAAGACAACACTTCTGACAAACCACTGTTGTTTGTGAAAGGCATGATCCATTATGAAACAGTGGGTATCAAAGGAAAAGTATGACCCAGAAATCCATCATCAGTATTTGATCATTTGCCATCAAGTGTATTACCTAATCCTCAACCAAAACCAAGAATAACAAATAAAATTTCTGCTTCTGTGTGAAATGTTTAAAATGATGAGTAGGCACAGTTTTTAAAAAAAGACAAAATCCTCATTTTTGAAAATTTGTATCAGAATATTGATCAACAAGATTTTTTGTCAGAAGTTACATGCTATAAATCAAACAATCAGTTGTTCATCCAATCTGCTTATTTTTTCATTAGAGGTATTCCAATGTTTTTAATAAAATTTTTTCAAAATTTGAGATTTGAATGTTACCATGCTTATATATATATATATATTTATTTATTATTCTTCATTTTGTTACATGGGTTTCTGGTCTCATGACCTTCATCAGGCAAAGAGTGGATATTTTAACATATTATTAAAAGGAATTAATTTTTCTTGTTTTTCGATGTTAAATATTCTCAATATTAGACATTCTCTTTTTTGTGTGTTAGTGACCCAAATGTCTTCCTTGAATTGGCAGTAAAAAAGTTCTGCATGAAGGGTAATAAAACAATTAAGACTGGTCTGAGAAAGGGTGAGGAAGATATCTATATTCTTATCTTTTAATGACTCCTGTGTGTTCTTAGATCTATTTCCATTTTTTTTGTTTTTGTCAGCATGTGTATGCAGATTCCGTCACCATACATACATACATACTGTCTTATTATAAGGAATTAGTATACAGATATACATACACACACTTTCTATCTTGTGTGTGTATGTATATGTATACATATGTGTATACTAATTCCTTATAATGAGACAGTATGAACATATGGAGAGTCAAATTGTTGAGGATGACTGTCTGCACAACCTTCTGCTCACTGTAATCTCCTCCTCATATGCAATATTCTGCTTCATCTTTCCAATCATTTCGCGAAGCAGACATCATTGCCGTTATTGAGAGACTTCATAAAGAGAAACATTTTTTTTAATGGATGACTAAATGTTTTTAATGACATTAAAACTAAAAACTTATAATTGAAACTAAATTATTTGTTATTAACTGATTTTTTTTTCTTTTCTTTTAAATTGGTATCACTCCATGCAAGGTAGTAAAGCCACTAAGACGAGGGGTTACAGGGTGTGAAATAATTAGGAGCAGAAACATTAATAATGAATGGGGAGAGAAAAGAATAATCAAAAGGACAGTAGATAGCGATTGACATTGCATTTAAATTTTTGCAGATTAATGTTGGCTGGAAAGCATGGAGCTGGAAGGGAGTTCCACAATTGAGAAGTGTGAGAAAAGAAATTGTTACCATAGAACTTACAGTTACATCTAACCAGCTCAACTGTAGATTGATGAGATTTTGATGCCAGTCTAGTACTGAGGTTAAATTAAAAAAGTCTAGGTACCATAGCAAAGAGCTCATCTGGACAATTAGCATGAAAGTATTTACAGAAAAAGCACAGAGAGGAAACCTTATGGTGGTGGAAAAGTGATTGATGCTGAGCCACCAGATTAGGACCAATAACATTGCTTATTCTCCTTTGGATTTTATCAAGGAGCTCAATATAAATAGCAGGGCATGAGGGGCATATATGGCAGTAAAATTCTAAGCATGGACGAATAGTAGACTTATAGATATGTAAAATAGATTCTGGTAAGGAAAACTGTCTTGCACGACACAGTGAACCAACTTTCTTAGCAGATGATCTAGCAATGGATTCAATATAGTCTTTCCACTTACTGTTAGTGGAGACTATAATTATGAGATTATAAGCCGAGATTAGACTTCAGCACTGAATAAAATAATAAGGAAGACAATTCCATTGTAAAATAAACTGCTACCTAAAAGTTTTGTTCACAATTGGCTACAGACTTATTGACATCCCAATGTGAATCCCAAATTCTTCACTATTTCAAGTTGGACAGACCAAGTGAATAATAGTCCAAAAGGAATTCCCCAGAAGACAAATTTCTGTCTTTTTTCACTCCTCTCCAAGAAATAATTTTTTTCCCAAATTACTATCAAGTAAGCACTCCAGATCAGAAATACAAATTGTTTTTTTTTTTTTTTCCTAAATTTTAAAGAAAAGAGGGTTCAGTTTTCAATGTATTGGGTTGGTGCAAAAACAATGTCGTTTTCTCGCATAGTAACATATGTGAGAAAACGGCATTATTTTTGCACCAACCTAATAAATTTATCCATCTATAAAAACCAAACAAACATGAACCTATTCTTATTTCCTTTATAAAATTTCAAATAATTTCAAGTTAACATGTTGACTGCCAGAGGTCAATTATGAAATCTGACTTCAAATGCCAACTTAATTACAAGTTGATTTATAGCTTCAATTAAAGTCTTAACATTGTTTTCACACTAAAAGAATCATTGTGAATAAACTTGATGTTGGCACCCACAGATGAAAATGTATCAGACAATGCCAGATACAAGATAATTGCTTGTTGGCATCATAATAATGATTGGTTGACCGTTTTTGTTTATGTGGCTTAACCAATTTCTATAATGAAATAATACTAAAATCTACTTATTTTGTACACAGTTTTTTTTTTTTTTGAGTTGTTTTAGTGATACAAGTCTTACTAATTAACCCATAGCTGGGGGGAGAAGAGGTGGATTCATACCTTTCCCAAGGATATTTGTATGTAATTGAATATAACGAACCTGAACGAAATAGGAGAGCTGAGTTCCAATTCCGAATCATTATCCATTACATCACCCACACATCTAACCTTATAATACCTGGTATCCCCAAGTGGTCACCCATCTAGGTACTGACCAGGCTCGATGTGACTTAACTTCAGTAATTCAACATGATGTGGCTGTAAGCAAAGTGTCATAATAAAAATTGCCAAACATGAGTTATCATATGATTTGCAGTCAATCTGTTAAAATTAAAAAGTTAATATTTATATTATTTAAAGCGTATTCTTACTTAACTTTTTCCTTTGCAGTGCAAAAAAAATATTCATGAGGGGTCAGCTGAATAGTTCACAGGTTGACCAAGATACAAATGGAGGTAGATACACAAGTTGGTAGACTAAAAGACATGCAAGTGTACCAGAATACAACAGTTGGAACTTTTCAGCCAACCTTCTGGATTGAGATATACCTGTTTAAGGCTAGAGAACACAAGAACCAAAACCTAATGATACCAAAGATGGGAATAAAAAATTAGAAAAGAAAACAGTGCTGTTGGCATGAATTCTTTTAACGTGGAACTTAACTTGCTAGAAAGTGACCCCTCCCCACACACACAATTTCAAGACTTCCACCACAACAAAGAACAACTATCAGAGGATAAGAGACAATAGTCTGCATGTAAATGGTATAAGCAATTTCAAAACCACTTCAAAATATGAATTTACCTTTTTCCTTTATTATTATGACTTACACTATTTACATTGTTCAGACTGTTGTCCTAATTTTTATTACCATATTCGCAATGTTTTGGCTGTTGTATGCTCCTGCCTTCTTCAGGTGATATTTATTGGAATTTCGAACTGAACCCTTTATTTAGTCCACAGCGTTAGATTGTTCTAATTCCATGTGCCATTCCTTTGGATATCTCAGTTTAGACTTATAAACCTAACGTCTCAGTCATGGTGGAGTAATGAATAGTGGCTTAGATTGAGGAATCGGAGAGCTGACTTTGAATTCCAGTCGAATCCATTACATTCATTTACGTGCTAATACCCTGGGAAAAAGTATGAATCCTCTTCTCCCTCCAGCTATGGGTGAATAGCAGGACAGACTGTATTCTATAGCCTTGGATGGCAACTGGTCTACTGCAGAAAGAAATAGAAACCTACTATGGGAAAAAATCTGCCTCGTCAGTCATGTATCAAAAAATACATGATGACCTAAGTGTGTATCAAGCATGGCACACAACTGACTGAGATTTATAAATCCCCCAAATTCCTTCACTGATGTCCCCAACTGGATAAAAGCATTGGTTGAGTGATCCTAAAAGTGACTTGACCCAAAGAGTTGTGAGTTCAATACCTAGGCACAGCAGAGGGAACATAAACTTGGAGAGTTCGATTACCAAGGGAAATTAACTGAAAGTGAGGTTACCAAAGGCATGGCACATGAACTAAATAAAGAGTTCGGGGTGAAATTCCATCTAATATCACCAGAAGATGGCTGATATGGCAATAAAGATGAGATCAACAGTCTGAACAATGTAAATAGTGTAAATAGTTATAATGCCATCACAGAAATATAAACAGATATTTATTTCTTTTACTTAACATTTTTTTTTGGGGGGGGGACTTGATTTACAATGAATTTACATAGAAAACTGAACCTTACTCTTAAAATTTAGAAAATTAAAATTTTATTTTTCCTTTTGATATTTGTGATATGCAGAGCTTTTTCAATAGTAATATGAAAAAAAATGATTATTTCTATGAGAGGTGCGTTTCTGTAGAGAAGCCAAACTTGTTTCTAATTTTGCTAAAAATAAAAATTCTTAATGTAAGCTAACAGTGATATCGACAAGTCTCTTTCCTTTCTGAAACTCTTATAATAAATGGAAGCTCCAGGTGCATCAGACATAACTACAGAGTTCAAAAGTCATCAAAGTAGATTTTTTTTTTTTTTTTTTTTTATAACCTTTCTCGAGCTGAGTGAGTAATAATGGTTGATTTAGAGAAGTAAATGAATCCATTGCTGGTGTAGGAGAGGCATTCATCCTTGCAGCAGAGATGTGAAAATTTAGAAATCATCACCTATCATATTTAAAAATGCGCTTGGTGATTTTGGCACGTTAACTTCAATTAAGGTGAACAGTGCCAAACATTTTTTTTTCTGGTTGACAAATTGAGAGCAAATAAAAAAAATTTATTTTTTCTCTCCGTCCATTTTTTTTTTTTTTTTGGGCTACAACTTAGTTCTAGTCTTATATGGAAATTTCTAATTAACTAAAACAGATAGTATTATATAAGGGTTCAACTATCAAAAGGTAGCAGTAAAAGTGCTTTTTTTTTTTTAACCATTTCACCCCCAAGCAAAGCAATTGTTTTGGGAATGGGATAGTTTTTATGATAAAGTCAAGAGTTCCTCTATATCAGGTGTGGGCAACCTTTTCTGACTAGTGAGTTGCACAAGATATGACTCATCATAAGGCAGACAGGCTACACTACTAAAGCATTCGAGGTAATTTTCTGTGATTCAGTCATTTTCACCACAGCTGAACATACATGCAAATCTCTGACAGTGTGATTAGCACACGGTGCTTCATGATTAATTTTTAATTTATTAACTTGAAAAAAAAGAAAAAAAAAAAAAGAAAAGAAAAAAAATTTAAATAAAAAACATGTATCTTCAGATAAAACAAAGTTATGAACGTTCCGTTTCTAAATCAATAAAAGGTATTTACACATCTAATCTTCCTTAGTGAAAGTCGTTTAAAATTATGAAAACGTTCAATGAAAATTTAAAAATTCAAGAAACATTGCACTTAATTGTTAGCATGGGGTTCTGTACGAGAGAGTGTGTGAGTAAATAAGTGAGAATGAAACAACCCAAATTTTAAGAAATGTTATTTTAGTCATGACATTAGGCATGCCATTCAAGAAGACCAAATGGGTTGCATGTGGCCTGTGGGCTGCAGTTTGTCCATGACTGCTCTATATCCTTTCTATTATGCATCATGACTCTTACCCAAATACAGGTCAATTACTAAAACACTGACCTTTAAAGAATATGAGAAAAAACATTAAGAAGAGAGGACAATAAAAGAACAAGAATTAAGAAGACAGAAAATGATGACTGACATCGCATTCAAATTTTTGAAGATTAAAGTTGACTGGAAAGCAAGAAGGTAGATGAGTTCCACAAACAAGAATGAGAGAAAAACTTTTGGCATAGAACTTATGGTTACATATAGTAATTTCAACCTTAAAATGATGAGACCTAGCTGCCAATCTAGTACTGTGCTTAAATTTGTAAAGTTGAAGTACCAAAGAGGAAAGCAATATTTATTCTTGTATATACAGAAAATATGGCACAAGGCCAAAAAGGAAATGGGGAAGATGGTCTTTAACTGTCTTACATTTAACTTAGCTAGCCACAATCATTGACCCAAACATGTTATTTTACTTACACCAAAACAACACATTCTTAGTTACCATGTGTACTAGTCACCATAATACTACAATTATTATACTTGCTACAGTCAACATAATACCACAATTTCTCTACCAAAGAGGAAAACTTATCAGAACAATTACCATGAAACAATTTATAAAAAAGATACTGGTAAAGTGGCTGGAGACCAATAACATTATAGATTCTTTGGATTTTGTCAAAAATATCTAAAAGCATAGCAGACATACCAGACCAGATGTGGCCATAATATCCAATACATGGGCAAATGGTAGACTTATAAAAGATTCTGGCGAGAAAAATTGTCTAGCATGACACAGTGAACCAACTTTTCTAGTAGCAGACCTAGCAACTGATTCAATATAAACTTTCCCCTTTCATGTCAGTAGAAAAGATTAAATCAAGAAAGTACAATGAGTCACTCTTCTAGTGGTTAGCATCAGACATGCTAATGGAAGGTTAAAAAGGTTGTTTGAGACTATTAAAAGAGAGCAGCTATCATTTTAGAGGCATTGAAATTAACATGCCATTTCTTGGCCCAGTTAACAACAGAATGAAAGTAGTTTGCTGCAAACGTGACCATGTCAAACTTATCAGTTGCCATTAAAACAGGAGTAAATAATGGTGTCATCAGCATAGATACTGAATTGAGAACTGACATCAGGAAGTATGCAAAATATGTCTATGGATAGAACTCTGGGAGACACCAAAATTAATGCAAGAAGTTCAAGAGGAGTGGCCATTCAAGACAACTTTCATTTCTCAAAATTTCTTTAATTATTTAAACTCATTGGATAAGGTAAAATAAAATATGGTTTATGAATCAAAATATAAAATAATTCTTTAACTCTACTGAACAATATATTTTCCATTGAGTTCTATTATTGTTTGTCAATTTTCAGACAACTTCATAGTTTCATCCTGTCAGTAAGTTTTATCTTTCTCAGCAACAAATGTATAAGAGAATTATTACTTTCTTCTTTCTTTTTGTGACCAATATTTGTTGATTGGTAAATAGTAAGTCACTGGGAATTACTAAAGAGAAATTGGCATTTGTTTTAACACAGTGACAATTACCAATATACAGGTTGATGTCTAAAACTATTTGCTACTTGAATACAAACACCTCTTGGCTTTTGAACATTTTGTCAGTAGCAAACAAAATGAATACAAATTCTTCTAGATCTTTACTTGTACTAAATTGAAATGTTACTGAAACATTAAGATGAAATATTAAAAGTGTTTCCTTTATAATTCTAATTCAAACTGGATAAGGTAAAATGGTTTATGAAGCCAAAAATGAAATAATTCTTTAAATTTATTGAATTTAGATATTTGGCATTTTTCTGGCAACTTTATAGTTCCATTCTTTCAGTAGGTTTTTATCTTTCTCAGCAAAGAACACGCAGCAAAATTATTATTTTCTTTTTTTTTTTTTTTTTTTTTTTTTTTTGTGACCATTATTTGTTGACTGGTAAATAGTAGGTCACTGGAGATTAACAGAGAGAAATTGACAATGGGGAGGCGGGGGTAGATGATGTAGTCATCAACTTGAAAAGAACTGTGACAAGAAAAGAGAGATTAACACATGATAAAGGTACGATTCCCACTACGTATTTATTTGATCATCGGAATGAATATTTGGTTTATGAATCAAAAAATCATACTTTCAGTAGTTTTTTTTTCTTTCAGTTAACAAATTGAGAGCAAAAAAATATTTTTCTCCATTTTTTTTAGATGATGTAGACATCAACTTGAAAAGAACTGTGACAAGAAAAGAGAAATTAACACCTGATAAAGGTACGATTCCCACTACATATTTATTTGATCATCGGAATGAATATTTGGTTTATGAATCAAAAAATCATACTTTCAGTAGTTTTTTTTTCTTTCAGTTAACAAATTGAGAGCAAAAAAATATTTTTCTCCATTTTTTTTTTTTTTTTGGCTAGAACTTAGCAGCTTACAAACAAGACAGAGAATTATATTACTGATTCAAATTCATTCAGCCAGTGTGTGTTAATACTGTCAGAGTTAATTTAACCAGACATGTATTTGGTGGTAGAATGTTGTTACACACTCAACTCAATTTGAAGATTGTTAGCTTTTTTTCTTTTTCTCTTTCTTTCAGGATGTTGAAAGAAATATCTTAGATGCTAAAATTTATCAGTCTATATTCCTGAGATGAGATATTATGTACACTAATTACATTATTCGGACTATTGTCCTCATCTTTGTTGCCATATTTATTACAACGTTTCGGCCTTTCAGTATCTGTCTATATTTCTGAGATGAGGTATTATGTCCACTATTTACATTATTTGGACTATTGCCCTCATCTTTGTCGCCATATTTATTACAATGTTTTGGCTGTTGTATGCTCCAGCCTTCTTCAGGTGGTTGGAATTAGTTAGATCCAGTGACAGGACCCAAACAGTGTGAGTTCAATACCTGGTTAAGGCAGTGGAGAACTTGGAGAGGGGAATTAACAGGAGATAACTGACATCTATTAAACATGGCACATGGAACTAGAACAATCTACCCCAGTGAGCGAAATAAAGGGTTCAGTTTGACATTCCAACCCTCTGAAGAAGGCCAGAGCGTACAACAGCCAAAACGTTGTAATAAATATGGTGACAAAGATGAGGACAATAGTCCAAATAATGTAAATAGTGGCCAAAACTTATATTGACAAGAAATGGTTTACTGCTATCTGACATGCCGGTGCATTTTGTGGTGTGTGGCATCTTGCATCCAATACATTTGCATATCCATTCCAATTTTATTTAAAGCTAAAAACCTCCAGTATTGTTATTTGGGTAAAATAGCAACCATGATATATATATATATATATATATATATATATATATATATATATATATATATATATATATATATATATATATATATATATATATATATATATTTATTAAGAGGAGGCACGGTGGAGTAATGGATAGTGGCTTGGATTGAGGAATCGGAGAGCTGAGTTCGAATTCCAGTTGAATCCAGTTATATTCACTTACGTGCTAATACCCTTGGGAAAGGTGTTAATCCTCTTCTCCCTCCAGCTATGGTAAATAGCAGGACAGACTGGGTTTTATAGCTTTGGATGGCAACTGGTTTAGGAGAAGGACAACTCTGAATTCAAAACCTGTGGAGGGTCGTTTGGGGAACTTGTGGCATGTATTGCACCAGGTCTCTGTATTCGGCCATTCAAAAAGTGTGGATGGTCCTGCATGAAACCTTCACCACTATAATCAAGCCTCATGTGCTGTTGTCGGGTTGTCGGTTTCCTAGGAACTGATCTGCTTGACCTCATACGTTGAATTCGACGGGAGAGTCGAATATATGTGTGTGTGTGTCTGAGATGGCTGCTTGTATCCGAGTATACATGACTGCTAGGCCATCTAGCCAATCTATGTTGCAGATGCCTGTGCAGACACATTTGTGTTCATTTAGCATGCACAGGGCCGACCTGCGGTTTATAGTGCAACTATGATGAGCAGACCTTAGTTATAGTTTCTGGGAGTGAGTACATTATCTGGCGTGATCAACAGTCTGAACAAGGTCAATATATTCAAACCCTCAGCTGTGATGACTTGTGACTTTGTGCTAACACAATCATCAACAGATCCCAAATAGTCCCATCTTTCAATTCAATTCCCAAGGCGTAGGTCAACCCATTGTCTGGTTTTCAGGCACTTGTCTAATGTGCTACACACTGGAATCACCTCACCAGGCCAATCAAATCAAGAAGTCACAAATTGACCATGGTGAGACTTGAACCTGGGTCTCATGGTCAGAAAGCATATGTTCTAAACACTTGGTCATATAGCCAAATTATATTATTTGGTGAGGAATATATATATATATATATATATATATATATATATATATATATATATATATATATATATATACACACACACACACACACCTCACCAAATAAACTAGCACTCAATGTAATTTAACAGAGCTATTAAGTGTATATTAATAAATATACATATTATTCCTCATGGTGAGGAATAATATTGTGATGCTGGGATCCTCAGAGGCTGATCAAACAAAAGAGGGAAGAAAGGAAGAGGAAAGAGCCTACTAATTGGGAGATAATTTCTGAAATTCGCAGGAAGATGGATTGAAAAGTTAAGAAAATTAATAATGAAATGCATTGAAAAATCATGTTTTGAAATAATTTCAAAGAGAATTGGATTCAAATTTAACAAAATGGAATTCAGTAAACTTGAGCAAAACCAAAACTACCTATCCTTCCCACCAATGAAAAAGAGACCATTGATGTATCCACAAAGATCTCAGATAAATTAAAAAAAAAAAAAAAAAAAAAAAAAAGTCAGATTCAGGTGTCACTGAAATAACATTTAAAGACCACTCTAAAAAAAAAAAAAAAAAAAAAAAAAGTCAAGGAAAGAAACATTTGGTTTGAATCAGCCACACAGAGTCCCCACAAGCTTGACATGTTCATCATTATAATTTCTATGACATTCGTCCAGAAAAATTTTTTTTATATCAAAACGTCAATTTGGATTCCCTTTGCATACAAGTGATAAAGAAAAATTAATTACTATTTTGGAGTGACCATGGACAAAAAGGCTGTGTGGTCTGTTGAACGTAAAAATGTATAAACAGAGAGGAAAGATAAACTTTATAAAGTTTAAACTTTATAAATTTCTTGAGTGGTTTGATCGATTGAGAAATCAGAGCATGAGACAAACTGATAAGGTAAGATTAAAAACTGAAAATTCCTTGTTTTCACTATGTCATTTGTAAGTTGGATTTGTCACACCAGTGTTAAGAGTGGGCTGAGGTTAGCTGCTGAGAAAGTTGGGGAAGGAAAAAAGAGATTAGCACCACCTATATGGAGTGATGTGTAAGATGGGACATGAAGGGTGTTGGAGTCAAGGAGAAGTTGGATTCCTCTGGCCACTCTCAAAAAGGGTGACAGATAACCCCAAATTTGGAAAACTACTTGAGTAAATATATTTTGAGAATATGGAATTTTAGAAAAGATTAAAGACAACTGAACCCAGACCCCAGTCAACCCTACCCCTGCTAGACACAGCACTCCATATAAGCTGGGGGTTTGGACAACTTAAAAAGTCCCCACACTACTGCTATGGAAATCCACTTCATTTGCCGATATCTCATGACCAAGACCTTATGCTGACCCTGAAGACTAGAACTTAGAAATTATGCCTAAAACAAGCTACAGACTCCAAAAGGGGATCCCAGTGTCATTTGATTATAACAACAAGTGGGAAGGGTTAAAACTGCTGTATATAAGAAATTATATATAAACCAAATCATTGTTACATTTTTAATTAGAATTAATTCTTTATTCCAAAGGATTCTTTTTTTTGTGTGTGTGTGGCTCCCAGCCATTGATCTGTCTTCAATTCAGTTTGCTTCATCAGCAATCTTTTCATCCTCTGAGATCAAAAAATACGTGATGGAGGAGTGAATGGTCGTAAAGAAAAGGTTGTGTATGTATGTATGTATGTAAGATAAAAATATAGTTTTAAGTTAGGCTATATTTATGGATAAAAGTGCTTAATATCAAATATAGAACATATGTAAATATGAAATATTAAAGTAGACGCTGAGGTCAACACCAACTGGTGACAATGTTTTATGCTTGAATGTAGTCTTCAAGCCTTGTCTGAAGATTGTGTTCAAGCATGAAACAAACTGTCACCACTTGGTGTTGACCTCAGCATCCATTTAATAATATTATATATATATATATATATATATATATATATATATATATATATATATACACACACACACACACACACACACCCACCCACCCAACACCAAGGATAGACTTTATTTATCATTTTTTATATTTTAATCAATGTAATTTTAATTATGAAAATTACAGTCTTCTCTTGGTAACTAATTGTTGTGGAGTGATTTCACAGTGGAGGATTGTATTTGTACTGAGTTGGTCCTAAAATAGGTTTGACGTACAAAACATTAGGAACTTGGTATTACGCAGAGTAATCTGGTTGTGGTCACTGATACTTTCGTATTCGACTAACTGTTGTCTGACATTGACTGACTGACTCGTTACTCTTACTACTCCTATTTATTATAGGTGGGAGAGTCTATTAACTATAGAATAGGTGTGTTCCACCATAACACTAATAAAATAGCATTATATAAGGCTTTAAGTATCCAATATATCAAATTTTATTTTATTTTCTAAAATAAAGCAGAAGCTGTCTCATATAATGATTTCTTTTGGCCACTAACAAAAACATAGATAGCATTATACAAGGGTTTAAATATCCAAGGTCATAAAAATTATCACTGTAGCAATGGAATTCCCCAATTTCTGTCCTATTTTCCAAATTAATATTGCTGCTTCCAAAGAAGAATATACAAAAAAAAAAAAAAAAAAAGCAAAAACTCTGGATTTTACTCTATGATTTCAAACAAATACAAAAAGTGAATGAAATGATATAAAATTTCAACAAACTAT
Organism: Acanthosepion lycidas; assembly: GCA_963932145.1. Taxonomy (NCBI): domain Eukaryota; kingdom Metazoa; phylum Mollusca; class Cephalopoda; order Sepiida; family Sepiidae; genus Acanthosepion; species Acanthosepion lycidas. Next base: position 94,819,859 of record OZ010599.1, read on the forward strand.
CCAATATAGGTTCCAAATATCTCAAATTTAAGATGAAAGTTATCAAAATTCAGAAAGATTATGAAAGAAAATTAAATTTGGGTAATAACACTGCAAGTATAAATCAACACATATTGGACTGTGGGCCAACAGAAAAACCTTGGTAACAACAAATAAAGTATTGGTACTGAACTATGAGCTGTTGAAAAGGACCCCTTATTAATTCAGAAATCCACTTTTAATCTTCCTGTGCCTTTTCTATAAATACTTTCATAGAAAATTTTCTGATGATCACTCCCTCTCTGGTACCTAAACTATGAATTTAAGTGCAGTACTAGATTGGCAACTAGGTCTCATCATTTTGCTATTGAAATAGGTAGATGTAACCATAAGTTCTATGCTAACAGTTTCTTCTCACTTGTGAAAACCTCATCCAATCTCTTGCTTTCCTGTCAAGTTTGACGTTTGACCTTCAACCTCAATTGTTATCTTCTGTCCTCTTAAATTCTGTTCTTTCATTGTTCTCACTCCTTAATAATGTATTTTCTTATATTCTTCACATCCAGTAGCCCCCCCCCCTGTCAGTAGCTCTGTTGCCTTGATTAGTGTGAAATGATTAAAGAGAAAAAAAAGAAAGATGATTGCCTACAGAAGCCCAAAACATCAATGCACTTCCTACCTGTAAAGGCTCTCTTTTTGATCCCCACTGTCATTCAGTTTGTTTTTTTTAATTTTTTAATTTTAATTTTTTTATTTTTTTTATTAATGATCTATCTAGGCCCATTCTCTGATCATTACCAAACATCTATGCAGATGATACCCCCCCACACTGTTTATGGGTGCCACTTCCAAAAATCATGATGACTGGAGCCTTATAGCTGATCTCTTTCCTGATCTAACTAACAGCTCAATGAGGTGAAAAACTGGCTCATAACTTTTAATACTGCAAAAACTAAGTATCATTTCATCATCACCAATCAGAGCCTTGGTTTTTCTACAGTCACAATGAATGGTTGTACTTTCAATAAGGCTCCATGCTTTGAATGCCTATTGGGACTCAAGCTTATGCAAGACATTTTCTTTTCCACTCCAAGCAAGGTAATAAAGCCACTAAGATACAATGGTATGAAAAAATATGAGAAAACAAAAAAAATTTATAAGGAAGGAGAACAATAAAAGAACAGGAATTAAGATATTCCTCAAGTGAAATCCTTATATATTATCCATTGCCAAAGATACTGGAAATATGGCTGTCCTTGTACTGCTCCAAGAAGTACCTGCCAGGTTTTATTTTTGCAAGAATCAGATTAGACCAAAAAATCAAATCAGGGTTGGAGCTACTCAATCCTCATTTAAGGCTTGACAGGGTTCAAAATCATTTATGTGCGTAGGTGTGGAGGGAAGATATATGCTCTTTTCTGCTGTCTTTTCCCCCCACAGATGCAACATTCTGTTGCTAATTCCAAGGCAAATGTTCAGATGGGCTCCAGTCTTTCATTCCACCACTTCAGACGTTTAAAGCTACAACTCTTGGGCAATCATGTCCTTTTAATCCACGACCTCTTCGGCAGAAGATTTTCCTGCAGTAGGTTGCCTTTTTTTTCTGCAGTAGACTGGTTACCAACCAAGGCCATAGAACCCAATCTATCCTGCTATTCAAGCTGGGCAGAGAAGAGATAGATTCATAGCTTTTCCAAGGGTAATTGTGCATGTGAATATAAGAACACAAAGTATTTCTAGAGCATAGTTGATGAATACTCAATATTCCTCTATGTTTATCCTTGTACTGATACGACTATCCCGGTAATCATAAAAAGTCTATGTCAGTTATTTTCCAATTGGTGTATATACAATCTGATCAGGAGAACCCCCCTTTCAGGACATTCAAGACTCTCATGAGTAAGGGAATTTTGAGTAGTAGAATTACAAGCGACAATCAACAAGGTAACGCCCAAGTTGAAACATACTATGATTATTTCAAAGGCAATATCTTTAAAAACTTGTAGTCTATGAATTCAGTATTGGCAATCTGCATAAACAAAAATGCTTTTTAACTTTTCCAGCCATTCTTCCTCACGAACATCTATGCCATCTCAGTTGTGCAAGCTGGGGTCCTGTCTTGTTAAGGAGGCATGTACATCCAAGTAAAACTGATCCTTTGATGAAGTTGCATTCCTGCAAACACACTACATCCAGATCCATTACTCTGATGGTAAGAAAACTACTGTCTCAGTAAAACATTGAACTCCTACTGCAAAAAAAAAAATCAAAAAAAAAAAAAAAAATCAAAAAAAAAAAAAAAATCAAAAAAAAAAAAAATCAGTTATCAAAAATCAAGTAACACAGGCCCTGCTACTGATCCAATGAATAGAAATTTGTCATATCCAGTGCTAAGATTTAAATGAATGATTTGTGCACCTAATAGGTTAAATGCCAATTATACTGGGGTGTGTTATTTGCTCTTACTAGTTCCACTCCCCCCAGACCCAAGTGAAAAAAAAAAAAAAATTTTTTTAATGGCTACAATCCATAAGTAAAATGAGAAATCTTTTTAGAGAAGTGTGAATGTTGTGAAGTTGAACTGTTTTACTCTAATGAAAGGTCTTGCCAAGATGTTGCCTTATTTGGATATTTGAGAAACACTTATATTGAATTAAACCTAAGAATGAGGTTTTTGCCTTCATTTATTATCACAAATATAAAATAAACAATAAAATCCAAAATCACCTCATATAAGGAATAGCCTATTTCAGCAGCTGAAAATATAGCTTGTCTGTCTTATGAACACTGTTGTGGATGGAGTTAGTTAAATTTCTATTTTTGACACTGTGAAAGCTAAAAAAAAAAAAAAAAAAACCTTGTGAAAAACTAATACAGAATTTATCCATTTTAATGTTTCAGTCAGACAAAAGGCATGAGACGGTTCAAGGGAGAGTGGAAAGTATTTGTCATTAAGGGAAAAAGTTTTATAAAATTAAACCTGAATATTAATCTTATGACATTAATTTGAGGTTATATGAAGAGGGGGGGTAAAAGAGATAAAAATGGGTTTAAAGATAAATTTAAAATATATGGATAAAAGGATGTAATGGATTAATGGAAAGAGAGTTGGGAGATCTTAGTGTAGGGGAAAGTTTATAAATTATAATTAATATAGTGTAAAGAGATTATAGAGGTGACGAATATAGAAATTAGAAATGGTTATACATTCAACATTTGAAGCATTAGAAAGGAGTGAAAATGATGGAAATATAGTAGCAAATTGAGTTAAACCTATATTAAGGAAATTTGAATTTATTATATATATATATATATATATATATATATATATATATGTATGTGTGTGTGTATATATAAATAAAAAGAAAGAACAGTAAGATATATAATCTGGTGTTCTTATAGATATTTTTATTTTAACAAAATAGTGCTCAATGTAAATTTACAGAGCATTAATATTATAAATTAATTGATTTAAAATTTTTTTTCTCGCTACACAGTTCTAACCATGTTTCAAAAATGGAAGCTGAAAGCTTCAAATTTAATTTTGTAATTAAATTAAAGACATTAGTTCCATTTCATCATCATGCGAATTTTGGAGTAACTTTTAAAATTACTGGGTTTTAAAGACACAGCAAAAATCATAATTCACGTTTCCAAGGATACAAAGAAATCCATTCATCCAGACAAGGGGTGTTTGCGGGTTCATTATCGCTGTATTTTGATGTATCAGTTATTAGTTACATTTTGGTAGCAGTAGGGATGTATTTTTCAATGAAATCTGACATCCGTTAAATGCATGTCACCTGGATTTTTTAAAAAATTTTATTGTTAACGGCAAAAATTCTTATGGCATTTTTTTCTATTTGTATATTTAAAGATTTTTGGGTGGCGTTTAGGTTAGAATAAGTTTTATTTAACTACGATTTGAAAATTATTTTCACTTTTAATTTTTAATATACTATATTTCTTTTAAGAACAAGTAAATGTATTAGAATCCCTTACAGTATGTAGAATTATTTTCACATCAAGTATAAGTATATATATTACTAGGTCAAATTTGTTTTTAAATTTATATTTAAATATTATTTAAGTAAAATTTATGACAATGATGGCAAAAATAGCTAATTAATTTCACTGATTTAGTAAACTTATTTTTATATAAACCTAGTAATATATTGTTTCTCATGTAAGTACAAAGGACATGGGTCATTCAATGGCTTACATCTTCTAGCTTTTCATATTAATTTCATTTTACTGTAGGTGTTTTATTGGATTCTTTTAAGTGCTTGTAGTACTTTGAGGGAGGTGTTTAGGTTAGAATTTGTTTTAATTAACCACAATTTTAAATACAACTTTAAATATTTTCACTATTAGTTTTAATAGACTATATTTCTTTTTAAAAGAAGTAAATGTATTAGAATTACTTACAGTAAGTAAAATTATTTTTCCATATCAAGTATAAGTATGTATATTACCAGGTCACAATTTTAAAAAATTTTATATTTAAATATTATTTAAGTAAAATTTATGACAATTGCGGCAAAAATAGCTAATTCATTTCTCTGATTTAGTAAACTTTATTTTTTATAAACTTAGTAATATATAGTTTCTCATGTATGTACAAAGGACATGGGTCATTCAATGGCCTACATATTCTAGCTTTTCATATTAATTTCATTTTACTGTAGGTGTTTTATTGGATTCATTTAAATGCCGGTAGTACTTTGAGAGAGGTGTTTAAGGTTAGAATACGTTTTATTTAACTATAATTTTAAAAGATGTTTAGGTTAGAACTACAATTTTAAATACAACTTTAAAATATTTTCACTGTTATTTTAATAGGCTATTATTTTTTATACAAGTAAATGTAATAGAATTACTTACAGTATATAAAATTATTTTTTCACGTTAAATACAAGTATGTATATTACCTGGTCGCACTTTTTAAATTTATTTTTAAATATTATTTAAGGAAAATTTTTGACAATGACGGCATAAAATAGCTATTTCATTTCTCTGATTCAGTAAATTTTTATTTTTTATAAACTTAGTAATATATAGTTTCTCATGTATGCACAAAGGACATGAGTCATTTAATGACCTACATATTCTAGCTTTTCTTATTAACTTCCACTTTACTGTAGGTGTTTTATTTGATTCTTTTAGGTGCCAGAAGTACTTCAAGAGAGATGTTTGATTTTTATATTTATTTATCCTAAATGAAGTTTGATGTTGGTTGAATCTTTTTTTGAACTCATGCCTAGTGCAACCTATATATATTTTTATGTTTTCAGGATTTTCAATCGAAGAGATATTGCATTGGTATACTAATGATTCTGTGCGACATTTATTTTGTAGAGGGCAATTATGAGGGTTTCTACAGTTACATAATTTTTGTTTATCCTCGTCAGTTTTTATTTTTATTTTTCCATTGTCTAAATTGTTTTGGTTTTGGTATAAGTGTGTATTTAAGATATTAGCATTATGTTTCTTAATAATTTTTCTAAGTTTTCCGTACAGCTGTAACTCAATTTTGGTGTATTTTTATTGAAAATAGTACTTAGTTTACTTTCACTAGGAAAATGCTTGACTATTAATGCAAGGAATTTTTGTCCTAATTTGTTCTGTACCATTTGGTTGTATGGGGGCGTATACCAAATTATTTTTCTACTTCTGTTTTTTTCTATGCTTTCCATTTTCATTTTTTATACAAGTTAGTTTTTTGCTTTTTGTAGCCACTCTCTTTTAGAGCTTTATTATAGGAATTGATATGCTCATCGAAAATCTTGTCATTTGCCGAATTTGTACTTATTCTTTCACTGATAGATAACAGTATATGTTTAATTATAGATGAGGGGTGATTTGATTTAGGGTGTATATATGAAGGATTGGTATTGGGTTTTTTATAAGTTTTCCGTTTTTTTTAGCTCATTGAAGTTTTATTCTGCACCCCTGAATCTAATATCAATTAGCTAAGTGACAAGTTTCATATTCGTATTAATCCAATTAATGCTCTTTGATATTGAGCACTTTATTGCAAAAATGTCTTGTCTTAAATGTTCTTTCTTTCAGCTTTTTACTGACAGCATTTCTTGCTTTAGACTATCTTTGTTATGGGGACCTTGTGACACGTAGTGTACCAGGTCTCAGTATTCGACTCTTCAAAAAGTGTGGTTGGTTCTGCACAAAGCCTTCACCACTATAATCATATATTATGTGCTGATGTCTGACTGTCAGTTCGTAGGAACTGAGCTGCTTGACTCTCATATGTCAATTATAATGGGAGAGTCAACTATATAACTATATGTGTGTGTGTGTGTGTGTGTGTAAAATTAAGAAAATTTTATTCCTTGCTAAGGAAACCTGATATAGAAAATGATAGATCCCAGAGTAAGATTTCAGACTTTTGACCCTTAAATTCTATGGCACTGAATTTAAGATGTTCTTATTTTAGAACAGTGGGTCTCAAGGTTTTACTGATTTAATTTTTATGAGACAAACAAAAGGGATGAATGTATAATTTAGTAAAATTTGAATCCTCAATCCCACTGACTGTATCACTTACCAATGCTTTTGAAAAATGTATAAATTTCATTTTTTTATTTTTTTTTTTATGTATGATATTAAAGTCAACTAGGATTTATGTAATTCATAGAAACCAATATTTCCATGTTTTTCACAAAACAAATCATTAAATAATTATAATCAACTAATATTTTTCTGCTGTTTAGCTTCTATGGGTAGTAAAACATACACCAAAAAAAACAAAAAAACAAAAAAAAAACCTACAAAATACCAATTTTTTACAATGGTTAGTAGCCTGTAACTATGAAATAAACTAGAAGTGAAATAAAAACAGAACAATTTTCTTCATGTATTAGACAACAGGACCACCAAATACCAATTTGATATCTTCTAAGAATGCAGTTATGAAGTGTCAAAGTTGGCAAATCGTGCTATTTTGAAATCAGCAAAAATTGACACCAAATTTCAAGAGGCCATAACTCCTGAAGTAAAAGATTAAGGAAACCATAATTTTAAGGTTTTGTATTTCTTGTAGGTGGGTACTGTATACTAAAATTTCATAAGAATCTGAGATGGTACTCATGGGAATTAACAAAAATTTGGTCGAGCTGATATGGAATTACCATATATATAAGACAAAGAACAAATAAGAAATGTTTATCAATCTAACATGTTTCACTTTTATTAAAGCTTCATCAGAGAATGAGATATGGGAAAAAAGAGAAATAAATTCTGGTATTTTTACTTTTGTTGTTTGATTATTATTTTTTTTAATCATTCATCCCATGCAAGGCACTAAAAGCCACTAGGATGCAAGAGGTTACTGAGTGTTAGGGATTATGTGAAAAACTACTATTGAGGATAATAAAAGAACAATAATTAAGACAGAAGATAATGATTGACATTACATTTAAATTTTTGAAAATGAAAGTTGACCGAGAATCAAGAAGCTGGAAGAAAGTTCCACAAGTGAGAAGTGCGATAGAAGAAACTGTTAACATAGAACTTACAGCTTCATCTAGCCATTTCAACTGCAAAATGATGAGACCTTGACACAAATCTAGTACTGCACTTAAAGTCATAAAATCTAGGCATCATAGAGGAAAGTTCAACAGAACAATTTCCATGAAAATATTGATAGAAAACGGACAGGGATCTGCATTTTGGTATATTTACATTGGTTAATCAGGTTTCACATGCATTTGATGTGTTAAACAAATGTTAGTATAATTTGTGGTGTTCTGAATTCAAGGAGACATGACACATCCATTCAAAATTCAAAGAAATTTAACAAGAAACATCTCAGATTGATAAATGTTTCCTATTTGTTCTTTATCATATCCTTCTGTGAGAATACAATCCATATTAGATCCCAATTCATATTTCCATTATTATTTTCTTGTGTACAATGATCTATTAGTTTGATGCACTTGCATGCAATCTCCATCCAGACAGCATTGGAATGAAGCTTATAGTAGTGCTTGGTCAATCTATGGCGGAAAATAATTAAGAAAACAATATTAATGATCTGCCATTGTAGCATTGACCTGTTTTTCTACAGTCTGCCTTTTTTGTATACTCCCATAGGAGTCACATTTTTTTTCTTTTAACTGAATCCACCCCAAGCAAGGCAGTAAATCACCAAGACACAAGGGCTTACTGGGTGTAGAAGTATTAGAAAACAACCATTACTAAGGAGCAAGAACAAAAGAGTAATCAGGAAGACAGTAGATAGCAATTATCATTGCATTTAAATTTTTTAAGATTAAAGTTGACTAGAAAGCATAGAGCTAGAATAGAGTTTCACAAGCAAAAAAAAAGAAACTTAACATAGAACTTACGGTTCCATCAAGCCAACTCAACTTTAAATTGAGGAGACCTTGTTGCCAATCTAGTACTGTGTTTAAATTCAGAAAGTCTAGGTACTATAGCAAAGAGCTCATCCAAACAATTACCATGGAAGTATTTATAGAAAGGGCACAGGAAGGCAACTTTATGGTCTTGGGAAAGTGATTGGTCAATAATATTGCTGATTTTCCTATAGATTTTATCAAGGATCTCTAGATATATAGCAGGAGCACTGGACCATATATGGCAGCAATATTCTAATCATGGACAAATGGTAGACTTATAGATATGCAAGACAGATTCTGGAGAGGAAAATTGTCTAGCACAACAAAGTGAAACAACTTTCTTAGCCACTGACCTAACACACACACACACATATATATATATATATATATATATATATATATAAAAAGAGTGTTTCAATAACTTGGACCAATTTTAAATGTTAATTATTTTTAAGTGTCTAATGATTTTTTTCTTTTTCTTTCAGATTTAACATCTTAAGTCTCAACCATGGAAAGATTAACAATCAAACAACATGTTAAAGTTATCGATGCCTATTACAAAAATGAACGTTCAAACAGAAATGATTTTTGTGCACGTCGCAATTTTTTGTTCAACATAATCGACCAACAGAGAGTTCAATTGGAAACAATGTGACATTGTTGTAGAGAGGTTCAATTCCTGCATGCAATGACGAACAGAAGTGTCTGGATTTTGGGCCACATTCTTGTGCACGGCAGCAATGTTTTTAGCTGAATGGCATAAACAATTATGCAATGGTGTCTTCACATCTGCCACCAACCCAGTTTGTTTGGATTTACAAACAATTTTTCCAATTGCACTCTTGAAATTTTAACATATTGTTTGATTGTTAATCTTTCCATGGTTGAAATTGCCAAAGACTTAAGTTGTTAAATCTGAAAGAAAAAGAAAAAAATCATTAGACACTTAAACTTAATTCATATTTAAAATCAGTCCAAATTACTGGAACACCCTTTATATTAGACCTATATCAAGCAGGTGGTTCTATGATCACCAAAGTTAAGCAATGTCAAGCCTGATCAGTACGTAGATAGGTGACTGCTTGGGAATAACAGATGCTGTAAGCTTGGATGTACGGTTGGTGTAATGGTTAACAACTTGGAATGAGAAATTGGCAAGCCAAGTTCGAATTCCAGCCTAGTTCGATTCATTCATTTATGCACAAAAACCTTTGGGAAAAGTATGAATCCATCTCTTCTCTCCCTAGCTATGGGTAAATACCAGGACAGTAGCACGTTGAGATCATCCTCTATGTCAACCCTCAGGTTCGTAATTGTTTGGGCTTTCTGGGCTGAATACAAAACTTACATTAATTTCTTAGGGTGACTATATTGGGGTCACCACACAGCAACTCTTCTGAGATTAAGATTATTGATGGGGATTAAATTTGATTTGGACTTTAGTATTTCTTGGTGTGAATCATCTGTATCCAGATGTGCAGGTGACATAATGGATAGTAGCTGGGTTAGTGAGTTTGATTACATTCACTTATGTGCAAATACCCTTTGGAAAGACATGAATCCATCTCTTTTCCTTCCAGATATGGGTGAGTAGCAAGACAGACTAAGACCTATAGAGTTGATTGGCAACCTGTCTAGGAGAAGGAAAACTCTGAATTCAAACCTGTTAGAGTTAATTTTAACCTTATGTCCCCTCTTTAACTTCTGAAACGAGGTAACAAATTGTTTTTAAATTTCCCAAATAAATAATTTTTTTATCACAAGTTATCAACCATCACCTGATGAAGTATAACCATAGTATTGAAACATGAAAGCTTTTATGTAGTAATGTTTTTATTATAATCCAATTTAATAAAATAAAAAAAATTATTATAATCCATTATAATAAAAATATATTTTGTTCTACTTGGTATAGAGCACATTTTTTTTAACAAGTAAATGCTACGAACTGTGGTGTTTTACTCCATCTGTTTAGTCTATTATTTGCATATATATATATATATATATTAGGTTGGTGCAAAAATAATATCGTTTTTTGACGTTAAAAAATACGTCAAAAACTGTATTATTTTTGCACCAACCTAATATATATATATATATATATATATATATGTGTGTGTATAAAATGACAATATGAATAAAGACAAAAGGAAAACATATTTTAACTGATGCATTTCCTCCTCTGATGGATTTTATCAAAGCAAATTTAAGGACTTTATTTTGCAACAAGTATTTATCAACAAAAGTAAAAAGGTTTTTAATGTTTCAAAATTTTTTAATTTAAGAAATGCTCATAAATATTCATCAGTTTAACTACTGAATCATTTAGGTAAGTTATGGAGGATGCAAAGTGATATAATTTAATGTCTAATCAATGGAAGTGAGAAAAAAATGTTCTCGAAATTTTTTGCAAATTAATATTTAGATTATCTTAGTTTGGAATTTGTGTTATATATTTTAAATAACACGAGGTTAGTAATTTAATTTTTCTTTTTCCTGTTTTTTTCTTTTATATATATATATATATATACACTTGATAATAAAAAAAAATATTAAGTTTAAGAAATGCTCATAAATATTCATCAGTTTAACTACTGAATCATTTAGGTAAGTTATGGAGGCTGCTAAGTGATATAATTTAATGTCTAATAAATGAAAGTGAGTAAATGATGTTGATTTTTTTTTTTTTTTTTTTTTTTTTTTTAAAATTGTTATGCAATTAATCTTTAAATTATTTAATTTGGGATTAATTTATGTATTATATATTTTAAATAACAGAAGGTTATAAGTTCAACCCTTTTCTTTTAATTTTTTTTAATATTTTTATAGTCATGTATGTTGGCTTGGGAAAGTAGTTCTTTGAGGAATGAAGATATTTATAAAAAAAAAAAAAAAAAAATGAGGCACAGATTTTGATAAGATTCAATACTTGCGCTTTTGAGAATTTTCCATCTAAGTAAGTTACTTTGTAAGTAAGTGTGGCATTCTAACAAGTCACAAGTAAGTGTGGCATTCTAACAAATATTTATGAGTGTCTCTTAAATTTAAAAATTTTGCAAAACTAACATTTTTACTTTTGTTTATAAATACTTGCGGCAAAATAAAAATCATAACATTTGTTTTGATAAAGTCCATCCGAGGATAAAATGTGTTGGTTAAGATAAGTTTTCCGCCTCTCCTTCTATATATATATATATATATATATATATATATATATATATAAAAAGAGAGAGATGTGCGTATTAAACTTCACCCCATTCTCATACCTTTAACCTCATCATAGTCGCAGTCTCCCATCAGTAGAAAATGGTTGTTGATGAAGGCTCATCTCTAATTTTAAGGTTGGGTTTTCAGTGGTGAGAGAGAAATAAAAATAAATAACAAGACCAAAATTTCACCATCTCTATAAAAATGAATGGATAATTAAAATCACCAGGGGAAACAAAGCCATAGTCTAACCAACCAACTAGAAAGCTTTCACAATCAGGATGTTAATATATATATATATATATATATATATATATATATATATATATATATATATATATAAAAAGATGACAAAAATTTTACTATCTCTAAAAATAGATAGTTCGGCCAACCAACCAGAAAGCTTTCACAAGAATATAAGTGTGAGCCAATGGAAAATAGTGCCCTTTCCAAATCAGATCTCTCTCTCTCTCTCTCTATATATATATATATATATATATATATATATATATATATATATATATATATCTTACTTATTATAAAACCCAGGTTGTGTGTGTCTGTACGTTTATATATTGGATCGGATTTCCTACATTTTTCGACTGATTTCAACAAAACTTCATAGGACTACGTAAAATTACCTTGTGGTGGTTCTGACAGCGCAAAGAATTGGAAAAACACAATTGTTTTTGCACGAAATCAATTTGAAAACACAATTAAGAGGCATCGCTTTCGCGGAATGAAAGGGGGACAACTCATATCGAGTTATACTTATTAATATCGAGTTATTGAGTTATACTTATTATAAAACCCAGGTTGGTTGTTTGTGTGTGTGTGTTTGTTTATATATGGGATCGGATTTCCTACATTTTTCAACCGATTTCAACAAAACTTCCCTTTTTTGTTTTTGGCAGGTAGTGTTTCTTATTGTCTTGCACACATTTTTCTTTATTTTTACATTCAGAATGCTTTAAAAATTCCATTTACAAGACAATTGTTTATAATAAAATTCTATTCAATCGGTAGACTCATAATGATTGAAAATGTTTTTGTTTGGGTTTGACCAATTCGTAAAAAAAGAAAAAAAAAAAAAATAATAAAGACATACGTGTCCGTCAACCTTAAACAATCTTTGTCAATTTTATTTTTCAGTCTTTATGATGGTCGATACTTGATCTATCTCTTACAGTTACATTCCCGGGCAACTCCGGGCTCTACTGCTAGTAGATATATATTATATATATATATATATAAAACAGATGGAAAATCAACCAAAGCCAGAATCAAATTAATTTTGTCCATTATTCAATCCTGTAGCAACATAGACAGAGATAAAATACTACATTTCCATCATTAAATGATGGCCAGAGATGGCTACACTGTCCTATTACATTTAAATGCATATACCTTCCTTCACCCACATTATTAAGGATGCAGCTACTGCATTTGGAGATTATATATATATATATATATATATATATATATATATTTCATCCTGGACTCTTTCTCTCTAATGCAACACGATTTTTACATATGAACTCTTGAAACATCAACTTTCACCTTATCCTTTTGTATTACTGTGTTATATAAAGATTTTTGTATTTATCAACACTGTACATTTTCTTTTAATCATTACACAAGGCCAATATACACCCAAATCAATTATATCAATACATGGTGGGAATGGACAAATCATCCATGACAGTTAACCATCTTACTCCCTATTCAACTATCTTATTAACAAATGATCTTTAACTGATTAAATGATGTAAAATAAAAAAATAAAAAAAAAAAAAAAAAAAGATTTTTTTTGTCATTCCTGTTTTTAAAGAATTGTTCATTTTGATGAACCCAAACAAAGGTTCTACAGTCGCCTCACACAATACAGCCAAACAAACAGTTTGGGTTTTTGAGCCTCCTGAATGATTTTCAGTTCAATTACAAATCTGTATTAATGTCATTTAAACTTAAGACAAAGATTAAAGCAAAATTGTCACATTTCTAATTTAAAAAAATACAGGTTTTGGTTTAAATTTTGGCAGAATTCTCATGGCTTCAGCATCCCCCAAAACACAGGAATAAAGGTCTAGATCATGATTTTCTGATAAATCCAAGGAAAGTTATGTTGAAGACCGATTTTTGGTTCTCGGCATCTGGTACTAAAAGCAGGTATAAATAACATTAATACAGATCCATAATGATCGACTTTTGAATTTAACCAAATTTAGATTTCATTTGACAGGATTCTCAGTGCCAAAAATGGATTAAGCATCCCCCAAAACATAGGAATAGAGGTCTACATCGTCATTTTCTGATAAACCCAAGGAAAGTTATGTTGAAGACTGATTTCTGTTGTCAAAAGTGGGTAATGGTCAATTTAATATACAAAGAGAACAGAATACATTTTAAATATCTTCCCAAGAACAATTTTCTTACATTTTGTGGAAATTATTTTAATATTTGGCAACAAACACTAAAGAGATTAAAAAAAAATAAAAATCTGTTTTTATTAACATTATTTGAAGATTTTTCAGTATTCTAATTAAAAAATGCATGTTTAGTGTAAAAACCATAGCCTACATTGAAGAGTTAAAATTCCAGAAAAGGGTTTTCATTTTAAACTTTGCATTTAACTCATTTATTTAAATTTACATGGCAGGGTTCTCAGTGCCAGAAATGGATTCAGCACTTAAAAAAGAAAAAAAAACCCTTGATAAAAGGTCATTTTTTAAAAAGAGTCAAATTAAATCTATCAATCATAACATTCAATAACTTTCAGAGCAAAAAGCAATTATCCAGAATGGATCATTTTATGGACATATGATTAAACATGTGAGTTTTGATTAACTTCAAACGATCATAGATTAACAAATACTTGGAGTTCGACAAAGTTAGACCAGTTCTGGCAGCCTGAGACTGTCGATTTTCATATGACATCTTGCATATAATCACTAGGAAAATATTCCAAAGATGCTAAATGTCTGCTTATAAATTGCCACATTAGTACATTATTTTATTCCTAACATTGTCCTTAGTTTAACATGGGTGCAACAAAATTCTGCAAGTTTATGATGAAAAAATATTTAACTTTACCTGAATATTTTTCAACTTAATCTGCTTGCTTCTTTGTCAATGGTGAATTACATAGATTATATTAATATACAGTGAAAATTTCAAACAAAAATTTGCTACAGATTTATTGATCCAACTTTTGTGTCTGTGTATTTATTTCTCTTAATATCATGTCCATAGGTGATACATGGCTCTCCACAGATTCCTTTTCTTCATCTCTAAATTGCCATGCAGTCTTGGGTTA
>OZ010599.1:94837238-94972238 GCA_963932145.1 Acanthosepion lycidas
CTAGGACCCTACTTAGGATTGACTAGATTCCCCCTCTTACTAAAAACCTGTCCAGAGAGGTTTGTTTTTGCCTCCTTTTTAAAATTTGCCCCAAATGTGACAAGACATTGTCATTAAACATGTTTATGACATGGCTTCTAACAGTTTTGTTCAGGTGATAGTTTTCAACAAAACTTGGCATCTCATTCCATTTTTAACAAATGTTCTTAATCACTGTAGAAGACACATTCTCCCCTCTTTATACCAAAGCTATTTCCTCAGCTATCATTTGTTGCTGCTTCAGATAAAAGGTCTTGGAGTTCTTTAGTGGTTAAGCTCTTCCCTGTGGTTCTCTGCCAACTCCTCCATCCTCCACATTCTGCCCACTTGCATTCAAGCCCAGTGACGTCCTCAAAGACACTCAGAACTTTCTTTGACCTCATGATTGCTTATTTAACAGTAAAATTAACTAAAAAAACAAAAACAAAACAAAACAAAACAAAACAAAAAAAAAAACACAACAAAAATTTTCAAACTAATGTTAGGAGAGATGCCCACTACACAAGAAACAAAGGCAGACTGAGTCATGCATACACATGATGCTTTGTCTATATTTCTGAGATGAGGTATTATGTACACTATTTACATTATTTGGACTATTGTCCTCATCTTTGTCACACAGTGGATAAAGGCATTAGTTAGATCCAGTGAGAGGATCCAGAGAGTGTGAGTTCAGTACCCAGTTAAGGCAGTGGAGAACTTGGAGAGGGGAATTAACAGGAAATAACTGACAACTGACATCCATTAGACATGGCATTTGGAACTAGAACAGTCTACTCCAGTGAGTGAAATAAAGGGTTTAGTTTGACATTCCAATCATCGGAAGAAGGCTGGAGTGTATAACGTCTGAAACGCTGTAATAAATATGGTGACAAAGGTGAGGACAATAGTCCGAATAATGTAAATAGTGTGTATGATGTTTTTTTTAAGGAGCTTTGGCTGGCTTTGCTTACATGGCATCAAGCAAACTGGAATGTCCATGTTCATAACAGACAGATTTCCTTGCTCAATAACTGAGAAGATGTACAATTGCAGAGACATATTCAACAAAAAAAGTGAACGATAACCAAAATGAATATTAATGGAGGTGCTTCATAAGCAAGGCACTATTTTGTGTGCAAGTGTGTGCAGATAGGTATAATGAAAATTTCTGTGTGCCAGTCAACTGACTTAGAACATAAACAAACCAAGAACAAATTAACACTTCTGCTGCTAACTACGGAGATCTTCGTTTTTCTTATCTTGCTCCAGCTAAGTACGGAAACCTACATTTTTTGCATACCGCTGGTATGAGTGTCCCATTGCGCCATCTATCATAAAATCACAAAGGACAATGTTTCAAAAGATATCATGTGTATACCCATTACTGATCTGGTAAGTCATTCCCAGGTATATCCATGAAAGTGGAATGCTGTAAAATACACTGGTGCCAGTTTTCTGTGTAATAAAATATGTAGGTTGAAATTTAGCATTTTCTTTAAAAATGGCTGGCCGGATGAGGGCAGCACTGGGCAAATGAGTAGCAGTGAAAGTGTTAAGATTGATTTGTTTGTTTGTGTAGCGGCATATCAACACCTTACAAGCTATTTAAGGCTAAAATTTAATTTTCTTGAGAGCATTAGTAATTTTCATTACCAAAAGGTATTGCTGGCATTTTCAGTATAAAAAATGTTTTATACATTCATAGTGTTTGATCCCAGTTTGGGGGGTTAACTATTTGCTCATAGTTGGGACCTTAACAGGTGCTACCATCCTAGGTCGGGGTGGAGCTGGAAACAACAGCAATTAAGAGGTGGTTCCATGCTCCTGGATGTTGTTTATCTCCATACCAAGAATGACATTAAGATTGAAAGGTGAGAAATAAAATACTTACCTGTAAAATAGAAACTTCATTTTTTAATCGAGCTTCTTGCTTTGTGGGGAATCTCAATTTATCAATAACCTTAATAGCAACTGCTTGCTGAGTTTTCTTGTGTTGACCTAAAATAGGAAAAGATAATATGTACTTTTTTAAATTTAATATTAGGTTGGTGCAAAAATAATGACATAATGTCGTTTTTTGACGTATTTTTTAACGTCAAAAAACGACATTATTACGTCATTATTTTTGCACCAACCTAATAATATAAAGAACAGCTTTTGGCAAATTGTATAATAGACTCCTGTTACTAAGGGATGAGTTTCAAGATCACTACCAAATGCATGCACACACACACATTATATATATATATATATATATATATATATGCTAGATTTTGTACCTTCAAAAATATTTATATATATATATATATATATATATATATATATATATATATATATATATAGGATGGCAATAAAAATGTTATAGAGTTACTTACAACAATAATTAAGAAAAAGCAATTCATCAAAGTCCAGAAATTTATTATTAAAATGATTCTGGTTAATAATGATAAAATGCTATGGTAAACAATAATAAATTAAATACTGATACTTTTCGAACTGCAAGCCACCTGCTTCATTGCTTTGCTTTTTCTTATAAGTAACTGTATAGTGATTATTGCTACCCTGTGTGTGTGTGTGTGTATATATATATATATATATATATATATATATATATATACACATATATATATATATATATATATATATATATAGAGAGAGAGAGAGAGAGATTCACAAATTAATTAAATTATTTAAATTTTTTTTTTTTTCTTTTTTTTTAAATCTTGGTAAAAATATTTGATTTGATTTTTTTGTTTTTTTTGACATCTGCCACTGCAACTTAATTTTATGAAATTTCAAGAAATTAAAATTCTACCCTCTTCATATTTATATTAATTAAAAGCACAACTGCTTGGAAAATTGTTTTTGTCAAACAGAAACACTATTTACTAAAAATCTGCTCTGAATTGTAAAATAACAAATGCAATAAAACTTGCATTATTTAATTAGAAAAGCTTTTAGTTGCTTTTATAAGATTTATTAACGACACTGTTGTGTTAAGAGAAAAAATTTTTTTCAATGAATAATGAATTTTTACAAGAATCGTTTTAATTTTTAAAAAAATTTTAATTAGAAAAATTGATTAAGTTTTAAATCCTTTAAAATTCTGTATCAATTTCAACTTTTTACATGATATTATTAAGTGAAAACTATATTTACTAATCATAAATGGAAAAGTTTAATACAAATCAACACGAATATTTTTAAAAGAATTTTGAATTTTTTTCTATATGTATAAATGTGCACATTTTTGTAAGTATGGGTGAGCATAAACAACATTACGAGAAAATAAGATTGAGAACTATAGTAAATTTAAAGTCAACATTTTAAAAATCTAATAAAACATTGTGGAGAATATTTTCTTAAATTTTTAAGATTATTGAGTACTTAAAAAATTTATATAAAAAAAGCATTCACATCATATTCTTAAATTATGTTTTACAGATAAAGTCTCCATAGAACAACATTAGATCTGTCATCAAGCTGTCAACACATCAAAAACTTTACTGTCATGTTAAAAAAAATGCATTTCTGTGATATTTTAAAATTAAACTAAATATTTGTTTCAAATCAGATTAATTATACTTTAAATCAGCTAATATTTTTCAAATAAAGTTTCAGAAAAGTATATTTTATTTTGGGGATATTTTTTAATAAAAAATTATATTGCAAAGAAAGACGACTAAAATGGTTGTTAATCAGCAATTTAAACAAAACAAAACAAAACTTTCTTCCAATTAATTTAAATTACTTTTTGAAATATGACAAAGTATTTTGCTTATTGAAAATATTAAATTTAATCTATTAGCATGAAATTAAAACTAAAATAAATGTTTCAATAAGGATATTTCATTTTGAAAAAATTCATTTTAAACCTTTGGTATAGCATTTTTCATAGAGGTCCCGAGAATTAAGGTAACGGAAATGTGGTTCTACAGCAGGATACTGAGAATACCATGAACTGAACATGTGAGCAATGACAAAGTTTTTGAGAAAATGGAAAAAAAATAGGACACTTATAAATAGCATAAAAAAAGCCAGTTGAAATTTCTAGGGTACATAATGAGGAAATGGGGCTTGGAAAATTTGACACTCACAGAATACTCTGAAGGCAAGACGGACTGGGAAATGCAGAAAATAACCTATCTAAAGAGCTTGTCTAAATGTTTGGCAGAACAGAGATTAGGAGAAATAGTAAAAAGACAAACTTTACTAAGGGCTACAAAAGGACAAGAAGTTGTGGAGAGTCATGATTGCTCATATCCTGAATGGACATGGCACACAATATAACTGCAAGGCTCAAGAGACTCAAGTTATTAATGAGGTTGTTTTATGGATATGTATAATGGTTAAAATTGAAAGTTAAGACTGTAGTGTATAGGAAAGCATCCTCTCAGGAGTCTGCCTCCAGAAAGTAGCATCTCTTGGAAAGATGATATTTGAATGAAACTTCCTTCTTACAATGGAATATGAAGGTTGTGATGATGATTCACTTCTGTGTATATAGCATGGTGGGTCTAAGCTATAATGGTATGAACTGGTGGAACTTGGGAATGGAGATCAGCTGATCAGATTTTCATAGCTTGTGATGTTGTGTCTAGAGATAGAAAATAATTATCACCTACAAGGTTGTATAAACACTTTTGGACTCTGTCAAGGCTGGAAAGTGAGGATTGGGTAGATCCAGACACGGATATGGCAGCAATATTCAGTTTATGGAACAAACATCAGTCAGTGTTAAAACAATTGTCTTTCGGGTTTTTCTTTCTAATTTTGATCAGAAGTCCTATAAACCATTTAGTTGTAGAGGCATAATACATACTGCAGCCATATGAACAATTGGTGTGTCTAGGGCAAGGTAGTTTGAAGAAACCATTTCTACCCTCAAGTTGATTTAGAATTAAATTTGTCTTCTAGTCTAAAGAGCCATGTAAACTGTTTTTTAACCCATAGCTGGGGGGATATGGACACATGCTTTTTCAAATGTCATTTCTTAAAAAGATGGCAACAGAAAGAGACAAGAGACAAAGAGACACAAGAATGTCAAATGTCAAAAAAAACTTTGATTGCAGTCAATTGATAGAATCTACCAAGGAAAAATATTTCTTTATAATTAGTGGAATTCAAAAGGAATTCTTTTTGACAAATTGCTGGAACCTTGACCAAATGAAAAACAGCTCAGCTCCAACCAAACTTGCAAGGGGTAAATTCTTCTATTTGTTTTGTTCTGAGTGTTTCAAAAGCAATTCCCTCTTATGAACCTGGATCAACAGTTACTGTGCAATTCGAACTAAGTGGAAACAGGGCAAGCCATAACTGAATAGTACTAAAAATAAGAACTAGATGGGATATCCCTAGACATGAGAAGTGGAACAAGAACAGTTTGCACCCATAGATTAAATAAAGAGTTTAGTTTGAAATTCCCTGTAGGTTACCTGGATTGATATACACCTGATAAAGTCTGGTGGGCACAATGACAGCAACATTGTGATAATAACAACAAAAATGAAGACAATCTAATGCAGAAGACAACTGTGAGGCTGGTATGGGAAGTTCTTCTATATGAAGTCTATTCTCCACTCTTGTTATGTTTAAGACTATCATTTCTTTCTTTCTATGCAGATGGAGCAAATGATCATGATAGTGAAATGGGAAGTTCTTCCATATGCAGCCTATTCTCAAACATTTTCACGTTCAAGCTATCACTTTTTATAACTTCTTGTTTGATCTGTGTTTCCAATAAGCCCAAGATCTCAAAGAATCTTGTGTCAAAACTGGAATCATTTTTTAAGACAGCACACACAATTTAGTTGAATAGGTCACAGATATCTTTGGAAATATTTTTAGGACTGAATAATGATGCTATGAATTAGTGTGAATAAACAATTTAATCAAAAAATGCTGGAAAACTTTGCACCAAACTAAAATGATAAAGAAAAAATCTTTCATCAATATTGGCAAATTTACTCATTTCTTGGTGATATACTCACAATTGTCTGTCTATATTTCTGAGATGAGGTATTATGTATACTATTTACATTGTTTGGACTATCATCCTCATCTTTGTTCCCATATTTATCACAACGTTTCAGTCGTATGCTCCAGCCTTCTTCAGATGGTTGGAATGTCGAACTGAATCCTTTATTTCACTCACTAGGAAATTGTAGAAATAAACTAGAACAGTCTACTCGGGTAGACTGTTCTCGTTCCATGTGCCATGTTTAGTGGATGTCAGTTATCTCCT
The DNA here is from genome assembly GCA_963932145.1 of Acanthosepion lycidas. Classification (NCBI taxonomy): domain Eukaryota; kingdom Metazoa; phylum Mollusca; class Cephalopoda; order Sepiida; family Sepiidae; genus Acanthosepion; species Acanthosepion lycidas. Next base: position 94,843,504 of record OZ010599.1, read on the forward strand.
GTTAATTCCCTTCTCCAAGTTTTCCACTGCCTTAACCAGGTGTTGAACCTCACACTCTTTGGTCCCTGTCACTGGATCTAACTAACGCCTTTATCCATTGTGTAACAAAGATGAGGATGATAGTCCGAATGATATAAATAGTATGCTCGCAATTGTCAAACGTAATGTATTTTAGATTGGAATTTATTCTTACAAATAAAACAAATACCAAATAGTAATCAAGTATTCTTGAGATATGAACAAAAAAAATTAATATACAAAACAAAGAGTAAATTGGAGATGTTTACTTACCTCCAAAAACGGTCCCAAATTGTCCAGAACCAAGAACATCTTCGGCACAAATTGTATACAGGACACTGATATCCTGGAAATAGAATAAAACCAAATTTCTGAAATTCTTGTCACATTCATATGAATTTTTATCAACAGCACAATTTTTATAAAATCATTCTTAATTCTATAAATCAGAAATTTTGGAAGTGTGAGTTGCCTAACAATTTTCTTTTTCAAATTATTTCACCTCAAGCAAGGCAATAAAGCCACTAAGATGCAAAGAGTTACTAAGTGTGAAAGAATATTAGAAAAAGGAAACATTATTGTGAGGAGAGAACAATAAAGTAACAGGAATTAACAAAAGAGAAAAATTATTTATTTTCGAAGATCAAAGTTGATTGGGAAGCAAGAAGCCAGAAGAGAGTTCCACAAGTGAGAAGTGCAATAGAAGAAACTGTTAGCATAGAACTTATGCTTATATCTAGACTTTTCAACTCTAAAACGATGAAATCTTGCCTACAATCTAGTACTACACTTAAATTCATAAATGTCTAGGTACCATAGAGGAAAGTTCATCAGAACAATTAGGCATGAAAATATTTATAGAAAAGGCACAGGGAAGATATATTACCGGAGTGGGAAAGGGACTATAGCTGAGATGCCAGGTCAGGACGAATTACATTGCAGATTCTTTGGATTTTATCAAGAATCTCTAAAATAAAATATAGCAGGAGCACTGGACCATATGTTGCAACAATACAAAAAACAAGAACAAATGGTAGACTTATAAATATATAAGAGATAGCAATTGATTCTATATACTCTTTCGACTTCATGTTGGCTGAAAATGCTAATTCTAGAAGGCCCTATGAAGGTTAGCATCAGCCATACTGATTGAAGGTAAAAAGGGTTCTCTCAGAATAGCTTCATTTTTGAGGCATTACAATTAAAGAACAGAAGCCGGGGGTGTCGGGTCAGGACAAATAACACTGCAGATTAAATGTGTGAATGGATGGTAGACTTATAGTTAATGACACAGAAAATGAAATTATTGAACCAGGTTCAAATTCCAGTTAAAGCAGTTTGTATCCATACATTTGTGAAAAACAAATCTGTCACTTCTCCCCACCCCCATGATATAGATTAAATAGTAGAGAAGACTATGTTCTCTAGTCTTGATAGGCAACTAATGGTTGAATTTTTAACAAGCATTGCCAGGCAGGAATGGATTGACTAAAATGTTAATTTTTACAAAATATTTTAATTATTACTTTTAATTTATTGAAAATATGATCAGGTGTAAATATTGCTTTTTCATACGGTTTATCAACCTTTTAAATGTCAATTAAGGCCAGAAAATGTTTTTAGATTGTAAGAAATTTTTGGAGATAATAATTTATCGATAAAAATCCTACTAATTAACCCATAACAGGGAGATGAGAAGAAGTAGATTAACATTATTCCCTAGACTATTTGTACACAAGTGAAAATAATAAACCTGACTGGAATTGAAATTGGGTTCCCTTATTTCCAGTTCTGAGTTGTTATTCATTACACCAGCTGCACATCCAAATAGCAATAGAGTAGCAATAGGCTTGAAAAGTAGCCATTGTGGGAAAGAGGCTGCAGTAAGAAGTTTTGGGAAATAATGATTTACTGATACAAGTCCTACTAATTAACCCATAGCAGGGAACAGAAGATGTGGATTCATACCTTTTCCAAGGATATTCGTATGTAAATGAACATAATGAACTCAACTGAAATTGGAACTTAGCTCTTATTTTTCCACTTCCGAAACATTGCCCATTACGCCATCTGCACATCCACGCTTACAGCACCCAGTATTCCAAAGTGATCACATATCCAGGTACTGAACAGACTTGATGTTGTTTAACTTCTGTGATCATATGAGAACGGGTGTTTCAACATAATATAGACATAAGGCTTTTATACTATTGTTCACAATTTATAAGACCAAAAAGCCACTCAAGGTAGAAAGTTACTGAATGAGGTCATCATAAGGGTGGAAAAGGGGGAGGGAGTAAGAAGTGCATATTATAAGGATATGTAGAATAGATAACTGTTGACCCTAGACTACGATCGTAGTCAACAGGGAAGTATCTTCTTGGGAGTCTGTTCCATAAAGTAACAGTTCTGAGGAAGAAGCTGTCTGAATGGAACTTCCTTCTTACTAATGGAATACAAATGAATGAGGATGAGTCAACCTCATGTATGTGTCATGGCAGGTCCTAGATGTAAAGTCTGTTGGTACTAAGAAATGTAGTCTGTCAGGATACTTGCCATGAAAATAGCAATAGAGCAGTGAAAAGCTAGGAATGTTTTGTTTGTGGGGAAGTGTGTTGAGTCCAATCTAGTCGGGAATGACTGCAAAACACTTACACCACCCCAATTTATAGGCCAAAGCACACAAATACATGTTAGGATTTTTTCTGGAAAATAAAATAGACAGGTTCTCAGTTTCATCTGACTCAGTCCCTGTCTGTCTTGTCTTAAAGTTAGAATTTTATGTTCACTTGTCTGAAATTGCTTTTGTGTGTCAGCCTCAATTCTTAGTTGGCCAACCCTTTGATGTATTACTGTTGCTTTGACTTGCATACATTGTTTGCTTTATATTTTTTTTTACCCCGTTCTTTCCCTTTTCTTGTCATTGCAAACTTTGTCATTTCTGTTTGTCGAACAGTTCTGTTACTTATTTTGCATTTAACCATGGCTGCTCACTTCACTGTATGCAAGATGGAAAATTTTCTGCTGATATGCAAAACCCATTTTTCATGATCTGTAAGAATGGTTTGCAAAAATGAAAGGTTTGCATTCCTGATTGTAAAACAACTGCAGATTGTGAAATGTGTTTGGCTCATGAATACAAATTAGCTCTTTTCAAGTTTTCCCCAATTTGCTTGTGATGTTTGGGGAAAGTTGTTCATGACACATTAAGTTTTTGTAACCAAATGTCTGGTGCTTCAATGTAGATCCAATTCAAGAGTCTATCAAAATTTCTTAATTCAGAGAGGGTCTTCTTCCAGAGTGAAATTTGTCAAATACATTACAATTACCATTTTCAAACCTTTTAAACCACAGCTGACTTCACTGCATACATATATACTGTGCAAATGTTTTTAAATGCCTTTATTGCAGTATTACTCTTTTCGACTGATTTTAATCTGCCACTGCCTTGCAGGTATATCCACACAGAAAATGCTATGGAAGCAAATCCAGAGTGGAGAACTAGTTGGCTGCCAACAATGAGAACCTTCCAGCAACTCCTGCAGCCAAGCCAGCCCCAAATGTAATACCCTGTAGTCATTTGGATCTTGTCAGTATGGCTAACAGTGGGGTTATGTCTGAGCAATGCACAGCTCCCATATACCTTCACCCAGACCTGCACCCTGGAGAGGTTATTTCAAGCTCACCACAATACAGGTGATAGAATTTTTACAATGCAGAAAGAAGAGAGGTCAATCTTTGATCTTCATTGTGTATTCCAGATTTGCCTGCCACACCTGCAGAAGAGACTGCCATGCAAAGATTGAACTGTTAAGCCATTTCAGATGCCACTCACAAAATGACAGAATTTTGACCAAAGAGGGTGTTACCATTCTTTTATAAGATAAACATGATTATCAACCCTTTTCTTTCTTTATGGAAGCTATTTCATGCCTTAAGTTCTCTGAATCTCTGGATAGTATCTTGTATATTTAATTATTAAGTAGTAATTATCCTGGACTTGTCTTATTAAATCTATATTCAAGTTGTCATTTTATTACTTTTCTTTATAAATTCATTGCTACAGAAACTGAAAATAGTGAAGGATAAAAAAAAAACAAAATTTTTTTATGCCTTCATTAAGTTTTTACTGGCAAGTATCAACTTTGTACACAAGTTTCTCAAGTAACTTTACAACCTTATATATAATTGCAAATAAAATTTATTTTTCACCTTATTCTCCAACATGGGAAACAAAATAAGCTATCAATGAAAGGGCAGACAAATATGAAGAATGCTAACAGATTATGAACGGAAAAAATATTTCTTAACTTGTATATCGTTAAACTCATAAGAGAATATCTAAGAGTAGATAAAATAAAAGTTGAGAATCTAATAATAATCTGAGGGTAAATATTTCTAAAAATATAAAAAGTAAAAATCAGTTTTCTATGCGTGTCTGCCAGGAAAAAAGCAAACAAAATCTTCAATTAATCACTACAGATTTTAAAATTGGCAACCATACCTGGCAGACACCTGCCGTCAGAGTCACAAGCAGATATCTCAAGGAGTAGCATTCTATGATATAAATATATTCATGGAAAGTAACACCCATTCTCTAGCCATGTTAAGATATGTTTGTATATTTAAATATACATGGAAATTAGTTCTATTAATATTTACTTGTTTATTAAAACTAACACTGCTGCAAAAACAGACATGGGTAAAGTAAAAAAAAAAAAATTATATATATATATATATATATATATATATATATATATATATCTTTCTTCTATTCTCTATTTTTATAGACCAGTAATATTGCAATACAATTTAAATTGGAAATTTTCCCCTCTCTCAATAAAAGAAAATCTTCTTCCAGCCAGTAAATAGAGCAGTCATCCTTAAACCAACAAGTCAACACACACAAATGCATTGCAACAATGATTGAATCAATTGCTATTTGGACAGACGTAATGTTTTGATTATTACCAAATAATATTACTCGTTTGAACAAAACAGCATGAGACATTCCTGAAGGTAATCCTTGATGTTCTGCAAGAAGCAAAAAGCCATAAGTTTTCATTTCCTTCATTGGAAACCTTATTTGTTTCAATCAGATACAAAAATGTGTATATGAAATATAATGGAGGAAAAGAAAGGGAAAATGAAGAAAGGAAAAAAAAAAAAAATGAAATAAAGAGAAGCAAAAAAGAAAATTGGCACTTACCCGTTTTGCATCTGAAGAATCGACAGAACTTTCTTCATCTGAAGAAAATAGGAAATTAAAAGAAATATTCAGTGTAAAGTAGAATATTGTTCCAATCAAAATGCAGTTTGAAATTACATTTGTTCCTTCAGACTTGCAGGCTTTCTGAGATTAGCTTGAAATTACAAACCCTAAATTTATGGTCCATCATTATCATAAAGAAGACAAACAGAATAGAAATTAATTGACAAGCACCTTTTAAATGAGTTAAAAAAAAAAAAAAAAAAAAAAAATCTTCCAAGTACAATATAAAATATGACATCTTATTTTTTTTTTATTAGATGAAGCATTGGCAGCCATTATTCATTTTTCACTAGGATTTCTTTCATCTTAATTTCACTTGCTTTTTATTACATTAGTAGTATTAGTAGTAATATTATCTTGAATTTTATTATTATTAGATGAAGCATTGTCAGCCATTATTCATTTTTGACTAGGATTTCTTTCATCTTAATTTCACTTGCTTTTTATTACATTAGCAGTATTAGTAGTAATATTATCTTGAATTTTATTATTATTAGATGAAGCATTGTCAGGCATTATTCATTTTTGACTAGGATTTCTTTCATCTTAATTTCACTTGCTTTTTATTACATTAGTAGTATTAGTAGTAATATTATCTTGAATTTTATTATTAATAGATGAAGCATTGTCAGGCATTATTCATTTTTGACTAGGATTTCTTTCATCTTAATTTCACTTGCTTTTTATTACATTAGTAGTATTAGTAGTAATATTATCTTGAATTTTTTTATTATTAGATGAAGCATTGTCAATCATTATTCATTTTTGACTAGGATTTCTTTCATCTTAATTCAAGTTTTTAATTCAGAGTTTTTCCTTCTCCTAAATTAGTTGCCAATCAATGCTATAGGGCCCAGTTTGACCTGCTATTCACCAATAGCTTAGATGGTTTCATACCTTTCCCAAATTATTTACACATAAGTGAATGTAACAAACTTGACTGGCATTCAAACTCAGATTTCTCATTCTGAGTGACTACCCACTACACCACCTGCACATCCACATCCATTTGTCTGTGTGGTTCAAATCAGGAAATACTAAAGGTTTGACTCAAATGTAATGTCCATCAGGAACCTTAATCTCAGAAGAGTTGTTCTGTGGTGATCCTAATATGCATATAGTCACCCTATTATAGTGTAAGCTTTGTATTCAGCCTAGGAAGCCTAAACAACTAGGAACCCAAAATCTCAAACCCGCTAAGTGCAGAAGTGGGCATGTCAGGGTGCACAAAAAAAAAAAAAAAAAAAAAAAGGAAATTAACCCAGGATATAGACACCCAAGACAACCAGGTAACAGAAAGTTATATAAATGTCCAACCTACAAAGAGAGAAGGAAAATCACTTACATTCGCACAAGAAGATCAAAGAAGAATAATCTGAAACCACATAACCTTGATTCAGCTGACGTTAATTTGGAGTCCAGAAGTGAATAACCAAATTTTTTCTTTTTATCTATATATAAAATTCTGTAACTTCCATTAGTCTGTCCATTACACTCTCTAAAATAGCCACTGACTGATCAATACCAAATTTTGGTCATAAATGCAAACAGGTAAGTGGCTACAAAATACAGTTGGTTTTACTAGGCTGTGTAGCTTAGTACAATAAAATTTCATTAATTTTTTGGGAAAAATTAAGTTTTATTATTTAACATAGAAAAAAAACTCCCACTATTTTAAAAACAATTTAATGATTAAAATAACAAATAGTTATTTAATAAAAATGTAATATTGTCATATATATATATATATATATACATACACACACACCCCAGAATACAGTTTACAGTTTGCCCTGCATAAGAACTATAATCAAATCACAAGGCCAAACACTTCAGAAAGTTGGAATTTTGCTCCAGAAAGCATTATTTACACATGGCCAGTTGTATGCTGCATGTTCAAGAGTAAAAAATCCTAAGAATTTATTCTTCGCTGTTAAAAATAAAAATTTTTTTTTTAAAAAACCTGTTTCCCATGAAGTCGTATAAAATTAAAGAAATTATTAAACTGTGAAGTAGGGTTTTTGTCAAAGTATTTTCCAAACAAATTAACTTATTCAAATTTCATTGATTGGTTTGTTAAATTGAACAAAGTTTATAGTTTGTAAATCTCAAAAAAAATGTTAGCAAAAACCTCAACAATACTAAATACTGTGAGGATTTCAATACACGCAAACAAAAACATTCTAGTGTATAGGAAATTTGGTCCCATCTTCAGATGTTACTAACATCACACACACACAATATATATATATATATATATATATATATATATATATATGTACAAAAATTTTCAGCTCAACTTACTTCTCAAAATTTGACATGGAATTTTCTTTTTAATATTATATATATATATATATATATATATATATATATATATATATATATATATAGCCACTCATATTCGAGGATACCCATCTATTAGGGTGGCTATCCAATCCCTACTGTAGACTCTGCTCAGGCACATTTGTATTTGCTCAACACCCAGAGAGCCAACCTGTGGTTTATACTGCAAGTATGCTGAGCAGACCTTAGTTACAGTTTCTGGGAGAGAGCATGTTATCTAGCATGATCTACAAACTGAACAAGGCCAGTATACTCAAATTCTCAGTCACGATGACTTGTGACTTCATGCTAGCACGGCCTCCAAGGGTTATGTCTACCCAATTTCACTCACAAGGCTTGGGTTAACCCTGTGGTATGGTTTTCATTCACCCACTTTCCAAAAGTTCTACACACTGGGATCACCCTGGTCCAGACAGATAACATCAGGAAGTCTACTTCCTGACAAATCAACTTTGACGAGATTCGAACCTGGGTCTCATGGCCAGAAAGTGAACATTCTAACTATTTGGCCATGTGCCCATAACACACACACACACATATATATATATATATATATATATATATATATATATATATATATATATATATATATATTACATACACACATACTATACACATACAAGGTGTGCACTATATATCTTGCATACATATCAGGTTATATATTTGTAGATCTGTTTAAATCCAATGTCAGATGGTTTTCACATTTGCACACCATGACATGTTCTAATTTTTTTTTATGCATCAATTCAGTCAAGGCTAAAAATCCTTTTACAGCCAGCAAAGTTCTTATTAAAAAAGCAGTAAGTGCTTTTACTACTTTAATGGCAAAGACTATAACTGTACAACAAATATAAATCATTTACTATCCTTCCCTCACACCCATTCAATTTACGCACCTCCCCATTTGCCCCCTGCAATTTTATTCAATCCTGGGTGAAACATTTACCAGCTTTTAAGAAGTATTGTAAAGCCCAATTTGACATTTTGAATGCATTAGATTTTCATATTTGGCTTTTTCATTTTGGTAAAACAATCAAAAGTTGAAACTTTAGAGGTTCTGAATTCTATTTCAAGGATTTAAGTAAATGTAATAGAGCAACAGACAATGGAGAAGGTGACACCAAAATCCAAGAGTACATTGGAGTAGCAAAAGATGCTTTTCCAAAGCTAAGCAATAAGGAAACAGTAAAGTTTCATCAGAAACAAAGAGTGCTGAACTACTAAATAATAGTGATCCTTCTCTTATGGCAGGGAATGCTAGACAATTCCCTTACAAATGAAGAGGACTGATTGATCAATTAATTTTCTATGGCTTATCAAGCCATTGCAGATTAGTTAAAGCCAGAAAATATTTATAGATTGTAACTAATATAAATATTAAAGGGGTGAAAATTTCTTGAAAGTTCATAAAATTAAGCAAGTGGGGAGTAACAGACGTAAAAAAAAAAGTTCCAAAATAATTTCATTCATTTGTGAATAAGTCCTGAAAGTTTCATTAAAATCCAACAAGAATTTGATTTTTGCAAGAATTTCCAAAACAATGTGTTTTTTTAACCACAGAAAAAAAAGGACGCTAAAATTTCCTATACTAGTAGTTGTGTTTGCATACAGGTGTTTGTCGACCCAACCCGTTCCTAAATCAACATTTGGGTAAGCTAAGTTTTGGCTTGCGCAGTTATCGAAATTTGTTTTACTGATTTGGTAAGTTTAGCTCAAGGCTTAAGTCAGAGGTTCTTGTGTTCAGCAGGAGTTGTGGAATCTCTCTGCTACTTCCCTTCTCAGCTCTCAACTGTCATCTCGTAACAGACTGAACTCACTCTCTGAATGGCTTTGTGCATTCACTTTTAAGGCTACAACTAGAAATTGGTGTAGGCTTGGTTTTGGTGAATCCCCTGATTTCCAACAAAAGTCTATTGTTTTTGGTCTTGAGAAATTAAATGAATTCATAATTTTTGGAAATTCTCCCTCTCTCATGGGGGATGGTTGCAGACATTGCTCTGCCTGGTGGCTTCTACTCTCTTTTAGTACCATCTCTCACCATTACTTTTCAATGGGCATGAGCAGCTCCTTAATTTCTCTGTGCCTGCTACCATTCAATGAGTGCAAGGAACCCCTCATCCTTCCTTGATCACTCTTCTGCACCTGTCACCTTTAGCATTCCATCAGTAATTAAAAAACAAAAATATATATATATATATATATATATATATATATATATAGTTTCAAATGCTCTTATAATTGAATTGACACCACAATTGGCTTTCTTGCTTTTGATCCAAGAGACACTTTCTCAGGGAAATTTTTGCAACTCCCATTATGGTGACAATTTGTTCGGACAAAGGTCACCATTCCACAGGTGTTTAATTCATTTTCATTCAGACATCCCTTGAAATTAATTTATTTACTTTTAACCCAATTCTTCTCATGTCAGATCTAGGCATTGGTTGCTGAACGTTGTTAACGACAGCTATCACCATTTGTTCGCATAAACTTAGAATTGCTTTTAGGCAGTCATCTGGTCCAGTGTACATATCTTGATTCTCTGGCAATCCTCACTGGGTGCTCCATACTTCCAGCCTTGTGCCACATCTAAGCTATGCTTGGGAAATCACTATCTCTATTCTCTGGGAACAATCTTATTATCAGTCTATCTTTCCTTATATTGTTTACCCATTTTCATGCTAAGTTATTCATCATTATCTAGTTTTCATTGATATTCCAAGTTGTCATTATTATTATTAATTACCAGCAACCCAAATAGCGTTACAGTACTTTCCATTGCTGTGAATGCAATCATAACCACGTTTACATTTTCTCAGCTGAGAAACAAGTTGATTTCATTGATATCGAATTATTCTTCAAATAGGCAATTTATTATGAAGTTATGTCAGTAACATATAACATAGAAATGGTTTTATTACTTTTATTACCAGTTTATTTGATAATGTGAATCTTTTCCTGTACATTATTGGTTATTGCAGCAAGGCTGAAGTTAGCTTACCGACAAACATCACTCAGGATTGAAGGTTTTTTTTGTGTTGTTTTTTTTTTTTTAGAATTGTAGTACAATACAACCACCAATTTTTAAGGGTGATTTTTGGGCTTTAAAGGTCATCTTATATGTGGAAATATATGATCATATATATCAAATATGGGGTGCAGTTCAATTTATATTACAATGAATCATCCATACAAAAAGTAAATTAGTAAAGTTAATGATATAAAATGGTGAAATCCCTATGCTAACAAAATTTTTAAAGATGCATTAACTTACTAATCATTCAATGAATATTATGATCCCCGTTTTTTTAAAAAATAAGCTGTATAAGATCTTTCTAACTTTACTAATTTACTTTTTGTATGAATAATTCATTGTTATATATATATATATATATATATAAATAAAAAAAAGATTTTTATGTTTATACATTTTTTTTATAGATACAAATATTTAAGTAAATTTATAATAAACAGTATTAACAACATTTATCAGCCTGAGAAATTGTCATAGAAAATATGTGTCCTCTGACAGGAATAGAACCTGTATCCTATACGTAACCGTCACATAGCCTGATGTGCTTTTACCAATTTTGCCACAGAGGAGCGTTCGGTTAGCAGGTCGATTTTACTGTTTTTAAACTACAATCTTCCATGATTCTCTCATGTACATTCATATCTGCTCGATGCATATCCAAATGACATCACACATTATGAAATAGACAAAGTCCAGCAATTATTTTAAGACATTTTTATGTTTATACATAAAAAAGAATGTATAAACATTAAAATGTCTTAAAATAATTGTTGGACTTTGTCCATTGCATTATATATGCACGCCCTTTAATGATATAGGCAATTATGACTGCACACATACCTTTTCTTTAGTATCTGGGCATTGTTGTCATTTCTTGGGAAAGATAGTATAGTGGTTTCTCTGCTTTCTTTATGGGTTGGAATTCAAAATATTCCTTTTCTTAGACTGTTTGCCGAAATCTTTCCTGCTATTTAACTAATTCATCTTTATTAAAAGGCCATGTCTCTTCAGCACACATATGACCAGGGCTCACTATTGATTCCTTTTCTTTGTGAATTGCTATAGGTTTTTTTTTTTTTTTTTTTTTTTCTTAGACTGCTTGCCACCCAAAGCTATAGGAGCCCAAACTATCTTTGATTTTAAACATTGTCCTTTGCATAGCAGATCTTCTCTATCAAATACAGCAATATTTTATGTTTAGAAAATATGTCATATATATATATATATGTGTGTGTGTGTGTGTGTGTGTGTGTGTGTGTGTGTGTGTGTGTGTGTGTGATGGGTAAATTGTCACCATTTTATATTTTTAATTTCATACATGCACATTGTTTGTTTTCGATTTTGTCAACTGTACAGTATAATAGGTTCTGTTGAGCACCATCTCTGAGAAAAAGAACATCATTTCACCAGAAATTTGGAAACGGCATGCTGCACTTCTTGGCATCCAGGCCAGAAGCTCCAATATGAACATTTCAGAGTATTTGGGTTTCATTCTGATGACAGTGCAGAGGATTCAGAAAAAGTTGGACAAGTTTAATGGCGATTATGAAGGCACAGCAGCTCGGAAAACTCACCGATTGTTCTGATAAGAAAAAAAAAAATGTTATGCCTCCATTCATCTTTCCACAGGTATCAGACTCAACATGGAGACCTACATCAAGTGTCTTGAGGACGTAGTGCTTCTCTGGGTCAAGAGGGTGGCAGCTTGAAGACTATGTCTGGCAACAGCACTCTGCACCATGCCACACAAGCAGGGGGAACCCAATCATGGCTGTGAGACAATTTCTCTGACCACATCAGCCCTTACATCTGGCCACCTAACACTCCAGGCTGCAACCCCCTTGATTATTATGTGTTGGGCACAGTTGAGCGAGAGACAAACAAAACTCCTTGTAATGCCAAAGATGAACTGAAGGCAAAGAATATGACAGCATTCACCAACTTAAACAAGGAGACTGTCCAGAAGAGTTGTAAGAGATTCTGAAGTTGTCTGGAGGCTGTGGTTGAAACCAATAGCCACTTTGTTTCAACACCATCGGTGTCTTATCAAGTGATGACGTTGAATGTAAAATAAATGGTTTTAGAAGTTTCAAATTAATTAATCTTTCGCAAGGGGAAAAAGTTGATAAGACACCAAGGGTGTTGAAACAAAATGGCCATTTTTGTAGTGATTTTATAACATATTTATGTCATAAATTTTTTAAATAAATAATTATATATATATATATATATATATATATATATTTCTGTGTGTGTATGCATAGATATATGAGCATGTGAGTGAACACACAAAAAAAAAAATGAAGAGATCTTATCAATAACAATTTATCACCTGCATTAGTCATAGATAGAAATAAGTTCAAACATAACTTTGATCTAAAGATTGACACACAAGAGAAAGTAACTTACTTAGACAGGAAATTCTTGGGAGTAACACTATTGAATCTTACCAAAATATAAATTTGTATCCTGGATTTTTTCAAATATCTCCTTTCCTAAGAGAAATACGCCTTTTCCAAGCTAACATACATGATGAAAATTTTAAAAAAATGAAAAGATGACTAAATTCAAACCCTATTATCTAAAATATATAATACATAATTTATTTCTCAAGCTAAAATGAAATAAATAATTACATTACAAAAAACATTCAGCTACAGTTACATTTACTCACTTTTGTTCATTAAACATTAAATTATATCATCTTGCAGCCACCATATTTTAGGTTCACTTGCTGTTAGTCTGAAGTGTATTTATGACCATTCTTAAATTTAAATTCATGAAAAACTGACATTTTTACTTCTGTTTATAAATATTTGCTGCAAAATGAAATCTTTACATTTGCTTTTAAAGAATCCATCAAAAGACAAAATGTAGCAACTAAGAAATATCTTCCTTTTGTCATATATATATATATATATATATTACGAGGCAAAATAATGGATGCACCCATAGAAAGTCAATTTTTGTATTTTTACCAATAGAATTTGTTTATTAATACAGGTGTACATATGTATATTATAATAGTCAAAAAACAATTTAGTAATGATAATGATCCTAAGCATTACTGCCTTAAATTATAAACATTATCTAGAGAGTAAGAGGGATGAGAGTAAATTGTAGCTCTTCCAGTGGCCTAGTCACAGTCTTGACCATAACCCAATTGAAAACCTTTAGGTTATAATGGACAAGCATGCACGTAATAGGAAAATTAACACAAAAGATAAGCTTCTTCAAAAATTAAATGCTGGAAAAATATGGCAAAGAATAACTTAGTAAAAGAATTTAGTCTATAGCATACTATGAAGAATTAAGACAGTTATTAAAGCAAAAGGTTACCCAAAAATCTGGCATAAATTCTTTCATGTGTGTGTGGGGGGGGGAGATTCTTGGCCAAGAACTTTTCAGCACACTCTTTTAGACACACTACCTATATGTAGACGTACATACACAATACACATATATACATCAGTTGAAAGACTTCCATATTGTTATAGAAATTTCTGTTGTATTGCACTACTGCACATGTATTCTTTGCACAATATAGGCGGAATCAACATTTTGCTGAAAAGTCCTAAAAACATTTGTATTGATTCAAGACCATTCATGAATTATACCAAATGTTTTTGTTAGTTCAGGTCTGTAACATGAAGTTTACCTTCTTTTGCTTTTGTCTATTCAAACGAAACAAATGTTATATATTTCTAATTCAAAATTAATGACTCATCTTTACATAAAAATCATTTGTATAAAAATTGGTGACCGCAAACATTCTTTTTACAGTAATAAGGAATTAACCTGCAGTTATGTAATACTTTGTCAATTCTTGATTGTTTAGTGTTATATGACACTAAAAGCAATTGATATCCATTAATTAAACTCTAACTAGTCTCCTCATCTTGATTGTTATATTAACAATATTTTAACATTGTACTCTTCAGCCTTCTTCAAGTGTTATTTTGAACAGAGCTCTTCATTTAATCCACAGAGACAAACAGTGCTCATTACACTGTCTACATCAGAGGATATTTCATATTTATTTTCTCTCTTCATCTCTTTTATAAAATTAGGCTTTCTGCATGACCCAACAATGGGACACATGGCCGAGTCGATAGAGAGTTTGGTTATCAAGACATGGACAGCCGAATGAGAAAACTATATGTATTTATTAAGAGTAGACAGGTTTGCCTATCATCCGGTTCATATACCACCCTAGTTTTTTTGAACAGGAGTAAGTAAAGATCACTTGTTTCCTGTTTAGGACTGAGTTTCTCGTTCCTTCTAAAATCTACTTAAACTCCATACTTCTAATGTATCCACTTAAATGCTGAAATTTTATTTAATATTTATTTATATCCCCCCCCATCTTATAGAAATAGATATATTTGCCTATTGTAAGGTTCACACTCCTCCCCAGTTTTGTTTTCTGTTTAGGATTGGGTTTCCAGCTCCTAAAGTTTTCAACTATACTTCTAACATCACTACCTAAACTCTAAAATTTTATCTATTATTATCTTATTCTTTTTCCTTCAACAGGAGTTGATAGATTTACCTATCATCCAATTCACACTCCTCCCCAATCTTTAGAACAGGAGTAGAGGTTTGTCTTTATTATGGGGTCCACCCCTTTTTCATATAAGTGGACTCTACCAAGTATACGTGGACTGCTGCCGTTAAATACCCAGGGTTACAGTCAGTGAGGGTAGTCGGTAGTAGTAGTCGGCAGTTGGATAGTGTGAGATAACCTCTTGTAGAAGTCAGTTACAAGCACTTAGACTCTAAGGAAGTCCTATTTCTAGACTATATATATCTATCTGTATTTGTTACTGAACCCTTTATTTCACTCACTGGAGTAAACTGTTCTAGTTCCACATGCCATGTCTAACGGATGTCAGTTATCTCCCATTATTTCCCCTCTCCAAGTTCTACACCGCCTTTATCCACTGTGCCATAAGGACACATGGCACAGTGGATAAAGGCGTTCGTTAGATCCAGTGACAGGACCTAAAGAGTGTGAGTTCAATACCTGGGTAAGGCGGTGGAGAACTTAGAGAGGGGAATTAACAGGAGATAACTGACATCTGTTAGACATGGCATGTGGAACTAGAACAGCTTACCCCAGTGAGCGAAATAAAGGGTTCAGTTCAAAATTCCAACCACCTGAAGAAGGCTGAAACATTGTGATAAATATGGTGACAAAGATGAGGACAATAGTCCGATTAATGTAAATAGTGTACATAATACGTCATTTCAGAAATATAGCCAGATACTAGGAGAATGGATCAGAACTGAAAAAGCTCCCAGCAAGATTTGAACCCTCTGCCATGAGAGGCCTGCTAGAAAACTTTACCAATTTTACAATGCCTTACCAATCAGACATTGCTTTACCAGTTAGTACCTTACCAATTACTCAAAACCTACTCTTTTAATCAAAATTAGATAAAATAAAAGACGTTATGTATGATTACCGGTAATATGCCATTAAAAACTCCATTTCCAAATTAAACATTCAGATTATTTTATTGTGAGATGCTCTTTATGCCATTCTTAGCATCAATATAGTACAATATAGTTGCTTCTTCTCAGACTCATTACTAAGTGTTATGGACCATAGACAATTATGGTTTGGAATTGTCCCTCTCCTAGACTGTCAACCAAAGCTAGATAGCCCAGTCTACCTCACTATTTAATGTAAAGCTTGGGAGAGAACAGATAGATTCATACCTTTACCAATTAAGCAATGCTTTACCAACCAGATAGTCATTTTCTATGTGCCATGTCCCTTCAGGACGTTGGTGATCATGGCTCTCCACAATTTCTTGTCCTTTGTAACTTAATAAATTTGGTCTTTTTTTTTTTTCCATCTCTCCTAAACTTTGTTCTGCCATCCATTTACTCAAACTCACTGGGTAAGTTATGTGTCATTTTCCTCTGTCCCTCTTGCATACAATATGTTCTGTGAGTATCAAGTTTTCTAAGCCTCCTATCCTCATTGTGTGCCCTAGAACCTTCAACCATCTCTTCCTGATGTTGATATAAATATTTTGTTTCCATTTTCTCTAAAACTTTGGGCTTACAGCCGTATCATGTTGAAACACCAGTTCCCGTATGATCACAAAAGTTAAACCTGGTCAGTACCTAGAAGGGTGACTACTTGGGGAGATGCCAGGTGCTGTAAGCTTGGATGTGCAAGTGGTGTAATGGATAATAGTTTGGAATTATTCATTGGAGAGCTGAGTTCCAATTGTTGTTGCTTTTGTTATATTCACTTATGTGCAAATTTTCTTGGTAAACATGTGAATCCACCTCTTCTCCCTCAAGCTATGGGTTAATTAGTAAGACTTGTATCAATAAACCATTATTATCTAAAATAAAAAAAAGTTTTTACAATCTAAAAATATTTTCTGGCTTTAAATAACCTGCAATGGGTTGATAAGCCATAGAAAATGAATCATCAATCTGTGGCAGTGAATACTGGAAAATTTGGTCACAGATGAAGAGTTTTGAAGCAATAGAGATGTGGTTCTACAGGAGGATGCTGAGAATACCATGGGAGGAACATGTTAAGGGAAATAAGGACAAAAAGAACACTTATTCTTAGAATCAGAATAAGTTGAAATTTAAAAAAAAAACGGAAAAACAAATACCTTACAATCTAGTAATATCTTCTGGCTTTAAATAACTTGCAAAGTGTTTATAAGCCATAGAAAATGAATGAATCAATCTCTAAAACTTTGTCATTGCTCACATGTTCAGTCTATGGTATTCTTGGTGCCCCACCAATTAGACAATGCCTTACAATGCCCCACCAATTAGACAATGCTTTACAATGCCTCACCAATTAAACAATGAAAACAAATTTATCAACTGAGATTTTCTCTGGATTTTTTTTTTTTTTTTAGAATTCCTTGTCCCCAAAAAATCATTTAAAAAAAAAAACAAAAAACATAAAACAACTGATTGTATAAATGTGAATTGTAACAATACTTCAGAGAAATTAAAAAAATAAATTATAATAGAAAAAAAAAAAAAAAAAAAAAAAAAAAACGAGCATAACATAATAAAAAAAGAAAGAAAAAGAAAATAGAGAAATGCTACCCAGTTGATATTTAAGAATATCAGCCAATCAGAAGCCAGCACTTGGTTGAAAACACACCCACATTAAAGCAAGCTTATTAAAGAGAGTAAGAGAGTGACATTTGAGATTATTTGGGTATGTATTCTTCAGTGTCTGACAAAGCCTGTTTCTCCTGAAACAGAACTCCTCAAGATGTTATACAGAGTATGTCTCTTCTGATATATCTTGGAGCTTTAGGCAATATGGTTATTTTCAGTGAAGTAGTTGTTTCAGTTTTAAAACAATCTCAATTGCTCAAAGAATTAAAGACAGATGGTAACTAAAGAATATACCAATGATATGTTCACATGCATTAAGTGTACTACAGAAATTCTGGATTATTAGTAGTAATGATATTATTAACTAATAACAATGAAACCAAATGAGTTCTAAAAACACATGGTTATTACAAATATAAAACATATTTGAGGTCTCCGAAACAGTTCTAACAAAAGTATGTTATACACTAATAAGAACAGTGGTTAATTTTACATTAATAAAAACTTTATATAATTTTAATTGTCAAGGATATTAAAACTATATTTAATTTTAGATTAATATCTACTTATAATTTTAATTTTATTATAACAGTCTAATATTGACAGTATTAAAACTATATTCAATTATCATCATCAAACCATATAATTATCAATATGAACTTATTTATATATTTCTTGTCCCATCTTTAGTGAAAAAGGAGGTAAATCAACTTAAGTTAGTAAATTTGTGAGTCATGACTTCATTTAGTGGTTTTAATAATCTATACAAATAAAATATCTGCATTTAGTTCCCGAGTAAAATGAACAATTTAATTAACCAGTTCATTTACTATATTTCTTAGATTGCAGTCTTATTTGTTCAAGCTCTTCATGTGAAGCACTCCAATACCTTTGTCTATTAACTTTTACCATGTTGTGAGCAAAAACTGTCACTGTTGGATTCTCTCCCTTTGCTGCTCTAGATTCATTCTGTTACCTTGAGACGGTTGCTATAAAGAAACACTTGTCAACTGTTATTTCTGATATTTTAAGCTGGAAATCAGCTGCTACTGTTTTGAAACAAGGTTAAACTTCCATTTTCCAATGCCATTTTGAATTCTTCTAGACTCTACACAAGGTGTAACATCAATTAAACCCACATTAATTTTTTCATGATTTTTTTGTAAACAAAAATGGCTGCATCAATATCCAACAAAGCCTCTATTCAGGAGTTTTTCTTTGATTAGGACTCTGATGTTGATTTTGAAGGCTTTACTCGAGTGGATATTGATTGTGAAGTAGTTGAAGATGATAACCATGGTAGTGATGTAGAGGAAAGCGATGATGACTAATAGCAGCTTCTATCATCCATGCCGGACTAATTTTATGGAAACTACTGGCTACCATTGATATACCTGATGGCCTTTCTGAAGGTGAATTATTTTGTCTATTTATAAACAATAAAATAACTTTATTTGTCAACAAGAACATGTCAACGAGACAAATAAATATGAGTCAGGTGAAAGAAAGTGCAAACAAATACTAGTGTCTTCTTGTATGTAAACACGAGGAAATGCATCACTTTTTTGATAAAATGAAAGCCTTCTTAGCGATTTTGCTTCTTATTGCACCCCCAGAACTCCACAAGAAGTAATAAAAGTTAAAGTACATTGAATTATTCATGTATCTTTTGATGTATTTGTTTTTTATTTCACATTTTTTATTTTGAGTTCCATTTTCTTTGTTTTCAATGTAAAAACATGCATGCAAAACGTAATGCATTACATAAAATATTACTTATACGTTCTTTTATTAGTGTACAAAAATTAAAATCTATCTGCATTATACAAAATTAAAATCTATCTGCATTATACAAAGAAAGTTAATTTTAAAACAGGTGGTATTCATGTTTTTACACCGTCAAAAAAATGCAGTGGCAGGGGGAACAATTCAAGAAATTAGTGTGGTAATGGTTAAGTGATCAATTTAGGCTTCGTCATCGTTTTGTTGCTAATCTTTTTCTACTAAAAGATATTTCCATTTTACTGTTATATTAAACAAAATTTTTTTAACATGAAAAGGTATTGAGCAAAAAGCGATTTATACAATACTAGGAGTAATCAATGAATCATAGGTACCATATGCTTGGAAGACAGATACTAAATGATCATATACTTGGAAAATAAATTAGATTCAGAAATTTAATTTATTAGGAAGGTTCTGAGATAGAAAGGTTAACTTTTGGATATTATGGAGTGCAGTATTAGAGATAAAACAAAAAAACCCAAAAAAATCAACAATTTCATAAGCTTAGGCCAACTGGTCCCCAGAAATGTTCTATTTGCATTTATCATGCATTGGTGAGGGTGACTACTGTATAGACTCGTGTATAAGCCAACTTCATCAGGTGCGACCTCTGAATTTTTTTCGATATAGCTTGTATATAATTCAACCCCAGTTTCTAAGCAATACCAGTAGGTCTATTGTAGTCAAATATTGCAGTACAGATCATCATCCAGGACATATTTTATATAAATGGTCTTTATTCTTTTTTGTACAAAGCTAATAATACCAGTGAATGTAAAGAATATAATAAATAACAATAAATAAAGAGAAAAAGATAGAATAAGGAACACCACTGAAACATATATGGTGTCTGTGCGTGTATATATATCTCCAAGTATAGGATTGGTGTATACAGAATAGATTACAATAACCAACAAATACTATTCTTAAAAGACTGCTCAATACAGAATAGAGCAAATATAATTATTTATTTGAAAATTATAACATAAATATGTTATAATTTTCAAATAAATAATTATATATATGTTGAACTCTCTCGTCATATGAGAGTCAAGTAGCTCAGTTCCTTGGAACCAAGAGCCCAGATAGCAGCACAATATGATTTGATTATAGTGGTGATGGATTTGTGCAGAACCAACCACACTTTTTGAAGGGCCGAATACAGAGACCTGGTGCACTACGTGCCACAATGTCCCCAAACAACCCTCAGCAGGTTTTGGATTCAGAGTTTTCCCTCTGCTAGACTAGTTGCCATCCAGGGCTATAGAACCCAGTCTTTCCTGCTATTTACCCATAGGTGGAGGGTAAAGAGGATTAATGCCTTTCCCATGGGTATTAGCATGTGAGTAAATGTAATGGATTCGACTGAAATTCAAACTCATCTCTGCAATTCCTCAATCTGAGCTGCTATCTACTACTCCACTGTACCTCCATATATATCTATATATATCTTAATCTGTTGGGGGATACTTTATTTTAACTGTCCCTCGCTTATTTATTTACACGTTATTTCCCCTTCCTTCGTTACAAGTATATACACTTGTTTGTTATTTTAGCTTGTTCCCCTTTTTGCTCTTTATTGTCGTTACTATTCTTTTCGTTAATTAATTATTCAACGATTACCTCTTGATGAGATGTTGGTTGAAAGGGCCTTAGAGACTTTTAAAATTAAAATCAATACATTCCTTGTTTTTAAAATTATATACAAATTTTGTGCCTCTAAACATTTGTGTATATATATATATATATCTTGTTAATTCTTCATTTATCTCTGGTATTTGTAGATTCTAAGCACCACACATGACATTCTGCTGCAGCAACAGAAAAAAGAATCTAGGCTACAGGTGAGGGGGCAGGCTAAAAGAGTTACCTGTACCATTAAGGTTAGCCACAGGTACCATGAGAATGGAGGCCTACCAGTTAGATTTCAGTCACAGAAAATGCATGAATTTAAAACCCTCCAGAAAAAAAAAAAAAACAACTTGTGTATAGTGCAACTGCTCACTGAAAATGCATGATTTTTAACTTTCTTCAAAAAAAAAAAAAAAAAAAAAAAAAAAAAATTACCTAGGTATTGTGCTACCTCTGTTATTTTGCATAAAAATCTCTTCATTAAAACTCACACTATACTTGAGTATATACTCAAGAGTATATACAAGAGATACTAAGCAATTTTCAGTTGGTGTAAGCTGTTTTTTACTCTTTAATTTACATCAGGTACCTGTGTGATGCTGACTATATAGGCAGAACAGGTTAAAGGTTGGAGGCACAGCTCGGTCAACACCTACCAGCCATTATTAGCAAAGGAAAAGTGGGTAATTGACATAGGTGTGTTAATGCATCAGGTTCAGCAATAGCTGAACATTTGACTAAAAACCAGCAGTGTGCTTGGTCTTACAGACGAGACATGTTCTCACTGCTGAGTAAAGCTAATACTGATTATCACTTAATATATATCGATTCCAAAACCATTAAGTCCAACAAACCATCTCTCTGGAGTTCTGGGTATGACAAACTACATTCAGCAGCAAGGCCTCTGAGAAACTGGATGTTTTGAAGAGTGTGAATCACCTTTTAATTGTTGTTCCCAGGTCCACCCTGACCTGGAGTGGTAGCTATGGATAAATAGTGAACCCCCCCCCCAAAAAAAAAAAAAACACTATGAAAGTATAAAAATACCAACATTACATTTTTATATAAAACAATTAGCAACAATACATATTTATAGTAGAATTACCAGCAATACATTTTATCTGTAGTTGAAGGCATACAATTGCTTTTAAAATATATTTAGTTAAAGCCATAAAATCGTGTTAAAAATATTTAAATTTTGGTATTAAATAACCCATTGAGATGTTGATATGCCATGAAATGAAATCAACTAACCATCTCTATATATAGGAGTAATTGGTGGGCTTAAAAGGTAATTAACCTTTAATGTCATATTTATTGTTTGCATATAATATTACTCTGGGATTGTGCACATTTATTTTATCCTTGACTTTTGCTCTGAGCGTAGAGGACAAATGAAATGGTTTAGCCATTTTTAATTGTAATATTTTGATATCTCCAATTCATGGTAATATACCTTTTTATGTTACTAATGTCCATTTTTATTGCTGTAATAAATTTTAATGCTGTTCTCATAATGAGAAGGATATGACTATATATAATTTTATATTTTAATTCTGTTATAATTTGAGTTATTAACTGCTGTACCCTGCAGTCTTCTTCAGCTATCTTTCATCATACTTGGTAACCTTTTTGAAATTCTGAATCAAGTCCTTTATTTAAATCTATTTGTTGTTGTTCTGAAGATAACCAAGATGTGAATACTAGTTTAAATAAAATCTAACCTCACCATACAAACATATATTGAAAAGTTTGTGACACCATCCATTTCCCAAAATCATAATTTCAATGACCAAGCATTAGATTTTTATTTACTACAATACTAAGAAAATTGGTCCACAGTGTCATGCTAGACAATTTTTCTTACCATAATCTATCTTCATCATCATTATCATCATCCCATTGACTTTTGTAGGGCAGGGGAATGCAGAAACCATATTGAATCTCCTCTACAACTATCAACGGCAGCCATCAGCAATTCTGGTATAGGCATACTTGTCTATTGTTTGTTCAACCAGTTTTTGCATTGGCATCCTCTTCTACATCCACCTTTAACAGTGCCTTGCACGATGGTCTTGCACAGGCTGTCATGCATTGTAATGAGTCCAAAACCACACCATTTTTCTCCATTTGACAGTGGCAAGAAGAGGTTCCTGGTGGCTCACAAAACTTTTAACCCTTTACCACACAAACACATTGGTTTTATGTTCCTGATAGAAGATGCCAAGGTGTTCTCTCATGCATTTGTTCTCAAATGCTTGGATCCTTCTGTTTCTGCTAATGGTATTCACATTTCATGTCCATATAAGAGAATGAAGACTAATCCCTCTTACACATTTATAATTCTACCATATGCCCAAGCATTAAGTATTGCTGCCATATTTGGTCTGGTGTTTCTGTTATGTATTTATCAATGCTTAATAAAATCCAAAGAAGAATCTGCAATGTTATCGATCATGACCTGGCATCTTGTCTCTTTCCCATCACCATAATGTAGCTTCCTTGTGCCTTTTCTATAAATACCTTTATGGTAATTGTTCTGATCAGCTTCCCTCTTTGGTGCACCAACTTTGCCAATTTAGACACAATACCAGATTGGCAATTACATATCATTTTACAGTTGAAATGGCTACATGTTACCATAAGTTCTATGCTAACAGTTTCTTCGCTTGCATTTCTCGCTTGTGGAACTCTTTTCTGGACTCTCGCCTTCCAGTCAACTTTGATCTTCAAAAATTAAATGCAACATGAATTGTTATCTTTTTAATGTCTGTTCTTTTATTTTTCTCATTTCTTAATGTTTTTCTTTTTCTCACATTCTTTCCCACTTAGTAACCCCTTGCTTTTTAGTGGCTTTATCGTCTTGCTTAGGGTGAACAGAAAGCTTCTTGGATGATATCTTAACCAATTAAATATCTTATGACTTGAAAAATTACTTTTTTCTATAACTAAGATGTTCTCAGTAGTGAGAAAGGCCCATTTGGATTACCAACTAAAGATTGTAAAGACTATATATATATATATATATATATATATATATATATGTAAAGTCCTTCCAGTTCTCCCTCTATATGCAGAAGACATAGATTACTTTAATGAAAATGTTTAAAAAAAGTAAAACTTTTTCAAGGGTATTTATAATTTCAGACTTAACATTTTCTTAACATCTTAGTGTTGATCATGGCTCTCCATAGACACTTCTCTTCTTCAGTTTTTGAATTACTTTCACTATTTATATTTGGACTATTGTCCACATCTTGTTATCACAATGTTTTGTCCATTGTACTCTCCAGTAGTTATATTGCACTGAGTAACCTATAGGGAATTCTGAACTGAACCCTTTATTTAAGTAAGGTTAACGCTTCTCATTCCACTTCTCATGTCTGGGGATATCGTGTAGTTCTTATTTTTAGTCTGCTCAGTTATTGCTTGCCTGTTAACACTGAGTTCAAGTACACACTGCCCATCCCAGGGATTGAACTCACAATGAATATCTCACCAAATTCATGAAAATGGGCTTTAATCCATGAGGCAATTGTCCCATAAATAATGTAAATAATGATAACAACTCATCCCAGAATATCAGATATAAATTTCCTGTGGACTGCTATAATTTTCATGGGAAAGATAGTGGAGTAGTTTCCTCATTGGTTTCTTTGTGGTTTTGAATTAAGTCTAGTCGTTCTTCTGCATTGGCTGCCTTCCAAGTCTAAAGAGTCCAGTCTGCCTCATTATTTAATCCATAGTTAGGGAGAGAAGAGATAGATTCATGCCAAGGCATCAGTAGGAAATTGAATGAAACAGACAAGGTGAACTGGACTCACAAATTCCATTTTCTGTGCTGATAACCATTACACCTTTCTTAACTATAGAAGAGGAGCTGAAAAGCCCTCAGCACAACAAAGAAACACTTTCATAAGAAACAAAAAAGAAATAACCTGATGCTTGTTTAATTGAAAATGACTTTTGAAATTGGATAAAAAAAAAAAAAAAAAATCTTTTCAGACACCTCCCTGTCTGCGTGTGCACATATATATATAAATAAAATGTGTGTGTGTATATATATATATATATATATATATAAAGTGTGTGTGTGTATATATATTTTATATACACACAAAAAAGATACTTATATATCACTGTTTTTCCTCTCAGCAAGGGGTTTCTTTGTGGGTGACCACACAAATGTCAGGCAGTTAAAAAGGACAGGAAACTCAATTCAGTATGTCAGCACACACACATTATATATATATATATATATATATATATATATATATATATATATATATACATACATACACACAAACACACATGTGTATGTGCGTGTATATATTTTATATATAGTGAATGTAATCTTCAAGCTATTCACAGATTGCATTGATGCATGAAAGAGATGTTGGCATTTGGTATTGACATAAGTGTCTACTTTTATATTTACATATGTTCTATCCTTGATATTGAGTAATTTTACCCATAAGTATAGCATACATTAAACCTATATATATATATATATATATATAACACACACACAAGCTGAAGAACTCTTTTGTACCAAATGCAAGAGAAGTCTGGAAAAGATATGTTGCTGGGAATTTAAAAATTTCTTAAGTTCTGCAATTTTTATATACATTTAATAAACAGAGCAAAATAATTGAACTGCAGAGAAAATTATTTGAAAAATCATAAATGTGCCAGACCAAATAAGCACCATGCTTGAAGGGAAATTGATGGAAATACTTTCCCTGATGCTGGTAAGCCCATCACCAGTTTTTTTGATATGGGAAGGACTGTTGCTTAAGTTAAAGAGGCCAGAAGAAAGTATCTACACACTAGAAATTAGTACACATCATTTTTACAGGAGGGGAAAGATTTCCAGGCTGGGGTCCAGGTTACTCCAAGCCCATCAACAAGAGTATGTACCTTTGACAGATAAGTCAAGACTTGGATGAAAGCTGGTTACAATGACAATTTCTTTATTTTTGTTTGGTAGTAATTGTTAAGTTATACAATGCTGATAAAAAAAAATTAACAATTATATATAAGCTTAAAAGCTAGTATATATATATATATATATATATATATATATATATATATATATATATTATTTAAGCTAGCTCCTGTGGAGGACTATTGGTTTGAATATCATCACAATAGCGATAGGCATCAATTAATTACAGAAGAACTCAAAATTGATCACTGCTCTTAAATATTGAATTAATGTTTAATCTTACCTTTTAAAAGTTCAATGATAATTCTTCTGCTGCTGCCACTTAATTTAAAAATGATTTCATGTCCATAGATCCTTATTTTCCATACAAACAATTATTTTTATTTCATGAGTGATAGATCAGGGGACAATTTATAAGATAAAATTAATATAGTGTAAAGATGGGAAAATAGAAATTAGAATTGGTTATAAATTCAACATTTGAAGAGTTTGAGGAAGATAATAGCTAATTAATAATAGGTTTTACTTACACTATTTACATTATTTGGACTATTGTCCTCATCTTTGTTGCCATATTTATTATGTTTTGGCCGTTGTACGCTCTGGCCTTCTTCAGGTGGTTGGAATGTTGAACTGAACCCTTTATTTCGAGTGAAAGATTAAAGAGATGTTTCAAATTAAAGCTAGCTTATAGCCCTGGAACAATGATAGGCCTATGTTATTCAGGTATTGTTAATTTATTAATTCTGAAAGTTTGTAGTTTGATAATTTAATGTCTATCAATGAATCTCCAGCTGACTTCCATTAAGAAAATATAGGAATTGTTAAAACTTAAAATTTATTTAAATGATATATCAATAATTTTAATATGTTGAAAGTTTTTCTGTTCTGTGTATCACGGACTGCAATTTTTCCATTTATTTATTCTTAGCTTAAAGCCACCCTATCAGGAGGCATTTAAGCTGCAGGGGTTCTTGATTGTACCTTCATCACAATAGGTAGGGAGGAGTAAATGTGATAGGCAACAATAAACTACAGAAGAACTCAAAAGTGGTCGCTGCATTTAAGTATTGCATTAATATTTAAGCTTACCTTTTAAAAGGTCAACAATTATTCTTCTGCCGCCACTTAAAGAAAATTTGATGTATGTAGGTCCTTACTTTTCATACAAACAATTATTTTTATTTCATGGGGGACTTTCACAGGATTTCGCAATTGATTTCAATTATTCCCAATTTTTTTCCCAAGTTATAAGAATTCTTATTGTACAAAAAAGTTTTTCACAAAAATCACATAAAAAAACAAAACAAAAAAAAAAAACAACAATTGATAAAAACAATTGCAGTAATGAAAACTTGGGAATTCAAAATTTCAGGATTGCAAGTTTGGATCCAGCCTTGAATGTTGTTAATTTGTTCACATAGTCGGCCTGATTCCAAAATGGTGTGATATAGTGGGCTACAGTCACTAGGAGTAAAGTCGAAAAAGCGTGACACAGTGACTCACTGACATTCACATTTATTATATCGATTGTGTTTGATCTAACTAATGTATAATGTGAGTAATAATAATTATTATAACTTGTATCGTAAATAAAAATTAAAATGTGTAATTAATAACAAAAATTCTTTTAAAAAGGAACAGGTTTATGCGTGGTCTAGTATGTTTTATGTTTATATTTTAATTTCTCTTCACGGAACTTCTTGTATGAATGTGAAAGAAATGAAATGTGAAATAAGAAATTATCAATTTTACAATTGTTTAGGATTGGATTCACGGTTCATTTTAAATTTCTAACTTCAACTCTGTACTTCTAACGTCTCTGCTTAAACTTTGAAATTTTTACTATTTATTTTTTTCCACAATAGGATAAGTTCACCTATTGTCTGTTTCACACACCTCCCCAGTTTTTTGAACATGAGTAGAGGTTTACTCCTTATTTCCAGTTCTTTCTAAATTCTACTTCAAATCTATACTTCTAGCATCTCCACCCAAACACTAAAATTTATACAATTATTGGGTTTCTAGATCTCTCTACAGTTTTTTTTTTCTGTTTCACTTCCAGTAGCCCCTTGCATCTTAGTGGCATTATTGCCCTGCTTGGGGTGAATTGATTATTAGGAAAAAAAAAAAAAAAAAAAAAAGTATATACTTATGTTTTATAAATTATACAAAAGCATTTGATAAACTTGTTGATTTAGATTCTACAGTATTAGTGGCAGTCAGGGAAAGTAAACTACAGGCACTCCCATGGAAGGTAGTAAAAGAAAGCCAGAGAAGAAA
The DNA here is from genome assembly GCA_963932145.1 of Acanthosepion lycidas. NCBI lineage: Eukaryota > Metazoa > Mollusca > Cephalopoda > Sepiida > Sepiidae > Acanthosepion > Acanthosepion lycidas. The sequence continues at coordinate 94,871,935 of OZ010599.1, forward strand.
AGATCAACGATCAATTGTAAGACGATAGAATGTATAGTTGTCAGCAAAAGGGACAACCCAACATGTAAATTACAAATTGGAGATGTCAAAATCAAGCAAATACAGAAATTTAAATATCTAGGAAAACATGACACTGAAATCCAAAAGCACACAGGGAAAGAAAAAGATGCCTTCCAAAAGCTAAGCGAAAGTATTGAGAAAAAGAAAAATTTCATAAGTAACAAAAGAAAAGTGTACTGAACTGTAATATTGGTCATCCTTTATCTTAGTGAATGCTGGACAATCTCCTCACAGATGAAGAGATTGAGGTCACAGAAATGTTGGTTAGTTGTTTTTGTTTAGTGGCACATCGACCTATATAGGTTATATAATGCCAAAATCTAAATATTTTAAACATTATTCTATTTTTTGGGGAGATAATGATAGTTTTAGGCTTACTAATTAACAGAGCCACATGGAGAAGAGATAGGTTCATACCTTTTCTCCCAATTAAGTGCATGTAAGTGAATATAATGAACCCAACTGGAATTTGAACTCGGCTCTCCAATTAACAATTCAGAGCCATTATCCATTAGACTGCTTGCACATTCAAGCTTACAGCACCTGGTCACCTATCTAGGTACTGACAAGGCTTGATGTCACTTAACTTTGGTGATCATAGAGGAACTAGTGTTTCAACGTGATGTGACCATAAGCCTATCATAAATGTGGTTCTACAGAAGGATGCTGAGAATATATAGATTGAACATGTGAGCAATGATGAAGAGAAAATGGAAACAAAAAAGACACTTATAATTAACAGCAGAAAGAGATAGTTGAAATTTCTGGGACATATAATGAGGAGAGAGGGCTTAGAGAATTTGGTACCCACAAGACATATTGAAGGCAAGAGGAACCCAGGAAAGCAGCTCATAACTTGACGAGTTTGTATAAATGGTTGGCAGACCAGGGATTAGGAGAGATAGCAAAACACAAATTTTATTTAGAGTGACAAAGGACAGGAAACTTTGGAGAGCCATAATCACCTGAAGGGGTACGATATTAGTACAGGTTGAGTATCAGTATCTGTCTATATTTCTGAGACATGGTATTATGTACATTATTTACATTATTCAAACTATTGTTCTCATCTTTGTCACCATATTTATTACGTTTCGGCCCCAAGGACACATGGTACAGTGGATAAAGGCGTTGGTTAGATCCAATGACAAGATCCAAAGAGTGGGAGTTCAATACCTGGTTAAGGCAGTGGAGAACTTTCAGAGGGAAATTAACAGAAGATAACTGATAACTGACATCCATTAAACATGGCATGTGGAACTAGAACAGTCTACCCCAGTGAGCAAATAAAGGGTTCAGTTCAACATTCCAACCACCTGAAGAAGGCCGGAGTGTACAAAAGATTCTCAAACTGTAGGAGTTTTCAATTATAAATTAGTTATTTCAAGTAACCATTTTTAATTGAAATCATGATGTATAAGAGAAATCTGGTTCCAGAGATTCCAACCCTGTTGGCAACACCTTATTCATTGCACTAAAGAGTGAAGGTCGGTGGATACCAACACCAGTGTGACAGTAATCACAGACTGGGTAATTTTTGTCTATATGTATACACCTGGGCATCTCACACTGAAAAGTCCTTGTGTCATACCATCAAGGGGAGGTGAGTAAATGCTGATTGCCTTTACTCTACTTTCAGATAAGGATCAAAGTGTAGTATCTTTTCACCTTTCTAAATTATGGAGAGAGGCCTGGTGCTGGAGATTCAATCTCTGCAGCAGCAGCTTCCTCAATGAATTAAAGAGGAGCAGTTGATGGATACTGATGTCAGCATGATTGTGGCTGCAGAGACTTGGCAATTTTTTTTCCTTGGCCAGTATATAAGGTACCCAACAATAAACTGTTGGGTGCCTTATCCTATCACCTGCTGCCAACAAAGGGAGGCAAGTCAATAGAATTAATTGTAAAAGAAATTATAGCCTTATGCTAAGTGGAATTATCTCTCTATATTTCTAAGATGGGGAATTGCAATTATTTACAGCATTTACAATGTTTGGACTTTTTGTCATCATCTTTGTTGCTGTATTCACAACATTTTGGCTATTCAGCCTTCTTTAGGTGATATGTGTGTGTGTGTGTTGTATGCTTCAGCCTTCTCTTCAGGTGATTGTTCAGTCTGAAATTCCAATCACCTGAAGAAGGCTGGAGTGTACAACAGCTGAAATTTCATGAATATGGCAACAAAGATGAGGACAACAGCCAGAACAATTTAAATAGTGTAAATAATTACAGTACTTTATCTCAGAAATATAATGTAAGCAAGGGGAACTAATATATATAATCCATCACTAATGTACCACTCCAGAAAGTACCCGGCTCCTCCTACCATGCTCTATACTTATAAAAGTCACATTGGAGCAAAAACAGAATATTGCTATCATATATGGGCTGGAGCTGAAATCCTTGCTTTCTACATTTGACAGGGTTCACAAGCATCTACACAGCCTTGAGGGTGATGAATTATCTTTTGCCCTACAACCTCTTTCCCACAGATGAAACATTGCAAATCTCTTGCTGCTCTATTAGTATTTTCGGCCATTGTATGCTCCGGCCTTCTTCAGGTAGTCGGAATGTCGAACTGAACCCTTTATTTCGCTCACTGGAGTAGGTTGTTATAGTTCCACATGTGATGTCTAATGGATGTCAGTTATCTCCTGTTAATTCCCCTCTCCAAGTTCTCCACAACCGTAACCAGGTATTGAACTCACTCTTTGGGTCTTGTCACTGGATCTAACTAAATAACTAACTTATCCACTGTGCCATGTGTCCTCAAGGACACATGGTACAGTGGATAAAGGCTTTGGATAAAGGCCGAAATGTTGTAATAAATACGACAAAGATGAGGACAATAGTCCGAATAATGTAAATAGTGTACATAATACCTCATCTCAGAAATATAGACAGATTCCATGGCAAATGTTTAGATGAGCTACATTCCTTATTTACATCATTTCAGACCTTTACAGCTAACATTCATCATGCAATGTACATGGGATCAAAGCCTTCCTTTTCTCCTCCATTGGTAAGAAAGAAATTCTACACAGCTTCTTGCCAAGGAAGCTGCTGCTTTTATGGAATAGACTCCAAAGAGGACACTTCACCAATCACTACAATCAATATCTTCAAGTATAGGATTAACTGTAATCTGACATGTCATCATAATCTGTACTTCTGACCTCCTCCATTTACAACCATAAAACTGCATTCTGTAACTATCTTGAGTGACTCTTTTACCTTGTACTAGATGAAAAATAATAATAAAATAATCTTTTATGGAGAAAGATCACTCTAAATAAAAGAAATAGGTCAGTACTCACTTTCAACAGAATGAACCCCCTTTTTTCTTTTAACTTAAAACATTCCCCAGAGCCTAATAAATATGTATATAAAATTTAATGGCTCTATATTACATCATTTGGTTGTGAACAAAGTAACTGTTTCCACATATACATATATAAAAACACACGCACAAGTATATAAAACACAAACATGTATATATATATATGAACACACACACTAGAAAACACAAACATACATAAACACACACATAAAAACAAAAATAAACATATATATATATATATATATGAACACACATACACAAAAAACAAATATACATATATAAGCACACATAAAAAACATAAAAACACAAACATATTATATATATATATATATATATATATATATAAAACACACACACACATTATATATATAAAATACAGGGTGTATCAAAAGCACTTTACAAACATTGGGGGGCAAATCCTCACACCAAAACAAGGACAAAAGTCCATATAAACATATGGACAAAAATCCTTAATTTTCGAGTTAAGTTTAAAGTATACGGTAGACGCTATTAAATGTACAATCCAAGATACAATCCAAAAATACTTATACAAACATTTAGGGGTGGTCGTTGGCAGGTTTCTGACACTAAAACGAGGTAAAATGTCCATATAAATATGTCCAAAAGGCCATCATTGTACCTCAACAGAAAAACTCATAACAAATGTTCAAAATGTCCTCCACTTGCTTCTACATATGTACGCACCCATCGGATCATTGACTGGCGGACCTTTTCAAATACTCCCACATCATGTCAAATGGTTTAGAAGGCATCCATGACCCATTGATGAATCATCTGTTCATTATTAATGTCTGCTGCATAAACCAATTCTTTTTAGGTGGCCCCACAGATAAAAATTCAAAGTATTGATATCGGGGGAACATGCAAGCCAGGCAACTACCTATCCATCTTTCATGGTAGATATCACCCAATGTATCACAAACAATGTAACTAAAATGCGCTGGAGTCCTATCATGCATGAATCACATTTATCTTCATATTAGCAATGGTACATCCTCTAGCAGGTCTGAAAGAGTGTTAGAAATAAAGTCCCTGTAGATAGCTCCTGTAAGACTGTGCTAGGAGAACATATGGACCTGCTGGACAGTCACCTACAATTCCAGCCCACACATTAATAATTATTAGGTTGGTGCAAAAATAATGACGTAATAATGTCGTTTTTTTGACGTTAAATAATACGTCAAAAAACGACATTATTATGTCGTTATTTTTGCACCAACCTAATATGAACGGATGCTGGTATCTAGCCTGTATTGTACCGTGGGGATTCCGATCCATCCGCAAAAGTTGGTTGTGTAAATTTATTATTTCATCTCTTCTGAATATCACCCTATCCACAAAGAAGCCTGAAGAGACAAACAACGGATCAGCAATTTGTGAAAGAAAACTTTGGCAAAGGTTCTCCCATGGTGAGTGATCAGAGGGAGAAAGACCTTGCACACATTGCAAATGATATTGATACAGGAGCTGCTCTTGACATCCCCTCCATGCAGTACTATGAGATGTACAACATGCTATGGCCACTTAATGTGTGCTGATGGCTGGATCGTTTGACAGTCTGTAGAAAGTGTTTTGTATGGTCAGGCATACAAACAGATCTTGGTCTTCTTTGATTCAGTTTGTGGTGCCATGCATTCCTTCTCAGCAACGTGATGATAAACAGCAGCAAAGGTCGGATGACATGGCTGTCTTCAGTCTGGAAACACAATCTAATACAGCCATGCAACCTCACATTCATTACCATTCGCACGGCTGTATGTAAAAATCATACCTACCTGCTTACAATTTGAATATCCTGCCATTGTTAAATGGAACACTTCTCAGTTAGTTAAACTACTATACACAAATCTAACAGTCTACATGGCAACACAGCACCATTGACTTTCTTTCGTACACATTTTCTTTAAACTTAATAACTCAAAAAGGAAGGATAAGTGGAAATGTTCCTAGGGACATTTGTCCTTGATTTGTTGTAAGAAACCCACCCTCAAAGTTTGTAAAAGTATTTTTGATACACCCTGTATACACAAATGAACATATTTACACACACACATTTTATATATATTAGGTTGGTGCAAAAATAATGATGTAATAATGTCGTTTTTCGACGTATTTTTTAACGTCAAAAAACAACATTATTACGTCATTATTTTTGCACCAACCTAATATATATATATATATATATATATATATATATATATAACCTCCCCTGAAGTATTGTGTGTGTGTGTGTGTGTGTAACTAAGTATGGTGTTGCTGAGACTTTTAAGAAATAACCAGACAAACTTGTCTAAATTATTCAATGAAAACATTGCTGGCAAAATATACACTATATATATATATATATATATATATATATATATACACACACACACATATACTAGTGTACTTGTGCCATCAAGATTGATGTAAAGAAGGAATATATTATAAACAATATGTATTATATAGTAAGTAATTTTTGTTTAATCCAAGTACAATTTTTTTAATTTAAAATAGTTCGTTGTTAACATTAATTGAACAATGTACAATTTCTAAACACCTCAGGAAAGATATCGGTATTTTATCCTCATAAATATTTACAACAAAATTTTTTTTTACCGCAGCAAATTACCAAAGCACAATAATGTAAAGCTGTCCATCTTTCTACTCTGCTTTTTGTTAAATGTCAAAATTCCGAGTGTCAAGATTCAATCTAGTTCTTACTGTGAACTGGTGTTGCCCTAGGGAGCAAGTTCTCTTTGTAGTTCACCACACACTCTCTTGCCAACTTGTGCAAAGAGAAAGAGGGAAAGAAGGAGATTGCTTTGTAGTAAGCCTTTTGGGTGTGTGGATGTGAATGGCATCTTTTGCACACTGCCTCTCAATTGTTACACGCACACACACACACAAAAAAAAAAATAATAAAAAAAAATAAATAAAAACTCATATATATATATATATATATATGCACACACACACAAAAAAAAAAAATAAATAAATAAAAACTCATATATATATATATATATATATATATATATATATATGCACACACACACACACACACACAAAGATATTAGAACAAAAACATGTTGAAATCGCTACACAGTAGCTTTTGTGTTTCAGCAACTTCATGCCTCTTCAGTAACTCTAAGTAACTGGTGATTAAATAGGTTGTTTTAGAAAAATTTCAAAAGCATCTCATTTGTATGTATATATATATATATATATATATATATATATATATATGGCTTATTATATTTAAGGATATATAAAAACATATACACAGACTCTTGTTATGAAAATTATTGGCCATTTCAATTTCCCTAAATCAGTATTTCAATGACTAACCATCAGAAATTCTTTTTTTTTGTTGGGTGTGCAGTTTCTAAAGCCAAATATGTTGAATCAATAGAAAGTTTGGCTTACTTATTATTTATATTACTCTATTAAATAAAAGCTGTTACTTGTTTCTCTATTTGTTAGCTGGTTTGTTATTCATTAAAAAAAAAAAAAAAAAAAAATCAATTAGGGATGTAAAAAATAACAGATAGAACCACCCTCAAATTCCATTGGCAAAACATTTGCAATGAAAATAAAGACAAAAACCATTACTGAAAAATCTGAATCCAACTATAAGAGTACTAGTAAGTGTATAATAGTATCTGATGAGAGCCAAAAACATTTTAAGAAGCCATAAAAAAAAGAAAAAAAAGTATTTTGGGAACTGGGTTGAGCTGAGAACTTTTCAAAACAGTCTCTGTGTGCGTGCGTACATGTGTAGTAATTTTCTAATAGTGTTGCAGAGTATTGTCACAGTATTAGTACTGTGGCATTTTCAGATACCTCGTTTTTGTTGTCCTTGCATTTGACCTGTCAGATCATTGTGTTTCTTATTAACTGTTAGCAGGCACCATCTAAATGAACCAACCCAGGCTCGTGTGTTCTGCTACAATATTTAGAGATTCTTGATAAAATACAAAGAAGAATCTACAATGTTGCTGGTCCTGACCTGACATCTCAGCTTCAGACACTTTCCTGCTGCCATAATATAGTTTGCCTGTGCTTTTTCTATAAATACATTCATAGTAACTGTTCTTATGAACTTTCCATTATGGTACCTAGTGCAGTTCTAGATTGGCGGCAACGTCTCATCATTTTACAGTTGAAATGGCTAAATGTAACTGTAAATTCTATGTTTACAGTTTCTTCTATTGTAATTATCACTTATAATAGTGTCATCTGGCTGTTCCAGGTTTTCCAGTGAACTTTGATCTTCAAAAATTTAAATGCAATATCAACTGTTATCTTCTGTCGTCTTAACTTTTGTTCTTTTATTTTCTTCTCTCTTTAATGGTGTTTTTCTCTCATTCTCTAACACACAGTAACCTCTTACATCTTAATGGTTTTATTGCCAAAGACAGAAGCAGGCCATGTTATTAGGTTGGTGCAAAAATAATTTTGTTTTCTAACATATGTTACTATGTGAGAAAACAAAATTATTTTTGCACCAACCTAATACATCTGTGAGAAAGTGAAGTTGAGATGTCAGGTCAGGATCACTTACATTGCAGACCTTCCTTTGAATTTTCTCAAGATTTTAATTATCAAATTCTGTACTGTTGGTAAAACATTTAAACAAAAAATGGAAAATTTCTGTGCATTCCAAAAATAACCTTTTTCAATGTCTGCTGGCCTTGATGTTGAAGGTCAATTTTCAGACACACAAAATAAATTGAGATAAAGCAGAGATGCTCATTAGACACAGTTCAAAGCTATGGTGACTCAATATTGAGTGCAGTTTTGGGGAAAGGAAGCTTGAGGTTTGACTGTTGATGCTTGGAGTGTGCACTGCAAAACAAATGCTGGATGCTATTTTCAATGTTCTCCTTTTATATTATCTTTTGACTAAAAGCAAAAATCCTCTCCAGGTGTCCTTTCATTAACAAAAACAGAAGCAAGTATAGGACAGTAGTAACTTGAAACAAATATATATATTAAAATCTAATAAACAGTTCCAATGTATCAGAATGACTGCTAAAAACATCTCTCCTAATTTATAGACAATTTGTACAGATGCATGCTGGGATTTCCTCCTAGCCAATAAGATTTGTCATTTCATAGAATTATCTACCATATTTATTTTTTTTTTTTTGTCTTGAAGTCATCTGTACTCTTTTTGTTTAACACTATTCTTACTTTGTGAACTTTTACCTTATTACCATTGCTTTGCCTGTTTTTGTCATATATATATATATATATATATATATATATATATATATGTATATATGTGTGTGTGTGTCTGTTTTCTTGTCCGGTTCTTTTCTCTCTTTTGTTATTGTTTATTGAAAACTTTGTCAATTACTCTACAAAGCTTCTTTTGAACTAAAAGTTTAGAATGACAAAGTGTGATCAATACAATTTCCCTATCATTTGCCAACATATTTTGTAACAGGTGGCATAGTGTTTAGCTCTGAAATCAATCATAGCAATAAAAATAATAGTTTCATTTTATGCAGCTTTTCATTTCTTTTCTTCTTTTAGCATTAATAGGTATTGCCTTTCAGCTTGGGAAAGAAAGTTAAAGAAACCAAATCATACAAAAATTGGATCATTAATATCTGGGTGAGCACAAATGCAGTATTAAACTGTAAATTAGACTGAAAATTCTTTTATTAAGTTAGAGCATTTAAATGGCACTCTCCTCTGTTATATGATAGCAAATAAACAACACCGTCACAAACAGAAATAAATTCTTGTAATATAGATAATATTCTTATTACTCTGATTAACATTTAAATTGATTCCTGATCACCGAGAATCCTTTCTTTCTAGTTTTCAGAGCGTTTCTATGATAAAATCCTTAGCAATGCATTTCCATTATACATATAATAGCCCTATTCTATCAGTAATGCTTGCATTGATTCCTGACCACTGACCATCCCTTTCTTCCTGATTTTCAATGCATTCCTATAGTAAAATCATTAGCAATGCATTTACATTATACATATAATAGCCCTATTCTATCAGTAATGCTTGCATTCATTCCTATCATGTGTGCCAAAAAATATTTACAAGAATAATTTTATATTTATATTCTATAACTAATACAATTAAAAATAATGCAATGCAATATTTATCTTTTACTGATTTATAATGAAATAAATATGAAAACAATTTTTATTCATAAATTTATAAATATTTACAAAATAATTAAAATATGTGAAGCAATTAAGGAAATCCTTATTATTTACCATTTTATAAAAGTTTGAATCGTTTGGTAATTAGCCGATGTTTAGCCAACCATTCTAATAAAGAATCTAATAAATAGTATTTATTTTTGTTGCCAATTCTCAAAGAACAAAGAAAATGTTTAGGCTTTATTCAAATTCTAAGGAGGAGTGAAAGTAGTTAAAATAACGGTGTCAATGGAAAAACCATCCTTTTGACATTCAATAGAATCAATGATTTTGTAATTTCTTCAGATAGCTGAATATTAATTCTATAGCTTGCTTATAATTAAGCTACAAATTTGATAGTAATTTTTTTTTTTTGTTCTTCAAGTTAAACTATTTTAATGGTATTATCTTACCAAAAATCTCTATGATGTGCCATTTTTGTAGTTTCATGATAGCAAACAAATAACTCAGCCATAAACAAATTAATCCTTATAGTATAGATGACAAATTCAAAAGATATTTTGACTGAAGCAAAGAGAAAGTTAACTGCTTTCTTCATTTATGAATTGATAGCCTTGATTAAGCAAACTTATTTTCAAGCAGCTGCTTTATCACTATTTCCATGGTGAGTGTTCAGATGAACAACACTCCTTAATTCTGCTAGCCCTAACATTCACAGGTAACACCCACCATGTCATGCACACTGTAGCGATCCACCATTATTTTCTTCATATTCTATTGGTGAGATACAAGTTGTGGGTAATTCAATTCACCCATCGTTTGCAATGACTGAAATGGATTAAAGTGCTTGCTTTCGTTCAGTCCTCTGGTCTATCAACTGAGCTATCGCTAGTGACCTCTTATTCTCTCAGTCTTGTTAGTACGTACACCGTCATGCCAACAATGCACTCTGTCATCTTCCTCCCACACTCGCTATTTATGCCTGCATGGGGTTGGCAACTAAAATTTGCATATGAGACTTGCTTCTCATTCACCCGAGACTTCCGGTTTTATAAATTTCAAGCTGGTTTGAATTATTAGTCTTTTTTTATTCTTAATTAATTTTTTCCCCTGCACATCTGTCCGTGATCTTTCAACAGGACCTGACACTCCAAGCAAATTTGCTTTGCGGGAGGTAAGTCTTTTCATTCCTAACAGAATCAGCCTCTTCCTAAAACCACTACATTGTGGAACCGACTCTCAAGAGGACACTTCTCTGATCCCTACCATTTTAATCTGTTCAAGTCCAGGGTTAACTGTTATCTTCTATACAAATCTGCATGAGCTGTGAGTCTTACTATGTAACTCTCTACCACAAGTCACACACGAGTTTTATACAGAGTAAATATCATTGGAAAAGATAAAAAAAAAAAAAAAGTGCTATTCATTGATTTGAGGAAAATATGTATTGAATTCTAATTAAATACAGAAGCTAACTCCCAAACTTCAAGCATTTTATTCATTTGTCCTACATCCATCTATCAAATATACAATCTGGACTGCTGGTGAAAAATATGGCCTGTTTTTTTTATGTCTTATCAACCTTTTGCAGGTTATTTAAAGCCAGAAAATATTTTTAGATTTTAAGTCTTTTTTTAGATAATAATGGTTTAGTGATACAAATTTTACTAATTAACCCATAGCTTGTGGGGAAAGAGTTGGATTCATACATTTCCCAAAAGTATTCACATGTAAGAGAATATAAGGAACCCAAGTGGAATTGGAACTCAGCTCTATAATTAACAATTCCAAGCAATTATTCATTACACAACCTGCACATCCAAGCTTACAGCACCTGGTATTCCAAAGTGGTCACCCATCTAGGTAATGCCCATACTTGATATTGCTTAACTTCAGTGATCATATGGGAACTATTCTATGAGTGGTAAGGTGGCTAACCAATCTGGATAGAATCTGGGTTTCGTGCATCAGTCAAAAAATGGCATTAAGAGTTTGTGTTAGTGAATGAACGAGCAATCATCAGTCATCCTGACGAGTAAAAGTGATGAAATCATTTAAAATAGAAGAAAGTTCTTGTGTGCAAACTGAATTCATTACTGTAAGAGAATTATGTTCCACATTAATTAAAAACTCTAAGTAATGTGAAAGCGGTCGTGTGAGGATGTGAGTGGCTGAAGTAGCAGCAGCTGCAAATACCAAGCTCAATTACTTGATGCTTTTGTGATTTAATTACATACACTGCATAGTTCTTTGTTTGGTTCTGTTATTGTTCTTAGTTTAAATTCTTGAATAATGTGTATGTGTGCACATATCAATATAGATTGTGTGTGTGTGTGCGTGGATGCATGCATATCAACATAGAGGTGTTTGTGTATTGGATGAATATGTGTGCATGCACATCACTGTAAGCATGTGTGTACATGTACATATATGTATCTGTACATGTAAGTATAAGCAGATATGGGTATTGATTTTTTTTTTTTTTTTTTTTACAGTTTATCAACCTTTTGCAGGTTATTTAAAGCCAGAATATACTTTGAGATTGTAGGAATTTTTTGGTGGGTGGGGATAATAATGATATATTGCTGCAAGTCCTACTAATTAACCTATAGCTGGTGGGAGAGGAGGTGGATTCGTACCTTCCCCAAGGGTACATGCACATAAGTGAATATAATGAACCCAACAGGAATTGGAACTGCTCTCCAATTAACAATCACATGCCATTATCCATTACACCATCTGCACATCCAAGCTTATAGAACCTGCTATTCCCAAGCAGTCACTCATCTAGGTACTGACCAGGCACAATGTTGCTTAACTTCGGTGACCATATGAAAACCATGGTTTCAACATGATATGGCTGTACGCCTATATCAAATTTACCTTTCTTTGTATGTACATGTGCTAGATATATGTATATATGTGCATGCATGTCTCTAAGCATATGTATGCATATGTGTGTGTGCATATCTATATAGGCATGTATGTGTATGTACATGCATACATAGGCAGATGTGTGGGTGGTGTAAGAGACAGTGGCTTCAAATGAGAAATTGGAGTGCCAAGTTCAAATTCCACTCATGTTTTTACATTCACCTGTGCACAGATACTCTTGGGAAAAGTATGAATCTATCCCCTTTCTCCAACCATGGGTTAAATTGTAGGACTTGTATCTGCAAAAATCATCGTTATTCTGCATAAAACAAATAAAAGAAATTGCCAAAATTCACTTGCAGAAAATAGTGCTATTTTCACAATTCAAAATATGATTTGGCTTTAAATAACCTACAAAAGGGTTGATGAACAAATTAACGTGTGTGTGTGTGTGTGTATATATATATATATATATGAGTGAATGTATAGTAAAATAACTTGCACACAACATTAAACATTCAATAAGCCTAGTTGAACAGTAATGAATACAATTGCATTAATTTCAAGCCACTGACAATCCCTCCCACCGTGACTCGATATTTTTTTTTTTTTTAAAAGTCAGTATCACTCCATGCAAGACAGTAAGGCCACTGAAACAAAGCATTACAAGGTGTGGAAGAATTAGGAACAGAAAAATTAATAATGAGTGAGAAGAGGAAAGAGTAATTAGGACAGTAGATAGCGATTGACATTGCATTTAAAATTTTGCAGATCAAAGTTGGCCAGAATGCATAAAGCTGGAAGGGAGTTCCACAAGAAAGAAGTGTAAGAAAAGAAACTCTTAGCATAGAATTTACAGCTACATCTAGTCATTTCAACTGTAAATTGATGAGATCTTGACGCCAGTCGAGTACTGTGCTTAAATTTAAAAAATCTAGTACTATAGCAAAGAACTCATCTGAACAGTTACCATGAAAGTATAGAAAAGGCACTGAGAGGAAACTTTATGGTGGTGAGAATGTGACTGAAGCTGAGCTGCCATATCAGGACCAATAATATTGCTGATTCTTTGGATTTTATCAATGTGCTCAAGGTAAATAACAGGAGCACCAAACCATATGTGGCAGCGATATTCTAAGCATGGACAAATGGTAGACCTATAGATACCTGTATTTACATTCTATGCATAACTTTAATCTCTCAGTATGTCCTGAATTAATTCCTGACCACTGATAATACCTTTCTCTCTAATTTTGAATGCATTTCAATCATTTACTATTTATTTAGATTAGGTAAACTCACTTTATGGCCATTAAAGGTGGCCTTTAGTTTCTGTGTTAAATCTCTTCCTTTGTATCGACTTTATATTATAATTATTTGAAAACGGATAAAAGGAGACTCTGTAATTAGGCAAACTTCAGCTACCTTTAAAATTTACTTGTATTTCTACTAATCCCTAATCAGCAAGAGTTTTATGTTAATTGTACAAACATGCTTCTTCAATCAATTGTTCTATGGAAAATATAAACATGTACAAAATATAAAAAGAAAACAACTTAGCAAGGTTTCTGGAATAAAGTGTGAGAATATTCATGAAGAGAAAAGGAAATTAAAAGATTAATCATTTTTATATGAAATAATAATCCGAAAACAATATATTCATATTGCAAAAAGAATTATATACCAAAACATGCAATAATTTTTTTTACAAAATAAGAGCGCATCTTTATTTCACAGGTACCATTATTTTAGGCAACAATGAGGAAATCTTTACAGTTTTTCCTCTTTCAATGTTCTTTTTAAATTATGATTATCAGGGCGAGTGCAGATACAGACCCCACAATATTAGTAATCTCTATTTTTTTACATTATTAACATGGATTTAGTCTTTAGCTTTTGTAAGGAACATAAAAAAATAGGAGCATTATTGGGGTGAGTGTTCATGCAGACCCCACATTATTAGTAATCTTTCCATTTCATTTGATCTTTCAATGATAATATAGATTTTCTCTTTAGCTTTTGCAACAATTATGAGGATGTGCTTGCAATATAGAAAAATTAATTTTTGGAATAAAGTGTGGAAATATCATGATGAAAGAAAAGAAAAAAAGAAAAATGGGGAAGATAAATAGGATTGAAATGCAAGAACCCAAAATAAAATAAAAATCTTAGCTAAATCTAGAACAGCCTAAATTTAATATGCCACAAAAAAAAAAAAAAAAAAAAAAAAAATCCCCATTTGGTAGAAAATTCATTAAAAATGCTGGAACCTGGACACACTGCACCAATGTTACAGTGAGCAACTGGCTTGTTTGAATATCACATTCAATGGAACTTTTTCTTCGCAAGGAAGTTGATCAGTGATTTTTCAGCATGAAAACAAATTCCTCCCACCCATTGTGTTGCAAATCTATCTGATCGTCCTCAAACATATGACACTGCAAATAAGATATAGAAAAGGATCACAAAGCTGACCGGGGAAGTTCTGATTGTATCAGCAAATATGTCCCCATCAGACAATCCCTCGTCTTGTTTCATACAATGCTTTCTGTCTGGTCAGCAGTTCCAACAAGGTCAAGAATTTATCAAATCAAAGCTGAAACTGCTGTTTATGATGGAACATATAATTTAGCAGAAAATTGCCCTCAATGTCACAGAAAACCAGTTTGATGGCTGAATAATGATACTATGAATTTATATGGGAGAAAAAAGGTTTTATCTGTAAATGCTGGAGGCTTTTGCATCAACCTGAAGTTTTATGGAGCAGAGTAAAAATAATTGTTGGAAAATTTTCTAAGTTACCCAGGAAATAACCAGCTTTTGCCTTGAAAATATACAATTGTTTGTTATGGAGTGGGGGTGCTGCTACCCCAAAACCTCACCTGCCTCTTAACGCTTATGACCTAAGGTAAAATGATTACCACGGCAAGCATGCTACTTTGAATTATAAATATTCATTCTTTGCTTTGGATATACACAATTTATTTTTCTCATTATTATTTACATAAAGACTATTGTCTTTGCTGTTGTTATCACAATGTTTCAGCTGCTGTGCCCTCTGGCCTTCATCAGGTATATATTGATCTGAATAATTTACAGAGAATTTGAAACTGAACTCTCAACATATTGGAGCAGACTGTTCACATTTTGCAGACCATTTTTAGGGATATCTAGTTCTTACTTTTGGTACTGCTCAGTTATTACTCAGCCCATTTCCATTGAGTCTAAGTACCATTCCATTTACTATCACGGTCTCATTCATCGAGTACTAGTAAACAGCATTTGAGTAAACAGTAGTCAACTAGATACCTCACTTTAATATATAAATATATTTTTTTTTCTTTTTTAATGGGGGTCTTCTAGAGACCTTGACATATTTGGGAAGGATACTAGAATAATCCAGAACCTATACTGGGAGCAAATTGCCCAGCCCAGGGACTGAACATACAATTACTGTCACCAAATTCATGAACCAATGCTTTAATCCACTAGGCTATTGTTCTGTGGGACAATTCTCTGTGAAGAACTTGGAGCCCTAAACCTAACTGCTCATGAGTGCTGCTGCTGTTTGTCATGCTCACTTGAACTCACTGAAGCTTTCTCTTCTGTTAAAGCTGCTGCTGCTCTTGAAGACCTGCTGTCATTTGACTTACTTTATTAAAAGAAACAAAGATGAGGGTAAGAGTTCACATGTAAATAGTGTAAATAATAATAACTCAATCACCATAGCTACTTTCATTTTATTTTCCAATGTCAAATCACCAAATTTTGCATTTTATTCTAACATTCCCCCCCATGTACAAATCTCCTAACATCCCCCCCATGTACAAATCTCCTATTCTAACATTCCCCCCCATGTACAAATCTCCTATTCTAACATTTTCCCCCATGTAGAAATCTTCTAACATTTTCCCCCCATGTACAAATCTCAGTTGTTTACCATTATTTATTTTAAAATTTTATTAACCATTATTTTTTTTTTTAATTAACCACAGCATTTTTAGATATTAAGGTTGCCATAGTAACAATTTTTCTTGAGATTTTTCAATTCTTCCAAGGAACAGAGCAAAATATTAATGGAATAAAAATTTTTTAAACATACAGTTGGTTTTCCTGAATCCTATCCAAGATATATATCTTCTTATACATAATTCTATAAATTACGTTTTTGTCTGTCATACAATAACTCAAGACAAATCTAGAATAATAGTCACTATTGTTTACTAATGGGACCCTCGAGTCATCTTTCCTCATTTTAGTTTTTGAAAATTTCCAAACTCATTTTCTTTTAATGAATGTTCAATTTAGATGGTACTAAATACTAAACTAGACCATATACTATGGTTCAATAAATTCAAATCTATGATTACTTAATGGAAAGTCTAAATTGAGATCTACAAGAACTAGCTTAACAATCCTAACCTCAGGACAGGTTTTCAGTTAGTCTTTTGTGAAAAGCCACTCAGATATTTAATTTTGATCAAAGAGTCCATGGTAGTGGACATTTTCAAATGCAGGATCCAATAAATTCATAGTTTAAATCCAGAATCTCTTATTGGGACCAAATGTTTTATTTTATTTTTTTTTTTTTCTGCAGGAATTACACTAAAATCTCACATTTAGAGAAAGTTTTCAACAAATCTTAATATTTACATTGTTCGAACAGTTGATTCCATCTTCATTCATGTTTCAGATGTACATTCTGGCCTTCTTCAGGTGATATTTGAATTTTGAACCAAACCCAGAATAGTCACTTGAAGAAGGTCGGGTGTACAATGGCCAAAATATTGTGAATGTGACAATAAAGATGAGGGCAACAGACTGAACAATGTAAATAGATACAATACCTCATATCAGAAATATAGACAGATGTTGAAGTCTTACTATAATTGATCAATTGCCATTTATTCCTTTGTATAGTTGGGGGTTCATTTTACAATGTAAGAATAATGTTAAATTAGACTCTTACTTTTTGTCTGTCAGGTTAGCTGAAAAAATTCTGTATCATTTTTTTTTTTTTTGTTTAACTGTATAAGGATTTAAGAATTCATGTTAGTGATTCCTTTCACAATAAGGCATGATTTGATAAATACATGGTTTAAATTTATGATCTCTTCTTAGTCTTTTTAATCACAGCCATTAGGTATGTTTTTAGTTAGTTTGAGAAAATATGGTTTTAGTGGGTAGAACAACTTCTGACCCAGTTTATACTTTGTGACTTGTGATACATAAAGTGACATTATTGGAGCAAATTAGAGATCTTAAGATTGAATATAATCACATTAGCCTTCAGATTAGTTAACAAATGTTCTGTGTATGGTGGGAGGGAGAGATTGAAATATCTGTTGCAAGATATTTAAGTTAAGTGTGATCTAAGGGTTTATGGTGCTAGTGATTTTCAAATAAGTTGTAATTCAATAAATACAGAATTCAAATTTATGATTTCTTATTGTGGCTATTGGAAAGCCTAAAAGGGGATCCATTCAGACCCTCTGTGGGAACTAGCATAAAAAAACTCACTTATAGGACTGATTTTCAGCTAGTCTTTTGTGAAATCTAGCCAGATATCCAAATGTAAACCAAGAGTTTGAGAGCGAAGATTTGCAAATAATGTCGCAGTTAATAAATACAGGATATGGCAAAAATATCTCCCACATAATGGTAAGACATTAGTTAGATGAAGACACCAGTGCCACTATTTCTGCTGCACTCTGTATATAGTTAACATCCAGAAACACTTATTTAGGCCAAATGTTCTATTTTGGTTTTCTGTAGGAACTACATTAAGATCCCAAACTTAGGGCAAGTTTTCAAAAAGTCTAACTAGAATTCCCCAAATGTCATTTATTCCTCAATCTGCCATTATATAGTGGGGTTCGTTTTACAATGTAAGTACAATGCTAAATTAGACCCTTACTTGCCTGTCTGGTTAGCTGAATTAAACCCTTACTTGTCTGTCTGGCTAGCTGAATTAAGTCTGTATCTTTTTATTTCTTTAATTATATAAGGTATGTATGTGACATAAGAGTTCATGATAATTTCTTTCACATAATGTATGATTCCATATACAGTTTTTTTCAGTTAGTTTTTCTAAAGAAAACTTAGGAAATTTATATTTATAATCCGATTATGTCTTATAAATTTAAAAAAAAAAAGATGTTATAGCAAAACCAATAAGTATGTGCATCTGAGCAACACTTTTCAACATCACAATAATGCAAGTCTATACACTAATAACGGATGATGAAATGGAAATATTTTACAGCCAACTACAAGAAATCATCAACACCATCATTTAGAAAAATATATTTATACACGAAAACTGAAGCGCAAAAGTTGGGAGTGACACATGTAAGGATTAGAAAGAAGTCGCAGGACCCTCGTACACTAAATCAGTGAACAATAGAGTACTAAAGTTGCTGGAATTTGCCAGCTATAACAATATGGTATTTGCAAATAGACTTGATGAACACAAAGACTCATAATGATAAACCTGGCATACATCAGATGGAACTTTCAAGTGCAAAAACAATTTTGATGAGAGATCAAGACAGTAATTAGGTTATTTCCAAGTGAAGATGTTGGGAGCAATCGTTTATGATAAACTAAGGTCTTGTTTTGTTTATTTAATGGCATATCAACTACTTATGGGTTATTTAATGCTGAAATTTTATTTTCTTGGGAGCTTTAAAGTAAAAAAAAAAAAAAAAAAAATGTTATTCTGCTTTTACAATTGAATATGTAGTAGATGATACTCAGCTTTTGTGCATACCTATATTCAGGTAGATAAAATTACTAGAGGAGGTGATGTGTGTTTTATGTTGTGGTTTTGTTCAAGTTATATTTTGGAATACAGTTTGATTTAAGAAATTGTAGGATATTAAATGGATTAATGTCATAAAAGAGTTCTTTTGTCTTGGTTGGTCAGCTGATTTTGTTTCGCAGCATATCAACTTCTGAGTTATTTAATGACAAAATCTAAACATTTTGACCCCAATTGTATGCATTCAACTAGAGATAAAATGTATTGTCTGTTATTTTACTATAAACAAGTATTGTTGGTAAATTTTTTAAATAGAAAAATATATTGCTAGTATTTTTACTATAAAAATATATTTTTATATTTCTATAGTGTTTTTGTTTTGGGGATTCACTATTTGTCCATAGCTGAGATTGTAACAAGTGCTATCACTTTGGGTCAGGGTAGACCCGAGAACAACAGCAATAAAGAGATGGTTCCACTCTCTTCAAAACCTCCAATCTCCCAGTTAGAGACTTTGCTGCCGGAAAGGTAGACCTGAGAACAACAGCAATAAAGAGATGGTTCCACACTCTTCAAAACCTCCAATCTCCCAGTCAGAGACTTTGCTGCCGGAAAGGTAGACCTGAGAACAACAGCAATAAAGAGATGGTTCCACACTCTTCAAAACCTCCAATCTCCCAGTCAGACTTTGCTGCCGGAAAGGTAGACCTGAGAACAACAGCAATTAAAAGATGGTTCCACTCCCCCTCAAAACCTTCAATCTCTTGATTACAGGCCATGTTGCGGGATGGAGTTTATCATCATATCCAGGACTAAACTATTGTTGTGATATCATGATCATGAGAAATAAATAAAAAAGAAAAACCTAATTCCCAGTATTCCATAGAAAAAAATGAAACCACCCTACTGGCTGGAAATTTAGAGACTCTTTTTCATCAGCCTCTCACAAAAAGGACACGTGGATTTGAGTGGCTCCAGAAACAAAGACTACAGATAAGTTTTACGCAAATATCTCTTTCTCATGTTTAATATTACCTTTTAAACAACAGACTTATCACTTGTAAATAATTTATTCATTCACAATGACAAACACAAGAATCAGAAACATTTACTGACAATCGCATTACAAGAATTTTCATGCATCTACTGAACAAATCCTTCTGATAATAAACCCTTCTATATATGTTTTTGTTGTTATGATGCATAGACGTCACATTTGTTTTGATGCATGGATATCTACTAAGCAAAAACAGGAGTCAAACAAGATCCATGATAACCCTATAAAATCAGGCCTCGGAGAACCAAAAACCCAAGCCAGCTAAAGTTTTACCTGGAGAGGCTGAAGGATGTCAATGCCATTGAAGAATTCAAAGGAACAATTGGAGGGAAGTTAGCTCCACTGTTAACAACAAAGTGAAAATGCCGATGGATCAATTCAATGGCATAATGAACGAGGCAGTGAAGGACATCCTCAGGAAGATGCATAGAAAAACCTAGCCATGGGTAACAGATGAAATTCTTTAGATATGTGACATGAGATGAGACAAAGAAGAAAAGTATATTCCTATAGGAACTGCAGTAGACAAAGAAATCAGCAAAAAAATCAGGAAGAACATTTTTTACTTTTTTTTTTTTTTTTTTTTAAATTATGATGTTCACTGTTCAAGGCCCGAGAGCCACTCGAGGTAAAAAGTTAAAGAGTAAGAAACACGGTTTACGGGGATCTGTGGGGAAGATAACGGTTGATCCTAGAGGTTAAAACCGTAGTGATTGTGGAAGCATCCGCTTGGGAGCCAGTTCCACAAAACAGTGATTTATAGGAAGAAGCTGCTCAAGTGGTACTTACATCTTATCAATAGAATATGAAGGGATGTTTTGCTACAATGTGCATAACATGCTAGGTTTTAGCCTTGAAGGTTAGAAATGGTGGAACTAAAAAATGTAGTTTGTCTAAATACATTCCATGGAAACAGCAATAGAGCAGTGAAAGGCAAGCGATGTTTCAAGTACTGCACTCATGGTTTTGTGCGAGATGGACATGCTTACATGTTTTAGTAAATGTGCTTGTTTAGAGTTCTGATTGGCTAGGGTTGAGAGTGTTTTTTTTTATAACAATGTTCAGCCTGTACAAGGCCCAAGAGCCACTCAATGTAGAGGGTTACAGAAGAGGGGAAGATAATAATTAACCCTAGACTTGAAAAGGTTAAGATTGTAGCGATCATGGAAGCATCCTCTTTGGAGTCTGTTCCACAAAGCAGTTAGTGGAGGAATGTGTAAAAAAAAAAAAAAAAAAAAAAAAAGGACTATAAACATCAATTGCAAGAAGAAAGCATACTCGGTTGTTGGTAAAACAAACAGTCCAACATGCAAATTAAAAATTGGAGATACCAAAATCAAACAAGCACAACAATTTAAATATCTGGGAAGTGTTTTGACTGAGGATAGAAAGTGACACTAAAATCTGAAGATGCATTGGGATAATGAAATATGCCTTCTAACATTTAAGCAAAGTATTAAGAAACAGGAAAATTTTGTTAAAAAAACAAAAGAAAATGTGAACTTTTATGGAAAATCAGTTCTCCTGTATAGCAGTGAATGCTGAACAATCCCCTAACAGATGAAGAGACTTTAAGCAACAAAAATGTGGTTCAGAAGAATACCATGGACGGAATAGAACAAAGTTTTGTAAAAAATGGAAATGAAAAGGACTCGTATACTTAACACCTGAAAGAGACAGTTGATGAAAGAGAAAATTTGATACTCACAGGACATACAGAGAAAAACAATGTATAACCTACCTAACAAGCTTGAGTAAATAGATGGCAGAGTAAGGTATAGGATAGATAACAAAAAGACCAAATTTATTGAGAGCTACAAAAGACAGGAAATTGTGGAGAGCCATGATCATCAATGTCCTGAAGGGACACAGTACATAAAAGAAGAATATGTTTATAAACAGATGGAGTGGAAAGTAATAACTAAGCAACAGTAAAAGGATATGAACCATCATGAGATAACTTCCAACATGGACAGAAATGGAAATTATAATAATAATAATAAAAAGGTCAGTTTGAAATTCCCTGAAGTTTGTCTGGCCAAAATGTTGATTTTATTTGAATGATTTGTTTTTTTACAGTTTATCAACCTTTTGCAAG
The DNA here is from genome assembly GCA_963932145.1 of Acanthosepion lycidas. Lineage (NCBI taxonomy): Eukaryota > Metazoa > Mollusca > Cephalopoda > Sepiida > Sepiidae > Acanthosepion > Acanthosepion lycidas. The sequence continues at coordinate 94,894,264 of OZ010599.1, forward strand.
TTCTAAAAAGCCAGAAAATAATTTTAGATTGAAAGAATTTCTCTTTTTTGTGATAATAATGATTTACTGATCAAGTCCTACTAATTAACCCATAGCTGGAGGAAGAAAAGGTGGATTCATACTTTTCCCAAGAGTATTTTTGCATAACTGAATATAACAAACCTGACTGTAATTAGAACTCAGCTATCTGATTTCGAGCCATTATGAATAACACCACCCACACATCCAGGTTTACAACATATAGTCTTCCCAAACAGCTACCCATCTAGGTACTGACCAGGCTTGATGTTACTTAACTTCGGTGATTGTTCTTACTACCAACATTTTGTATGCAAAGATAAGCATGTTAGTCAAACTATAAATAAATAAAAAAAACAAATCAATAAAGACAACCTTTTGGTAATTAAGGAGTTTTTATTAATTTTTCAGACCCACTTTCATGGTTTCTGGTGAAAATTTCAATATAAATGTCTGAGTATTTTTGGCTTTCAAAGACTTTTTTGTTTTGTGCTATGTCACTATATCAACTTTCTTCAAATGTTGCACTTCCCCTGATTATTTTTTTTGTTTATAAAATACATTTAGTATGTTTGTTCCTAAGTTTGATAACATTTTATTCTTTTTAGGTTGCTTATTTTTTATATTTACTGCTTGTAGTATTTTATGTTCAAGATATGACATATGAAATACATTTAGTACTAGCTTAAAAGCTATCAGGCGGCATTTAAACTAGTTCCTGATTGGGCCATCATCACAATAGGTAGGGAGGAGTAGATGCGATAGGCAACAATAAACTACAGAAGAACACAAAATTGATCGCTGCATTTAAGTATTGCATTAATGTTTAACCTTACCTTTTAAAAAGTTCAATGATAATCCTTCTGCTGCCACTTAATTTAAAGACAATTTGATGTATGTAGGGCTTTACTTTCCGTACAAACAATTATTTTTATTTCCTGGATGACTTTCATTAGATTTTGCAATTAATTTTTATTATTTTCAAATTTATTTCCAATTTATAAAAAATTGTTATTGTTCCAAAAACTTTGTCAAAAAAGAAAAAAAAAAAAAAAGTCGCCGAAAACAATCGCAAGTAATGAAAACTTGGGAATCCAAAATTTCAGGATTTGCAGATCCGGATCCGGCCCAGTGCGACACACTGACACTCACACTTATTATGTAGATGTTTCTTTGATATAATTTTATTGATGTTGGGCTTATTTTTTGTAATTAATACTTTTAGCATTTTATGTTCAAGACAATATACTGTGATATATGAAATATTGTAACATTGATGCCATGGCGTGGGGGCCAAAAAGAGGGCCCACCTGGATTGCTTTGCCCCAAGAGTTTACCTTTTTTTTTTTTTTTTTAACTATTGAAAATCTGGTATGTGGGTAAAACAAATTGGGAAATGAAATTACTTTCATGAGAAATTAGGAAAACACTTATCATTAACGAGAGAGAGAGAGAGACAGGAATTATATTTTCATTGATGAAAATGAAAACAAAGGAAACAAACAATAGGCTCACAGATGTAAAAAAAAAAAAAAAATTTTGTTGAAAACAAATTGAGAAATAAATTTATCTCTTGTTTGAGAGGTTAGATAAGAACATAGTGGTCGGGTTTGTTTTTTTTTTGTTTTTTTGCTGGATGGGGATAATTCTGGGAAAGGAGAGGGGAGTTAGAGAAATAAAATTATTAGAGTAAACGACAACCTTTCACTTACACCATAACCGTCCTTGTGACAAATTAGATTTGTCACAAAGACAGTCATGGTGGGCAGAGGTAGAATGCCAAGAGGAAAGGAGGAGAAGGTAGAATTTAGTGCTGCTTGTGTGGAGTGGTGGTGAGAAATGTGAAATGAAATAGGTTGGAGTTAGGAGAGGAAAAATCCCTGTGACTACACCCAAAGAAGGTGGATAACTCTCCAAATTTGTAAAAATTGATTAAGGAAGCAGAAATAAGGAACAAACAGCTTTTATTGGGATTAGTGTAAAAATTGAGGAATCACCAAATCATCAGAATCCATCGGCCCGATGCTAGTTTTGGGCCAAAGTGCATATAAGCAGATGGCTTTGGGAGCAGAGACTTGGGCTGAGAACTCACATAAAGTGCCTCTGGAATACACGTCATCTGCCACCAGATTTCTTGATTCTGAAGAAGTTTGAACCCAAATTATTAGGTGAGGCACAGTGTCACTATAAAGATTGATGTGGGAAGGGTTAATCTTTGTTGTACCAAGAGCTATATAAACCAATTGAAGATTAACCCTATGAATCTTCTGTATCATTTTTCGTCATGAAGATATTTTTCTTCCTTAATATAGCACCTGCCACAGCTTGAACCAGCACTGCAATTACAACATTCAATCTTCCACTGTTATGAGATCAAGAACACAATGTGGGAAGAGTTGGTATTGATCAAAGTGGCCAGTAACCAACAACCAGCTTGGACCAGCATCAGCATTGACCAGCACAGAGTTAGCCTTGTGGTTAAAACATCATCCTAAGAACCTGAGGACCAGACCACTAAACATGGTTACTCTACTGTGTGTTAATGGCAGGAGGTGTTACAATATATTTAGCATGTTTATTCCTAAATTTGATATAATTTTATTGATGTTGTGTTTATTTTTTATACTTTTAATATTTTATGTTCAGACAATATTGATATTTGAAATAAATTTGGTATGTTTGTTGCCAAATTTGATAAAATTTTACTGATGTGTTTTATTTTTATAATTCCAATATTTTATGTTCTCTTACTTTATTATACACTCTTCTACTTACATATGTAAAGAGGTAGAATCTTATTTACCAATCAACTACAATGTTCAAGAGAATATATTGGATATGATATATGAAATATATTTAATATGTTTGTTTCTTTTGTGATGTCAACAAGCACACGTTGCCACTTTAGTAATGCCAACAAATACTTGTTATCACTTTCATAATACTCTTTGTAGTAGAGACTTTGAAATCGCAGATACAACTATAATACACCATTGAACAATACTGGTGTCAGATGCCTTCAAATAGCACTTGTATTTATAGTATTTGCTCAATAATACTCACTCGAACAGTAATCCATATAGCGATCCAAATAGAGAAATAGTACAGTGAATAGAGTAGAGAATAGCAATCCAAATAGTAATAGAGGATAGAATAGTAATGCGATCCATATAGTGTAGAGGATAGACTAGAAATAGCAATTAATTAGACACACACTACTTCCTACTTATGCGTTTCCTCTATGGTCACATGGTCTACTTAATTCAATAATAATGGGATTGCCTGTGTTTGCTCACCGGCGATCTAGGTTCAAATTCAAGCGTCGCCAGTGACACTTTATTCCTATATAACAGTTTCTAAATTTGATATAATTTTATTGATGTTGTGTTGTTCATCATTTATACCTAATGCTTATAATATATATATATATATATATATATATGTGTGTGTGTGTGTGTGTATTTAGGCAGCAAATTCTCTTTTAGGCATGTCTGATTGAATAAATTACAAGCATTATGTCTGCTTATTTTTTATCATAATCCTTTCATATTCACAAATTATTACAATTAAATGAGGCAAGAACACTGAGAATCACTTTTATTTCCCAAGTACTTTCTGTCTCTTTCTGAGATCATCATCAAAGGCGTGACTAGTAAGGTAAAAACTGTGTGTAGCTATTCATTAATAATTTTTTTCTTTTGCGTTTGACATTCCAACATAAAAAAAAATTCCATAATAGGTAACTTTTAATGTTCTAATGAATGCTAAAGTATAACTGTCACCCATAACATTTAAAAGCAAAAGAAAAAAGTCAGTAATATTTCTCATGAAGGTGTAATATTCTGTAGATATGAAACAATTACTTACCTTCAGTCACATTAGATGTTACAGGCATAAGAGCTTGTCGAATGGCTTGTTCCCAGTGATGAGCCTGTTCAAGTCCAACTCCACTCTCTGGTGATGAAACAACATTGTCACCATTATCTTTGCCATATGTACTGTCCTCACCCACAAAGTAAACCATATTTGGTAAACGGATTTCAAATACATGCGGCTGGAGCTTGGCAGAAGTATTTATCTTATCTGATTTGACAGGTTCAACAGACAATATTTTATCAAGTTGAATTTCCTACAAGAAAAGTAATAAAGTCAACAAACACTGAACAATAAATTCTAATAATTGCCTCCTCCATTAACCCTTTGAGCCCAGACCACTGCTTTACCAGTGGTAGAGAAAAATGACAATGCCCAACCACCTGTTGAACAATGGTAGAGAAAAATGACTTAATGCTCTGCTACAGGTAAATGGTGGGTAAACACTTGTAATTATTTTTGTATCTACTGTGAAACATTTACTAATTATATGCGAATTTTTGGTTAAAATTGTTCAGGAACACAAGGGTCAAAGGTTTAAGAAGAAAGAAAAATAATTGAAGATTTGGGTAAGACTAAAATGTCTATTATTACAGTAAAATATATTTGAAGCATTTTCAAATGAATATGATATATATATTTAATCATTTCGCCCCAAGCAAGGCCATAAAGTGACAAGGAGGACAAAGTGACAACTGAGTATAAGAGAAGGAGAGGAAGAAAAAAAAAAGAAGCATTATTAAGGAGACAGAACAATGAAAGTTTGGTTTGTTTTACCAGAATATCAACCATCTTGTGTCATTTAATGTGAATAATAATAATAAAAAAAAACAAAAAAAAAAAACAGGGATTAAGGAGATAGAAGATAACAATTGATATTGCATTTAAGGGTTACTGAGTGTGAAAGAAAATAAGAAAAAAGAAAACATTTTTAAGGAGTGAACAATAAAAGAACAGGAATTAAGGAGATAGAAGATAACAACTGACATTGCATTTAAATTTTTGAAGATCAAAGAGAAGCAAGAATTAAAGAGATAAGTCATTGCTTACCTTGAAATACCTTGTGGTTGTTTCATTCTGGTAGAGTGTAATACATTTTGTATCCAGCCTCCAATAATGCCTCTTTCGCTACAAAACAACAAAAAGGAAAAGAAATTAAAAAAATTAAGATTAATAATAAAGCCCTGAGCAATATCAACAAGATTTGATTATAATTTATGATAATGCCTGTTTCTCTGTCATCCTTGAATAGGTTTCATACCAGACGATTGACTATAACATGTTGTTTATGTTTGAAAATAAAATATGAGACAATAACATTTTATTAAAATATGTAAATAAGATTTTTCCTTTTCTATCCAAGTATCCCTGTCCACTAAAGTGGCTAGGCAATCCTTGTTGCAGATGCCTCATCAGGCACATCTTGTGTTTGTTCAAAGCCCACTTGTAGTTTATATTGCAACTATGCTGAGTGGATAGTACTGATTAAAAATACTGTCAGAAAAACTGGAACAAAAGATTGAGTTAGAAACAGGTTTAACCCATTAACTGCCATTTTTTTTTTTAATGTACATTTTTGGCCCAGACAGGTGACTTAGGAGTTTGTTTATTCCTTATGTTTAATTTCAGTAGTTACCATTGTCGTTTTTATAGAAACTAGAACATCAAATATATATGTGTATAAAACATCAAAAAATAATATTGATTAGAAATAATAAAAAAAAATACTTTTCAAAAATAGTCATTAATTTTTCTACTCGTGAAATGTAAAATTAAGACAGAAAGTGTCTTCTTACGGCTAATAATAAAAACTTTAAAGGCTAAGTGTTGTAAAATATACCTCTGCAAATGCAATGTATATAAGCAATTCAATGTAAATACAAGGAATAACATGTAGTGAGTTTAATTTTAACAGATCCCCAAGTGAGGCTCACGGCAGTTAATGGGTTAATCACATCAGAGACATGGATTAATAATACAGTAATAAAGAATACTGTAATCCTGTGCAACTCTGTCTTTTTTACAAATACTTTCATGGTAATTGCTTCGAGGAGCTGCATTCACTGGTTTCCAGACTTCATGAATTCAAGCACCCTACAAGGCTGGCATCCCGCTCTCACCCTTTCACTGTCAAAACTATTAAATGTAGCCGTCTCTTCTACTCCAATAGCTTCATATTTCGCACCTCTCGCCTGTGGAACTCCTTTCCTAATTCCAGTTTCCCTGAGAGCTATAATCTCCATCTATTCAAATGTAATGTCAATTGACATCTCCAGTTACCTTGATCTACCCACTATCCTTCTCATCCTTTCCTCTATCACTCCTATCTGATCTTGCTCCAAATTTTCTGTAACCCCTTGCATCCTAGTGGCTTCTCGCCTTGCTTGGGGTGAAATGCTTTAAAAAAAGAAACAAAAAAAACAACACACACACACTCTAATGTTACACTTTGCAATGAATGTTCCTATGGGTGGACATTCTACTCATAACAGATGAACAAGTCTATGTTCAACAATTAGTGTAGAGAAGGTTGTTCTTCCTACACAACAATGTGTGCGTGCGCATGTGCGTGTGATTAGGAGATTAAGGGAAGTAGCGAAAAGAAGAAACTGGTTCATATATTTAGTGGCTACATGGGTCCTGAGTTGATATCCCTGTTATTCTGACCAGTCAAATTAATGTCAGGCTCCTTAGACATCAAGAAGTTCTATTAAATGAAGACATCCTTCCCAACAGGAAGTGAAACTGCTTTTTGAGCCAAAGTGTGCCTTACCAATTAGGTCACAAGAGACCACTACAGAAAAACAAGGTTCAATTACTCTCTTTAAAAAATGTCTAGCTGTCATTAGAACCTTTCAAAATTTGTTAGATTTATTTTCATAGCTCAAATGTAAACAAAGTCATCTTTGAGCATTTAATGGATATTCTAACCTGAGATTATTTTTTTATTATTTTTTTTTTACTATAATTTCATTTCTCTGGGGCTATGTGAAGGGACTGGTCTATGTTCCCCTCCCTTTTACTACAAGCCTAGAGGAACTTGAGCAGAGAATCATTGCCATGCTGGAGAAGGTTACCAAAGACATGCTGAAACTAGTTTGGCAAGATCTGGATTACCAACTTGACATGTGCCATGACACAGTGTGCATATTGAAACTTGTGAAAAAATTAATGAAATCCATATCTGAATTTCTTATTCAAAATTTGATGAATAAATCTGATTTGGCTCAACAATCAGCCTGTTTGTTCTTTTTTTTTTGGGGGGGGGTGTCTGGCTTATCAAACTGTTGCTGATTATTTATAGTCAGAAAATATATTGAGTCCTATTAATTAACCCATATCTGGAAGGTGTAGAAGAGGTGGATTCATACCTTTCTTAGGGGTATTTGGGCATGAGTGAATATAACAAACCCAACCGGAATTGGAACTCAGCTCTTCGATTTGCAATTCCAAGCCATTGTCCATTACAACACCCGCACATCCAGGCTTACAGAATCTGGTATTCCTAAGTGGTCACCCATCAAGGTACTGACCAGACTCGGCATTGCTTAATTTCAGTGATCATACAGGAACAGGTATTTCAATGTGATGTGGCCGTAAGCCTCAGCATGTTGAGTTTCATTTGCCTAGACTATGTAATCACTAAGATGTTTACAGATGAAATGATATCAAAATTTTTGAAACATCCAGTATAGAGTAGGGAGGGACATGGGTTTGAGTAAACATACCCGTCTTTTTTTTTTTTTTTTTTTTTAAACAGTGAAATTAATATCTACCAGTTTTAACAAAGAAATTGTGTCTCCAAACAGGAATCAACTGGTTCTGGGAAACTATCTTTAAGCTAAGCATGCTTTACCATCAAGCTACAGGAAGTCATCACAGCAAAACAAAATTTAATTACCCAACTTAACATGCACATCTCTCAAAGTAATGTTTACAATGTCCATATCTAATTTTTGTACTCAAAGTCATTTTTAAGCAATTAGATTTTTTTAATCCAACATTATTAATTTCTTGAGATGTGCACTTCTTAAATAGCAATTTGTTTTGCTGTGATGATTTCTCATGGTTGGGTGGTAAAGCATGTTTGGCTGGAAGGTGGTTTCTCAAATTAGGTAGAAGCCAATACAGAGTCAATTGCAGTTTGATAAGACTATCTCTTAGCTGGTAGATATTATTTTACTGTTTAAATTACATGCATGCCTACTCAAATACATGTAACTAGTAAATGTTATGTTTGTAGTGATAAAAAAATAAAAGAATAACTTTTTACAAGCATTTGCAAATGCTTAAATTTTGATTAATACTGTTTTTTACTTTGCTATATAAAAGAAAAAAAGATGAAAGTCTTATATAGATAGAACATCTATAAAAAAAAAAAGAAAAAAAAAGGCTGTAGAATGGATCAGCCAAAATGTAAGAACAAAAAATAAACATACAAAAAACAAAAAAAAACAAAAAAAAAGAATTGAGTGCAATTGTCTGAAAATTATTCTGAACTGAACCCTTGTTCTGTTGTTGATATCATTCTCATAATATTTAGACTGACCTATTCAGCATCCTTTGTCAGGTATAAAATCTCCAAGAATTCATTGCCAGAAAAATGAATCAAAGAGATAATGCCATTCAAAAACATTGATTCTTATTCTTCATTGCTTCAAAAGGGATTAAATTAAGAGACACCAAGTACTTGCTGTATAAATAACAAAACACTTGTGGTACTATATATATATATATATATATATATATATATATATACACACACACACAGGCAATTTTTTTTTTTTTTTTTTATTGAAGAGGTTAAAAATTATAAATTTTCAGTGAATACTTGCACTATACAGAAGTAATTTTTTTTTTTTTCTGAAAGGGTTAAAATTTTTGCATTTTCACTGACCATACTCAAATACATGTCAGGCCTACATTCTCACAGTATCTTTAGCTAACCTTAAACAATACAGGTAAGTTCCTTTACTCTGCACTTCACCTTTCAATTGTATCCACCTGTTTGTCTTTCCACTCCACCTGTTTGTCTTTCCTCTGTTTGTACAGTATCTAAATTTTCATATCAGATATTTCATGGTAAGTGTTTTTTCTCTCCATTTTGGGGCGGCTTCGTACAAAAAAGAATTAAGACCATTGATTTGCTATAAAATATGTCCAAGATAATACCTGGCACGGCAATATTTGACTATGGTAGGCCTACTAGTATTGCTCTGAAGCTGGGGTCACAATATACACAGAAAAAAAAAATCAGGTTTTTTCACCAAAAATTCAGGGTTTGCTCTATATATGAAGTAGAGCTTACACATAACTATATATATGGCAGGAATGGTCAAACTTGTTTAATATAAGAGCCACACAAGATAAAGTTCAGATTTTTAAGAGCCGCAAGACATGAACAAAATTTACACATACATTTTTGTTACATCATTTTTATATCAATATTAAGAAGTGCATGTAAGCAATAATATTTATTCACATATGCAGTTTATTAAGCTATTAATTTGTATTGGTTTCAGTAATCACAAAGTACACGTTTTCAAAATCTTGACTGATGATTGTTTTAATTATATTGCATGTATTTAATATGGTAATGAACTACAGGATCTTCTAAGGAAAATGTGCAAATTTGCATTTCAGTAATATAAAATTATATATGTACATGATGTGAGTGAGGTCCCCTTAATCCCCTTACTCATGAACTCAGTCTCTTGAAATTCTTTTGTAACCTTTGTTGACCGGAAATTTCTTTAATCCCTCTACTTGCCACCATTTCTTTCCTCAACACTAAAGAACAATGCCTCATTTAGATCTGACATTAGGATTTAAATTCTTATATATTTTTACTAACCATAAACATTAAATTTACATTTTAATCCAATGGTCATCTCAATTCATACCCAGTAAATAATTATAAAGTTTGAAATTTTTCTGATTTACATTTTATATTAACTGTGATGAAAACGTGAGCTCAGCCAACATATTTCCATGAGCTGCATATTAAAGGTCAAAGATCTGCATGTGACTTTGCCACCCCTGGTATATGGTAGTGGTAACATTTGGCATTAATTGACCAAGTAGCTAGTGCTACTCAAGTTACACTTTTCTTCACTCCCCGCCCATCAGGCTGGGATCAAAGTGTAGTATCTGTTGTTGGGCAGACAAAATACATTTCATCTCTCAATTGTATTCAGACAGAACTAAACAAATAAATGAGGGATGCCTGGTCACAGGGATTCCAAACCTGCAAGCAGTACCTCCCTCATTGTACCAAAGAGGGAGATGTAATATTGATGCCAGCTCAACATTGGTTGTGGAACTAGGTAATTTTTTTTTTTTACTTTGGTTCATGTGCACATGCTAGGGCTTCCCACTTTAAACCATCTTTGTGCTATATCCCTTCACCATGGGGGCAGAGACAAGTGTCGTATCTGTTCTACTCATCACTGAGGGTAACGAAAACATTAACCTTGTTATAAAAAAACATTTGGCATTCACTGACTGAGCAGCCAGTACCATTTCAAATTTATAAAGTCAGTCAGTTATGTACCATGCATGATACACTCCTAGGCAATAATGTATCTTTTGATACATGACTGATGAGGCAGATTTTTTCCCACAGTAGGTTGCCATTTCTTTCTGTGGTAGACCAGTTGCCATTCAAGGCCATAGAACCTGGTCTGTCCTGCTATTTACCCATAGCTGGAAGGCAAAGAAGTGTATTTATACCTTTCCCAAGGGTATTAGCATGTAAGTGAATGCAATGGATTCAACCAGAATTTGAACTTGGCTCTCCAATTCCTTAATCCCAGCTGCTTTCCATTACTCCACCGTGCCTCCAAATTTATAAAACCTTTCTTTTAAATCAATTTTTCAAGAAAATAGGTTTATGTCTAGTTACTTTAAAATTGCTCTTTCCAATATTGATGGAGGTTTCCTTCCTAACCTTTTGTTTGAAGTAGTGTGGCTTGTCAACATTTTGATTATGCGATTATTTTCTCTGGGTATATATGTAAACATACAATGGGATCCTCACACTGCTTTCCACTGAGCAGCCAGTGATCTCCCTACATTGCGCCTCTATTCTTGTTTACGTTGATGTGAACCAAAAAAATGGGAAAGGCCTACTGCATGCTCACAAAGAAATAAAAGATGGAAACAAACACCATGTCAAGAAATGAGAACTTGAATCCCATTTCTAATATTATGAAATTAGGTTTTATTCATGACCTTGCTTGATCGGGCCTGGATGGGTTGGTAGGTAATACTTGGGACAGCTTCTGCCCTTTCAAACTAACAGCTTAACTCTTCCACCTTGCCAACTCTCTACCTCTACACATTGTGATGTGTGGCTGACAATATGAATGGGCAATGCTGAAACTAAGGGACAGTTTGCCTCCCAGCAAAGGCAGACCGGAAATAACTCCCTCAACCATGACTGTTAAGATAGATCAGTTAACAGAAGTCATCAACGATTGTTGTCATTTGACACAATGCTTTATTTTACTTATTTGTTGCTCTTCAGTCAAGTGGATGCCACTTACAAATCCCCATCTGCTGGCAATAAAATAGGAATACCAGAGATAAAGATAAAAACCAAACCTTCTGGTTCTATGTTGGGTGTCACATGTGCTATTCATTTTAGTTGTTGATGTGGAAAGTCCTCAAGTGATGTGGTTTCTGTTACCTCAGAACCTTACAGTTCTTTGTGATTCTGTAGTGCCAGTCAACTAAGTTCAAAGAATGGTCCTGAGTAAGATCTACAAGTTTCAAATGGCATAAAGTCATTTTCAATCATTGAACTGAGAAAACATCAGGAAATATTATCACCTGCGTCATTCACAAGTACAGGAGGGAAATCAACTGGCCTGTATTTGTGTTACCATTTTCTAGTTTTTTTGTTGTTTTTTTTAATAAAAAAAACAAACTAGAAAATGGTAACACAAATAATTTTTTTTAAATCATGTATCATTTTTAATAAAATGTATCATTTTTAATAAAAAAAAAAAAAAAAAAAAAAAAAAAGGAGAGAGTGAGAGAAAACTTTTTCTTTCCTTCCAGATTTTTCCCATGGAGAAGGCTGGAGAAAGGATCGGCCAAAATGTTGTGATAGAAACAGAATGAATCAGTTTGACTGTATCAATAATTTCTGGAATGAGATCAACAAAAAAAAAAAAAAAAAAAATAGCCTTAATGGTGACTGGCCACTCATTTTCAAGAATGTCTGCCAACTAGAGCAGTTAGCTAATCTGTGTTGCAGATGCCTGCTCAGGCTCATTTTGTATTTGTTCAACACCCACAGAGCCAACTTGTGGTTTATATTGCAACTATGTTGAGCAGACCTTAGTTACAGTTTCTAAGAGGGAGCACATTATCTGTGATTAAGTGTTTGAACAAGGCCAATAGCAACAAACCTTCGATCACGAGAACTTGTGGCTTTGTGCTAGCAGAACCATCGATGGATCCCAAATAGTTATGTCTACCTAATTTCACTCACAAGGCTTGGGTCAACACATCTGATTTTTCAGGCACTGTCCAAAGGTGCCTTCCCAGGCTGATAACATCAAGTCATTAATCAACCCCAGTGAGATTCAAAACTGGGCCTTATAGTCTGAATGTGAACTTTCTAAACACTCATCCACATTAATAAACTATATATATATATATATATATATATATATATATATATATGTATGTATGTATTTTCTTTTTAAAATCATGTGTCTCTTGAGAGTGTAAGCAATCATGACACTTAACAAATTTCCTCTATTATCTCTGAATTGCCATGATATTTTGTGAAAAGATCATATATATATATATATATATATATATATATATATATGGATGTATGTATGTATGTAAAGTTTGTATAAAAAAAAAAAATTCAAAATTAAAATACCCACAAAAAATTCAGTTTGATCTTTTAAAAGACAAATTGCTTCCAACAAACATGAGAACACTGAAATTAACCAATAACTCTTAAATATATATGTATAAAATGTAATTCTCAAAAACAAATGTTGCAACGTTTAAATTTACCTAGAAGGGAGCAATATGAACTTTGGGAAATTTACTGATTCTATAAAACAATGAATTCAGAAATTTGAAAAAGTTAATAAAAAATTTGATAGACAGAACTTGTTGATATTATTTAACCAAAGAATTCTAATAATTTAAATTACGCAAAAATGAAAATAACACCAACATCTCATTTTAACAGATAGGTCTATATTTCTGAGATGAGGTATTATGTACACTATTTACATGTTTCAGATTATTGTCCTCATCTTTGTTGCCATATTTATCACAATGTTTCCAGCCATTGTATGCTCCGGCCTTCTTCAGGTGGTTGGAATGTTGAACTGAACCCTTTATTTCCCTCCATGTCTAATGGATGTCAGTTAACTGTTAATTCACCTCTCCAAGTTCTCCACTGCCTTAACCAGGTATTGAACTCACACTGGATCTAACTAACACTTTTATCCAGTGTGCCATGTGTCCTTAAGGACATCTGTGTATGAATTTCTGGGACTTATAAAATTAATGTTTTCAGTAACCATTTTTTTCCAGTGCTCATATTGCAATTTTTGCTGTTATCATAGCTTTTCTCTGGCACTCCTTATTAGTGGTTCCCATATTGTATCCATTTCTATGCTTGGTTGGCTCAGGAAAATTTTGTGATCAAGCATATGTGCTGATTCCTTAAGTTTATAAATTTTCCAAGGATGTTCTTTATCTATGATTTAAAACTGATCCCACAAAGGGAGGTGATCTCCCTTTTCTCTCCATATGTGGTCAGCCACACCTGATTTTTCCACTTCTTCTCATGTTACAGCTTTTTGCTGTTCTTGAAGCCTTACCTAAATGGGGCGGTCTGTCTCCCCTTTATATTTCTGCCCGCAGCTGCATGGGATGGCGCACACACAGCCTTTAGTCATGTTCTCCTCTATGGGGCAAGGGGAGTCTTACTCGGGAGTGATATCTGCAAAGTGTTAAGCTTTTGAAGGTTGTCTTGATGTTATATGGACCGCAGATCCTTTGTATTTTCTCGGATAACCCCTTCACATAAGGCAGGCAGACTGTTTTCTGAGTGTTGTTGTCCTCCTCTTGTACCTACATATCTAAGCTTATTGGGACTGCTGCCATGTACTCAGGGTAGTTGTTACATTGTAGGGGACTGTTTATACTGACCAATTCTTTATATAATGTTTCTGGGTTGCCACTTATGACTTTTGTTTGATGTTGTAAGCAGCAGACAATCCCTTTCTTTACGCTGTATGGATGGTGGGAGTTGAGTAGAACCTGGACATCTTCCTGGTGTGGCCAGAGTATAAAGGTGTCATCTATGTATCTGAACCAGAGAGTTGGCCTTAGAGATATAGATTCTAATGCCATTTCCTCAAAGTATTCCATATATATTTACCATTGCTGGTGTTAATGGCAAGCCCCATGCTAAGCCCTCATCCTGTTGATATATGTGTGATCCCATTCCAAAGTGTGTTGTTTGTGTACAGGAAGTCAACATCTCCATCAGATTATTTATTGGAATACTGGTCCCTTCTTCTAGGGATGAGCCAGAGGCCAATCTGTCTGACTCCTGAGAGTGCTGGTAATTTTTTTTTTTTTTTTTTTTTTTAAAAAAAAAAAAAAAAAAACAAAAACATATTGCTGGTAATATTTATTTATTTATTTTTTTCTCCAAAAAACATTGCTGGTAATATTTTTTTTTCTTCAAAAGACATATTGCTGGTAATATTTTTTTTTTTAATTTATTGCTGGTAATTAAAACCTATTTATACACTTTCATAGTGTTTTTACCCCAGTTTGGGGGGGGGGTAACTATTTGACCATAGCTGGGAGCCTAACAGGTGCAAATACCCTGGGTGATGGTGGACCTGGGAACACGAGCAATTAAGATGTAATTCCATGCACCTCAAAACCTCCTGATCAGAGGCCTTGCTGCTGGACATAGTTTATCATCATACCCAGGAAATGGTAGTAAAAGAACTGATAGCAGTGTTCAGGAATAAATAAGAAGTATCCAAGATCGTATTGATGTAAACAGGCATCACTTTCAAAATTGTTTATCATTGTCATTCATATTCTCCTCCTGTATTCTATATTGAAACATGTCTGTTAATAAAAATTTAAGTGCATAGTGGTTTCCTGAACAGCCTGTATATATAAAAATTATATTTACTCTATTTACATTATCAAAGAAAATAGCTTCAATACCAGCTGTTATACAATAAACAAATATAATAAAATTAAAATAGCAAAGTTCATGCGAGTAGATTGACGTGTCATGTCTTTTTTAGTTTCAACATTTGTGTATATCTCCGAGATGAGGTATTATGATTACTTGAATTATTTACATTATTCGGACTGTCATTCTCATTTTCATTGCCATATTCACAACGTTTTGGCCATTGTATACTCCAGCCTTCTTCAGGTGATTGGAATTTCAAACCGAACCCTTTATTTCGTCCATCGGGGTCGATTGTTCTAGTTCCACGTGTCATGCCTCTTCCAGATATCCCAGTTATTTCGCTTTAACTCAAGTCTCCAAGTTTTTGGTTCACCACTGCAGTGGCCTGAGACATTAGGTTTATAAGTCCCAAAAATTCATACACAGATGTCCTCAAGGACACATAGCCCAGTGGATAAAGATGTTGATTAGATCCAGTGACTAGAGTTGTGAGTTCAATACCAGGCTACAGCAGTGATGAACCAAAAACTTGGAGAGTTGTGTTAAAGAGAAATAAGCGAGGCATGGCATGTGGAACTAGAACAATCTACCCCAGCGGATGAAATAAAGGGTTCGGTTTGAAATTCCAATCACCTAAAGAAGGCCGGAGTGTACAATGGTCAAAATGTTGTGAATATGGCAATGAAAATGATGGTAAGAGTCCAAATAATGCAAATAATCTCAGTTAATTCCTTTCAGTAACTCAACTCTCCAAGTTTTTGTTCACTTCTGCTGTGGCCAGGTATTGAACCCACAACTCTTTGGATCAAGTCACTTTCTGGATTACTTAAGCAAAGCTTTTATCCACTGGGCCATGTGTCCTTGGGCACATCAGTGAGTGACATTTTGGGACTTATAAACCTAATGTCAGCAACCTTTTTTTTTTTCTTTTTTTTTTTTTTTACTGTGGCCTAAAGAAAGGGTTTGGTTCAAAATTTCAGCATATATCACCCGAAGAAGGCCAAAACATGAATATGGCAACAAAGATGAGGACAACAGTCCAGACGATGTAAATAGTTACAATACCACATCTCAGAAATATAGACAGATAAAATAGCAAAATACCAATTACAAGACAATAAAAATATTAAGTGATGCCACCTGGTGGATAAAAGAGTTGCATATTTGCTGCTTGGCTACAAGCACCAGAAATCAGTTTTCAATCATAGGATAAAATTTTTTTTTTAAATCTTGAATTGTTAAATTTGAATCTTTCTATTTTTTTTATTTTATTTTATATTTTTTTTTTTTTTTTTCAAGATGCCATGCCCCTAAAGGAACCAGGCAATTATAGACTTGCCCAGATTCCTATTATAAATTAATTATGAATTGCCTTGACTTCTAGGGAAAGAAGGTAGGGAGAGAGGTTTACCATAATATTTCCAACAGTTTAAATTCTAACTAGTAGCCGCCTCAGATTTTTTTTGAACAGATAGATAAAAATCTATAAAAAAAAATCTGAGGGAAATAGATTTTTAATACATTTAAAAGATTTTTTATCTGAAAAAATAGATTTTTTTATTTGAAAAATACATTTTTATCTGGAAAATAGATTTTTTAAAATAGGTTTTTATCTGAAAAAATAGATTTTTAACAGATTTTTTGAATAGATAGATAAAAATCTATTAAAAAATCTGACAAAAGCATATTTATATACATTTTCATTTAAGAAAATAAATTTTTTAATAGATTTTTATCTGAAAAAAAAAAAAAAAATATATATTTTTTAATAGTTTTTTATCTGAATATATATTATTTTTTTTTTTTTTAGACGTCATGTCCCTAAAGAGGCAGGCAATTATAGATTCCTATTCTTAATTATTTATAAATTACCTTGACATCTAGGGAAAGAAGGTGAGGAGAGAGGTTTCCCATAATATTTTCAAGTTTTTTAAAGTGTAACTAGTAATCTTCTTAGGCTACCTGCCATCCAAGGTTACAGAGTGCAATTTAATTCAGAGCCGAGGTGGGGAGAGAATAGACTGATTGATGCCTTTTCCAAGGGCATTTGTGCAACTGTAAAGTCAACAGATCAGCCAGAAATTTTAACCTGGCTCCCCGATTCTACTCTCTCTTCTGAAACTTGTTACCTTACTCTCACATCCCCACGCAGACAACTGTCGAACATGAAAGACTGAGCAGAACACAATGTTACTATCCATTTTACCAACATTTATCCTGTGTTGGTCATTTGAAGTGAGGCTTAGGAAAGTTTAAAAGAGATGGCATATTTACAAACCATAAATTACTAAAGTTTTTTTATCTATTGTAAATTAATTTACACTTAGTCAAAACAACTTGGGGATACTCTGCCAAATTATCCAAGGAAGCTTGTGGATAAGCCCTACTTTGTCCAAGGGTGCTCACGAATAACTATTCCTTTATCCAAAGCAGCTTGTCTTTGAACCTATTATCCAAGGTGGTTCATGGATATCTATTCCTTCATCCACAGCAACTAGTGGAAACAGATGGTGGGTAACTCCTTTGTTCAATACAGCTCATGGATAACCCTCCCATTACCCATGGCAGCTCACAGATAACCCTCCAATTATCCAAGGCAGTCTGCAGACCCCCCCCCACCGACTCCTTTGTCCAATGCTGCTTGCAGATAACTCTTATTTAATGTAGCTAGCAGATAACCCCTCCTTTTGTACAAGGCTACTCATGAATAATTCTTCATTCATCCAAGGCAGTTTGTGTATAACACTCCTCTTTATCTAAAGCTGCTTGTAGACAATATCAAATTTAACCTAGGCAAACACAAATTCCTACCTATGCTCTGAACAAAAATTCAATAATATATTTGCACTCAGCTGCCGGCTTACATAACATCGCACAATTTGCAATAAAGAAAATATCATTAATAGCCTGGCACCAGCCCTGCTTGTGTCACAAGACTGGCATCAGCAGAATTCTATTCGTCTAGAACTGCTGAAGTAATGACTTTTCAATTACAATGTCAACAACCAGCATAGAAAATTAATCCCCTTAAGGAAATTATATGCTGAATTATATATATATATTTATTGGGGGCAATAGATCATTATTCAAATATATATTGTTAAATATAACAGACAATGAATATCTAGTACATTTGATCATGAGCTGTTCTAAGCTTGGTATAGTGGTTTTAGTTTTGGGAGAAAATAAAGACAAAAACTATCAAATATTTGGATATTTTTATTATGCTGTTCCTCCATTTAAGCTTTCGGCTCATATGAGCCATCATCAGAGTGGTTATATGGACATTACAACAGAGATGTTCACCACTCTGATGATGGCTCATGTGAGCTGAAAGCTTAGATCAAGAAACAGTAGTATAATAATAATAATAATATTTTATATATATATATATAATATTTTATATATATATATATATATATATACACAGACACACAATCTTTGGCTGATATAAAGAAATAAACAAATTAATGCTTACTCATATGCAGCAATATTTAAATAAGTGAAAGTAGTTATGCTCAAGGGTCCAATGCTGCATACGCTTTAAGTAGATTTCCAGATGAAAACATGTGTTGCAATTATTAGTAAAGATGCCAGACGAGTACATATACATGTTGCCTGAAGAGAAAACCCTTTCTTTCAAGAGAATTTAATCTCGCCATCTGTCAGACTTTACAGTTGAAATTAATCAAAATTACTGATATGTACAGGATTTTCAAAATATTTTTTTAATTAAATGGTTGTCAGACATTGTTAATTTTTTTGTAATAGTATCTGAATTTTAGTGCCTACCAATATTCATTTTTTTTTTTTCTTGGAAAGTACATCTTTCATCTTAATCTTATTTTCCAATCTGCACTTTACCGATGGCTATAAATTGATTGTCTGAATAGTTAAAATCAAAAGTGACAATGATTAAAATGAAAGTACTACTCATCTCAATTTACTAACATATATCCATATTTAAAAAAAAAAAAAAAAAAAAAAAGTCTCTTCATTTTTGTTTTCACTGTCAAGAGTCCATGCACAGAAATTATTATTTATGCAAGAGTATGCTGAAATGATCGTCACCTGATCAATTTCCAAAAAACCAGCCAAAAATCAGAATTTATTTTTGGATCCCATCTTCAAGACCAGAACTTTTCAGCATCCACTGTGTGTGTGTGTGTGTGTGTGTGTGTGTGTGTGTGTGTGCATATATAATACCGGTCATCATATTCTTGATTATAAAATATTTTTGTCTTTATTTTCTAAGCAAACACCCATATTTTAACAGATAGATCATCTTCCCCTACCCCAAAATCTGACCAAAGCACGAGATATTTTTGAAAAAAAACCTATTGTTTTTTTTTTGTTTTTTTCTTTAAATCAGTATCACCCCACGCAAGGTAGTAACACCACTAGGACACAAGGGGGTCACATGGTGTGGAAGAATTAGGAACAGAAACATGAATAATGAGTGGGAAGAGTAATCAGGAGTATAGTAGATAGTGACCGACATTGCATTTAAATTTTTACAAATTAAAATTGGTTGGAATACAAGATTCCACTGGACATAAAAAGGGGGATCAGTTTTTGTATCGTTATTAATTAATCAGCTGATCACCCCCACCCTAAATTAGTCTACCTGAATAGTATTGTCACATTGAGTGATTTTATAACATGTCATCTTAAATTATTATTTAATGATGGATTAGGTATGAAAAAAAAAAAAATAAATAAATAAATAAATAAATAAATTAAAAAAAATATAAATAAATAAAAATATAAAAATAAAAATAATAAGCATGTGTAGGTTTGGCAGATTAGAATTGTAGAATGCTCATGGCATTCTATACTCCAGGCCAAGTCATGGCGCAACAGAGAGCCAGAACTGGAGGCTTATAAAAAAAATGTAGGATTTTCAGAAATTTTAGAAGAAAATGAAGTCAACCACTTTATGAAATACTTAGAATAACATTTTTATTCACACCTGAGGATAATAAGATGTGTTGAAAGATAAATAAATGAAAATATGTATTTTTGCTATGAACACTGATAATTATTAAACAACACAAAGGGGTAATTATAATTTCTGGTAAAAGATATATTGAATCAGAAATTTATATTATTTACAGGTGTCACTGAATCCTTTATTCAATCTATTCCTTGTGAGTGAATAAAGACTTTGGTTTAAATTTACATTACAGTTACTGGGTTTGACAAACAGAACCCAAGAAGGCTGGAAGACATCAGCCGAAGTGTGTATATAACAATCAATCATCGCAGAAATATAGACAAATAAAACAATCATTCTAGGAAAGTTTCAAAACTTTTAGAGCTGGTTCTTTATCTGATCTAGGTGTGCCATGTTTGCAAAAATTTTTCAAAACTATATTTGCAAAAATAGAAGCATGCTTTTTCTCCATGTTGAAAAAATGAAACTCAGAAATAAGCATAAAAATGTTACTTAATGATTTATAGCAAACCTTTTCCTTTGTATGGAAAAGGATGAAACAAAAAAATAACCATTGACAAGTGTGGTTAGAAGGAACTTTTAGTTTTCCACGGTCAATTAAATTGGTATATTTTCCATACTTTTCATAATAAAAATGGGTTTCACATTCACGGGGTTGATTATCATTTCTTGTAATATATCCAGCTATGTACACAAGAGCCATTTTTATTTCATAGGAAAAAAGATGGTTCTAAATTTTCCTGATTGTCAAATATTTCTGAACCTTTCTCACAAAGTTTATAATCACAATGATGTACATTGGTGACCTGGATTAACATCAAATTCATCAATATTTACATTTTGATTTAAAAGTAAAGATGTCTGCTTAATATGCAGCTTTTCAATACATTGAACATTTATAAAATAGGTGCCAATTCTTTTTCTAATGGATCAGTTGAAAATTGCCCAAGTAATACATATTTATGACTTGTAGCTAAAAGGTGTCGACATAGACTAACAATTCCATTGCAAGTATGATGTATGGCAGTAGCAGTGTTTTGGGATAATTGTTTTTTACGATTACCTTGACAGCCAGCCATATTAAGAGCCATTTTACCAAATTCAATGATAAAATCAAGTCGGATAATCGGGTGTCATTTGGAGATTTGATTTCAGCTTGTAGAGGATCATTATGTAATTTATCAATTTGAAGGCATTTAACATTTAAAATTTTCCACCATGTCAAAACCTTGTTTATGAAGAGGGCAGTATCATTCTTACCTGCACTTATTTCAGACTGAGTGAGAAATGCATTATATGTTTTTTCAGAAAACACTCTGAGGCAAGTAGAAACCCATTGTCTTTCTATTGGCTTTGGAGCAATGAAAATTTCATTTAAATCTGAAAGTTTGACTTGTCTTTCATATTCAGAACGATATAACTGTTTAAGATGTGTCCATTTTGCAACTCGACTTATTCCATCATCATCAAAGATTAGTTCTCCTGTTTTTTCTGTCAGCCACAAATTGCGAATATTTTTCAACAGATGAACATAATCAAAAAGCAAATGTTTATTATCTTCAGTTAACCAAGGTTTTTCAGGAAGTGTAGGATATAATTTAAAAAAAGCTTGATTTACGCAGTTGCCATCACATATAATAGCCTTTACATCAGCTGGTACAGATGTGATGGCTTGGACTGTTAACTCAATTTGTTCAAATAAAAAGGCGGATGTTAATTTTGAAATTGGAATCAATTTTGTAAGAAAATTTGGACCCCCATTGAGACATATCAACATTATACCAAGTACTGTTTGAGCAAGTACAGATGGATTGTCAACTGATTTACCAAATAGTTGTTTGCCATGATATAGCAACATCTTTTTGATATATACTTCATCATGGAGAATTATGCACCCTTTTTGACTGGTATTAAGAGTATTAAATATAGATAACAAAAAAGATTTTTCATTAAGTTTTGAAACTTTTGACGTCATCCTTCATAATGTTGCTAATGAGGGTAATTGAAAATCATATCTTAATTCATTATACAATGTCCATGATCTTGCATATTACCCAAAAGCATGCACATCTATATCTGAGCTGTATTTTATTCCAACCATTTTGGGAGCCATTGCTAAAAATTGTTGACTCAGGATATTATTCTTGTGATCAAAAGCCACAGAATTTAAATATCCGATGATTTCTTCCAGTTTTGACCAAGTATCAACTGTATTTATATGATTTTTGGACAGGCTGCTAATATAACACTTAACTCCATAATGAAATGTTTCAAAGCGCAAATTGTTATAAATTTTCAACATAAAGAGAGGAATACCATCAATAGATTTTGATAATTGAACAGTTAAAATATTTTCATCCAAAAATGCTACAACTGGACATATAAAGTCTTTCTTGTTGTTAAGCAGACTTTCTTTCAAATTTGTATAATTTTATCTAATTCTAAAAAAGAATTAAGTTCATCAGCAATTTGATTTCTAACAGTACTGGAGGTTTTTTTTATATTCCTTTGAACAGCTGAGGGTGTTGGTATTTGACTTCTTGGCACACCTGGCCATACAGATGGTGGATTTTTTGAACGTATTTTTCCATTAACTTTTATGGTATAAAAATTTGAAGGCCAATGTTGTTTACTTTAAAACTTTATATTAAATTTAAAAACATTCATAAGTAGCCTTTCCTTTAGTTTGGTTATTTTAATACGCTTTAAACTATATAAATAGGAATATATATATATATATATATATATATATATATATATATATATATATATATATATAACTTTTTTTTTTTACCTTAAAGCAAAACAATTAAAAGTAAAGTAAAAATAATGCATTTTTTTCTCCTTTAACGACAATATCAGAAAAATATTAAAATAAATATGATAAATAAAATGGTATTATTATACTTGTCTTGTAAAATAAATTTTGTAGTCAAAAGGCGACCTTTCTCAAAAAAAAAAAATAAAAAATAATATTAAAATATTGACATTAACTGCATGTAATAAATTTATTATTGTTATTTTTTTCTTTAATTCTAATAAGTAAAAAAATACTTACAGTTTTCCAACTGGTAACTAATGTAGTAAAAATAATCATTTATTCTTTAACTTCGGAAACAAAAGCGCGAAGAAATTTGTTTGTTTTGTTTTTGTTTACTTTTAATGGAAATGTTGGATAAAGTTTTAATAGAGAAATGTTAATGAACTTTCTCTATTAAAATTTTATTCAAATTTATTATTCAAACTTAAACATTTAATAGAAAAATGTTGACTTATGCTAATTTTTTTATCATGGTTAAAAACTTGAGAAAATTAAACTTTAATTTCGTTGGATGTTATGTTTTCACTCATAACAATGTTTTTTTTAGCGATATCAAAAATAAATATCAAATTAAGTAATGACATTGAATTTATGAAAAAGAAAACAAACATTTTTAATTCATTTTATAATAAAAATAGTTTTCTTTACATCTTTGAAGAAACTAAATAAAATTCTGTTCAAATTTGTTAAACGTTGTTTTTTTTTTTGCTTCTTAAAATAACACAAATTACTCAAAGAGAATTGCATTTTATCAATAAATAATTCTTTAAACTTTAATCAAAAAATGTTGAATAAACTTTAAGAGGGAAAATGTCAAAGATGAATTAAACTTTAATTTAAAAATGTTAAAGCTTTTTAAACTTAAGTAAATCTTTTTGTGCGAGTAAATTTAAGCACCGAAGTTTACTTTTTACAATTTAAATATAAATAATGTATGGACTCAAACTAAAATAATCAAATATACTTACTTCAAATAAATAAGTTAAATGATATTCCAACCAAAGGTAAAATTAAAAGATTCCTTTGAATTTCTCGAGCCAACAACACAGTACACAGCAGTTCGCTCAAACTGAAACTAAAACGATCTAATTGTCACCCGGCCTCCAGTCTATCGAGGTAGCGGTGTTACGCAGAGGCCTGTTAAATATAGAACGCCATGAGAATGCTTCACAAGACACACTTACTCAGGTCTGAAACTCCTAGAGAACATTAATAAGCAGATTAATGTTGGAATAGAAATTTTGCCTTCATGCAAAATTTTCATATCACCTCAACCTTCTTGGTGCCAAAGTTAACAAGCAAGAACTGATACAATAAAGCAAACAGCAATATGGCAGTGATAAGGATGCCATTTTTTTTTTTATTTATTTTGTCATCCATGCATGGTTGTCAGCAAAAGAGATGGCCCAAGGTGTGAGCTACATATTGGGGGATGTCAAAAATCAAGCAGGTACAAAAATTTGAACTATCTGGGTAGCATAATAACAGATGAGAGAAAATGTGGTACAACTTTCTAAAGACAGATAGGAATAGCCAGAGATGCCTTCCAGAAACTAAGCAAAGTATTAAAAAACTGGAAAAATTTGTTTGAAAGGAGTGCTCAGCAGTTATGCAGTATCTAATCTATAGCAGTGAATGCTGGGCAATCTCCTCACAGATGAAGAGACTTCAAGTGACAAGTGATTCTACAGACAAAGTCTTAAGGGATTAGGAAAATGTCCTTATTAACAAGAAAAAGCGTGCTGGACTGCTATGTAATATCTAATCTCCTATATGGCAGTGAATGCTGGATAATCTCCTCACAGATAAAGAGACTTGAAGCAACAGAGATGTGGTTCTACTGATGAATACTAAGAATTACATAGACAGAAAATGTGAGAAATGAGGAAGTCTTCAGGAAAATAGGAACAATAAGAAAACTTATACTTACAATCAGAAAGATACACTTGAAATTTCTGGGATACAAAATGAGGAAAGAGGGCCTAGAAAATTTAACACTCACAGGACATAATGAAGGCAAAAGAACTGGGGGGGGGGTCAACAAGTAACCTACTCAATCAGCTTGTGTAAATGCATGGCAAAACATGGTTAAAAACAGGAAGTTATGATCTTATCCAAAAATGAGTTTTCATATAAAAGAATAAATTAACTACAAGGAACATTTTCCCATATTGCAAAATATTCATGGGCACCCAGAATCCAGAGTAAAGCACAGTGATAAGGAAATCATCTTTTAGTGTATTCGTGTAGTTATTTTCTATAATACCTGTAACTATTTGCTGTGATAGAGTTATCTCCTTTGCACACACAATGCCAGGTGTTTTTGTACCAACAATACTGGACAGTTTGAATGAATAATGCAAAGAAATAATTGATGTTGTGAAATCGAGAAAATTTCAGTATATAATTTGACAACAGTGTTTATTTTTCACTGTAGCATGATTATCTCCAATGTGTTGGCGACACCAGGGGGCAGTGTCTTTGCATTGAAAATGGCAGATTGTTCCAAAGCCAGGAGGTGAAAAAAAAAAAAAAACTTTGGGTAAATAAATATTAATATAGAATTCTGTTGGGCGTAAAGTGGAGGATCGGTTTTCTATAGTTATTAAGTAATAAACTGATCCCCCCATTAAATACCATATTAATAACAGGAAATAAAGACTCACATATGAAAACCTTATAATTGTAAGAACTTAAAACATTTTTGACAGTATGGATAAAATGGTATGAATGAAAGATCCTACTGGCCATAAAGAGGGGGATCAGTTTTCTATTGTTATTGTTATAAACTGATCACTGATGAATTACTATTAGGTTGGTGCAAAAATAATGACATAATAATGTCGTTTTTTGACGTATTTTTTTAACATCAAAAAACAATATTATTACGTCATTATTTTTGCACCAACCTAATACATAATAATTGGAAACATGTTTAGAAACTTGCATGTGAAAACCTAATGAAAGGACAATGAAAAATTATTTTTGACAGCATGGATATTATAATTCTACTGGTCATAAAGAGGGGGATGGGTTTTCTACTGTTATTAAGTTATAAACTGACACCCCCATTAATTATTACATATTAGTAATTGGAAACAAACATTTAAAGACTCACATATGAAAACCACCTTATAAGTGTAAGAAGTTAAAATATTTTTGACAGAATGGATAAACTCATGAATATAAGATTCTGCTGGACATAAAATGAGGGATCTGATTTATATAGTTATGAAGTAATAAACTGATCCATCCTTAATAACCACATAAATAATTGGAAACCTGTATTTAAAGGCTAATACCTAAAAACCTAATTAGGAGGATTTAACAAAAAAAAAAAAAAAAAAAAAAAAAAAAAATTTTGACATCACGTGTAAGTTAGCATTAAAATTCTATTGGACATAAAGTAGGGTGATTGGATTTCTATTGTTATTACATAATAAACTGATCCCCCAAGAATTACTATATATAAATAATTGGAAGAAATATATTCAAAGATTAACATGTAAAAACCCAAGAATAGTGAGAACATAAAATACCAATTGTATATATGCCATCATTTTTGACAGCAGGGATAACCTCATATTAATAGAAGATTTTACTGGATGTAAAGTGGAGGATCAGTTTTCTATTGGCATTAAGTAATAAACTGATCCCTCACCCCAATAATTACTATATATTTATAACTAGCCGTATAAACTGTCTTCGACTAGGCGTTTTATTAGTTTTGTTGTTCAATTGGAGCAGTTTAAGTTTAAAGTCAGCCCACCTGAAAATCAATTGGATGCAAATAAGGCACATCCCAAAATTGGGGGAGGGGGTCCTGAAACAGGCCGTTTTTGCATTCTCAATCTTGCAAGGAAAGAACCTCTTCCATGCACCATTATAATAATAATATACGATAATTTTTATTTATAATATAATTTTTTTATAATTCTAATAATCTTTTGCATTAGATTTCAACTCTCTAAATTGACTGTATGCTGTTTTTTTTTACATTAAATTTTGCCTTTGATTTTTGCACAAAGTGTAAAAAAATTTTTTTTTCAATTTTTCACCTTCAAGGTTGTAATTTTTTCATGCCAAAATTGAAATCAGATGAAAACTCTGGAAACAAACAACATTCAATCACACACACTTTGAGAATTATAGATATAGAATGGAAGAACTGTAGTCAAAGATTAACATGTAAAAAACCCAAGAATAGTGAGAACATAAAATACCAATTGTATATATGCCATCATTTTTGATAACATGGATAACCAACCTCATATTAATATAAGCTGATCCCTACGAAATTACTCTATATAAATAATATTCTTTAGGCTGGTTGATTTTATAACATGCCATCTCTTGAGTTACTTAATGATTCTGTATGAGGCACCCAGTTAGGAGCAAATTCACTACCCAGTAGTAATGATCCATCCAGCCTAGCTAAGCATTATGAGAGGCCAAGGCTCCAATAATAAAAGATTCATATTTGAATGTCTTTTAATAATACAAACTTAAAACATTAATGGCTATCATTTTTGATGGAATGGCTAATGATTAATTGACTGATCGATTTTTTTATGATTTATCAATCCTAAGCCAAAACAATTTGAATTTAAAGAATAATTGTTTTTTTTGCAAATGAATATTGCATTAACAATTTTTTTTTTGCCAACAATGGTTTTTCCAGATACAAGTTTTACTATTTGACACATAGCTTTCAGG
This sequence comes from Acanthosepion lycidas, assembly GCA_963932145.1. Lineage (NCBI taxonomy): Eukaryota > Metazoa > Mollusca > Cephalopoda > Sepiida > Sepiidae > Acanthosepion > Acanthosepion lycidas. Next base: position 94,921,861 of record OZ010599.1, read on the forward strand.
AGAAGATGGATTCATATCTTTCCCAAGGGTATTTTCACATGCATGAATGTAATAAACTTGACTGAATTTGAACTCAGGTATCCAATTCCTCCTTCCAAGTCTCTCTATCCATCACACCACTCCCACATCCTGACATGGCTAAACTAGTATTGATATAAGATTTTGTTGGGCATACATTTGGCTATCAGTTTTTTTATTGTTATTAACTAATGAAGTGATTCCTCAGACTTGCATGTGAAAATCCTAATAGTTGCAAGGACTTAAAGTCTCAATTTAAGGTTTTGTCCACATAAATGACAATTGATTCAAGTTTAGCAACATTTAACAAGGGGGGTTCCAATTGTAAGTAGTAAGAATCACTTTTCCCTGATGCTGTCTTAACCTATTGTATATTGTTTTAATAGAGAGCAATGGAACTTATACAAAGTTAAAACTTATTTAAAAAAAAATAAATAAATAAACCCCCCCCCACTTTCAGTAAGTATTCTAGTTGAAATGTCAGCAATTAAACCAACTACACCACTCCCAGTTCTTCCAAGTGAAGTGGCTTGTTAGCAAGCCAGTAGGACAAAAAACAAGACTTCACAAAGGGCAGAGGAACTCTAAGTGAACATCCAGCTAACTAGAGGTGGTGTCTTCATAAACCACCCTGGAGAAGGCAACAGGAAACCACTCCACAATCAATCCTAAGACATATCCTGAAATATAGAAAAAAGAAACACAGGTCCAATAAAGAATTTTTTGGTCCAACTCACCAACGGATCTTTGTCTGTTAAATGCACCATCCAGCCTTCTTTGAGGATGTTGGATCCAGCTTTTTTGGTATGTTTTACCGATTGGATGATACGCATCAATGGAATATTTGTGCTTTGTGTTGGGCTTGAAAATAAAAAAGGAAACATTATGTAAAGATCAAGACAAAGTGAAAAAAAAATTTGAAAGCAAAACTGTAAAAGGTATCTAAAGAAGGTGTAATGAGTTGGTCGGTCAATTTGACACCCACAAAGTGAGTGGAGGTGGGCAGGCGCGGAAACTGTGATTGGTAGCTGGTTTTGTTGGTGTTTTGCATGGATGAGTTACCAAGCTCTATGTAAAGGGCTAGAATGAGAAGGAGGGCAGCTATTTTGGCAAACCTCAGACGTTGACATATTTGAATCCAGCAGAAATGGCAAGGAGGCCTTTTGACCTGCGGTTAATTCTTGAGTTTGGAGGGGCCACTTAAGATGAACCAATTATAGAATGGCTTGAGCAAGTAGAGATGATCTGTGAGCTGGCAAATGAAGAAAGGATCAAGTGCATTCTCCGATTGCGCTTGACTGGTGGGGCTCTCGCTGTATATCGGCAACTAGCAAAGAGCAGATATCGAGGAAATCAAGCACGCCCTCACCACTGCATTTGCCGTAGATGTATTCGTAGCATTTGAACAGTTTGCGACACGGTGACTTCATGATGGAGAGACAGTTGATGAATTCCTTGCGGCACTTGAAAGACTGGCTCACCAGGTTGGAGAAAGACCACCTGAAAGATGGATAGCTTGCGCGTTTGTTGCAGGGTTGCCACAGCATGTCAGGCAGCAGCTTCGAGTGTCAGCGCAAATGGACACTTTGACATTAGACCAGCTCTGTGCGAGAGCTTAAGCCATCCTGGTTGAGGACCATAGACCTTTAAGCCAAATTATTGCAGTGGCCCAGCAGCCACGTGCAGATGCTATGGAAGTAATTGCTGACCAGAACGAGAGAAACTGTGTGTTGTTTATGTGCCAACCTCAACAACCTGAATAATGGCTGCACCCAGGGACATGCAATGAGAACGGACAACCAGGTACGATGATTGTGCCGAAGGTTACAGCGCTTCAGATGCCAAAGGATGGGTCACTTTGCATCAGAGTGCCTGGGAAACAAGTCAGGAGAAAAGAGCCCCAGCACCGGTCTCCTCCCTGGACAAGTGCAACATTGAGGCACAACCTGTGATTAAACTGCTCGTTGATGGACGGAGATGCACAGTCCTGGTGGATCCGGGGTGTTCAAAGACATCAATGTGCAAGTTAGTGTGTCCCTCGTGGAGACCTAGAGAGGCACAAATTGTAACTGCCGACGGAAAAACCCTTACTATCCTAGGTGTCAAAACAGTGGAGGTGAAAATCAACAACACACGCCTGGTAACAGTGGAGGTATTGATTGTACACCAAACCTTGCCAGGGCTCAACCTCCTGCTAGGAGTCGACATGATTGCAAAACTGGGAGGAGTCCATATAAGCAGCTCAGGTGAGGTGAATTTTGCCGCTAAGAACATGCCCCTCAGAGCCTCCATTGCAATAAATGAACCTGACTTCAGTGCAACTTTCGACCAGCGCAGGTGTGTATGGACCACAACGTAGAAGTGGGCGGGTGGCCAAATGCCCGCACCACTGAAAAATAAAATAGCAGAGTACCCAGTTCCAGAGCATATCAGGAGCGAATACCAAAATGAATTGCAGCTTTGGATAGCAAATGGCTGGCTTGCATCGTACCCTGAGGAGGAGCTAGGGCCGCCTCATGGACTGATTCCGTTGATGGCAATAGTGCAAGAGAATCATGGGAAAGTGAGACCGGTCATGGACTACAGGAAATTGAATACCTTTGTAGATGCATATATGGCCAACGTGGACGTTTGTGCCCAGAAATTGCAGGATTGGCAACGGCAAGAGAGCAACATAGCCACCCTTGATTTAAGAAGGGCCTACCTCCAAGTCTGAGTCCACCGATCACTCTAGCCCTTTCAGATTGTCATGGTAAAAGGATGGAGATATTGCCTCACTTGATTGGGATTTGGTCTTAATATGACCCCAAAAATCATGTCAGCGATTATGAATGTGGTCACGTCGCAGGATGAAGAAATTCGAAGGGCAACATCATCCTACATTGACGAGGTCTACGTCAATGAAAATGTAGCCTCTTCAACGAGGGTCAAGGAACATCTAAAATGCTTTGGCTTTGTGTGCAAGGACCCAGAGCCACAGCAGGATGGAGCGAATGTACTCGGACTACATGTCAGTAGTGATGGAGAAAAACTTTGCTGGAGGTGAGGCAGTAACATCCTGGAAATCTGGCCAGTGATCACTCCTCAAAGTACCTTCTCCATGTGTGGGAAACTGGTAAGTCATTTTCCCCGTATGCTGTTGGCTCAGAGTGGCAGCAGCAACCATAAAGTGCCGAGTGACTTCTGTTTTGTCAGGATGGGACGACGAGGTGCACAACATTACCCTAAGATGCCTGATAACTGAAACTATGGAGAGAGTGATGCAAGACGATCCCATGTGAGGTGACTGTTGCGTTAAGGGCAACGAGCTCACCATTTGGGTGGATGCCAGCTCATTGGCCACGGGTGTCACACTTGAGGATAACAGGTCCATCATAGAAAATGCCTGCTGGTTACGACCTGAAAATGATGCACGACACAAACCTGGCTGAACTAGACGTCACTCTGAAGGGGGTTAACCTGGCACTCCAATGGCAAGCAACAGTGCTACACATCGTCACGGACTCAACATGCACTCAGCATTAGATATCAGATGCACTTACCGGAAGAGCACGACTGACCACCAAGGCATCGAGTGAGATGTTGATACAAAAGCAGCTCACCATGCTGACTGAAACTATCAAAGAGTACAAGCTGTCAGTGGATGTAGCGTTAGTTAAATTGGCAGTCAACAGAGTGGATGTAGCGTTAGTTAAATTGGCAGTCAACAGAGCAGATGCATTGACTCATGTTCTGCAGCATTGGTTGACTGCTGCTCGGAAAGAGTCTGAACCTCTGCAGCTGCAGTGTACAGCATCTGCGCTCAGTATGGACCTCAAGTGGATCATGAGCATACATGAACAGTGTGGGCATCCCGGGATTAAACAAACACTACTTCTCGAAGATGGTTGACCCAGCTGTCAAAAAGGCGAATGTTAGGACAGTAATGCAGAGGTGCAAGGCGTGCCAGTCAATTGACCCGGCACCAGTGCAATGGCAAAAAGAAAATTTGAGTACTACCCATGTTTGGGATAGATGTTACACATGTTGGCAGCCAGCTCTATTTGACTATTATTGACTCTGGTCCCTCTTGCTTTGCCATTTGGCGACTGCTGCATCGGCAGGACACTGCCAGCATAATATGTCAATTGGAATCCATCTTTTACGACTGGAGGCCACCTGCAGAAATATTGACAGATAATTCTGCGGCGTTTTCCTCACAGCAATTCTCACAGTTCTTAAAGAAGTGGGGTGTGTGGCTTCGGTTCAGGTGTGCCTACATGCTGGCAGGAAATGGCATAGTAGAAAGGAGCCACTGGTCTATAAAAGTGATTGCAGCCAGGAAGCGATGTTCAATGCCTGAAGCAGTTTATTGGTATAATGCGACGCCTAAAGACAGTGTTTTGCCTACAACAGCACCAGCTAACATGGTGAACGCCTATCACTTACGGCTGCGAGGCATTGACATCACAATGGCTCCGAGCAATGTGCAAGCAAAATATGGAATTGGTGATGTAGTGTGGGTTAAGACCACGCACAGCAAGTGTACAGACAAGCTTAGAATGAAGCATGTTACCGAGATTATCAGCCCACAGTTAGTGTGGGTCAATGGCGTGCCTCATCATGTTAAAGATTTGCAGCCAGTTGTTGGGTTAAAACCGTTATCAGATGATGAAAGTAAATCTGAAGATGGTGCACGAGTGGTGCATTTAAAGTCGGATGGCAGCTCAACGGATGAGAGTTCATCTGAGAATGAGGACCCTGTCATCCCGCTGAGAAGGAGTGCACGGCAGAAGAGGCTTGTCCCAAGTTGCATGGTGTGCGATCATGGCAGTGATACAAGATGAATCTGGAAATCTGCCACCTTGGAGCAAGCAAGTTTACGCATGTGTGGTCATGTCAATACATCAAGCGTGCAAGTTGTGTATATGTGGACACAGTCACCAGACAGACGCAACCATCCCTCGAGCTGAGGAGCTTTGTGATCTTAAGATCGGGGGTGAGGTGGTGGTGGTGTAATGAGTTGGTCGTTCAACTTGACACCCCCAAAGTGAGTGGAGATGGGCAGGTGCGGAAACTGTGATTGGTAGCTGTCTTGTTGGTGTTTTGCATGGGCAAGTTACCAAGCTCTATGTAAAGGGCTAGAATGAGAAGGAGGGCAGTTCGTCTCAGAAGTGGAGACCGTGCCCGTCACTATGACAGTGGGAGAGAGACAAAATTTTTTTATTTTTTTTTGTAACACATTTCAACACAGATGGAGAGGCACAGCAGTGGTGTCTGAACAAGCAAAAGGGACATGTGATGTAATGATTAGCAAGTTTGTCCCACGACTAGATCAATTACGATAGAATAGAAAGTACAATCCTCACTGGGTGCCCCATACTTTTGGCCTTGTTCCACACCCAAGCTACACTACACCAAAGACAAAGAGAGAATCACAAAACAAACAGAAGAGACATAGGGACATAAAAATAAAGTTCCAATTGAATTTGATTGATTTGTTTTTTATGGCTTATCAACCTTTTTGAATGTTATTTAAAACCAGAAATTATTTTTGGATTATGAGAACATTTTGGAGATAATTATTTTACTGACACAGGTCCAACTATTTAGCCCATAGCTGGGGGGAGAATAGGTGAATTAATAACATTCCCAATGGTACTTGTAAGTGAAAATAATGAACACAACTGGAATTGTAACTTGGAACACCAAATTCCAAAGAGTTATTCATTATGCCGCCTGCACATTAAAGCTTACAACACCTGTTATTCCCAAGCAGTCACCCATTTAGGTACTGATCAGGGTTGACATTGCTTAACTTCAGCAAACAGAGAAACAGTGTTTTAACACGATATAGCCATAAGTTTTAATAGATACAACAAATCAAAGACAGAGCTAAGTTCAGCACCCACTATGTGGGGTAAGGTGAGGTTGAATTGGCAAATTTAATGACACTGTCAAAGTGGGGACGCGCACCTTGCTTCGCATCACACGCAAAGCGGGGACGCGCACCTTGCTTCGCATCACATGCAAAGCGGGGACGCACACCTTGCTTCGCATCACACGCAAAGCGGGGACGCACACCTTGCTTCGCATCACACGCAAAGCGGGGACGCACACCTTGCTTCGCATCACACGCAAAGCGGGGACGCGCACCTTGCTTCGTATCACACGCAAAGCGGGGACATGCACCTTGCTTCGCATCACATGCAAAGCTGTGATTTAGGAGAGGTTATCAGCATAGAGAAATGGTAACAATGTGCAGAGCTGAAATTCTGGTCACGTTTATTATATTCACTTTCACACAAATACCATTAGTAAAGATATTAATCTACCTCTTATCTCCCCAGCTATGGGCTAATTAGCAGGGCAGACTTGACACTCTAGCAACTGGTCTAGGAGGACAATTCTGAATTTAAAACTGGTTGAGCACAGGGCTGACAACTCCACTCAAACTACATGCTATGCAAACCACAGCACAACATCTACAGTGGTGGGATTGTGGCCCTTCTGTGATGAGGATGTGGTGCTTCAGTGGTGAGGCTGTGGCCATATATTCCAAATAGAATCAATTCATGGAGGATGGAAAATATCAAAGATGAGGACACAAATCTGAGTAGTAGGCATCTGTCGTTAGCCCTTTGATTTCATGAAGATCAGTCCTACTAAGAGCAGTGACTGTATTGGCTCAGCAATATGATCCCTACATGACAGGCTCTTTTGCAGTCAATATGCTTATTATCTAATCAAAAAAATACTTCTTACCTGAGGGGAGGTTTCTGTGGTTCAAAGTCATCATCTACATATTCTGATGTATCAGTTTCAATGAGGCCTTCATTTTCCAAATTGTCCACAAACTCTGGAAAGTCTGAAGAATAAAAACCATGAAATATTATTGATCATAAAATAGAGTGTGAGAAAACATACATTCCACATTAACTATTCCCATCCCCTCCTCCTAGCCCATAGACTCTTCAGCGGAGTCTGGAGTCATGGCTCTTAACAATACAAGGTATTATTGCTGTGGTCCCCAGACCAAATAAAATTTTACAAGAAAAAGTTGCTAGCACCACGCCCAACTGGTTTAATACCAAGTCTTTTGCTCACATTATCTGGTGGTCACCAAGCATTCTATACGAAGTACTGACCAGACTCAATATTACTTAACTTCAGTGATCATATGAAAAACAATACTGTATATGAATGATATGATCCCCGTTTATAAATTCCAGTTGCATAAGGTCTTTTTAATTTTTTACACATGCTTTCGTCTGTTCCTACAGACAGCATCGGGTATGTAAGTAGATTTTGTTCTTGTTTTACTTCTCATGCCATATAGACGGAAAATCTATCAGTAAAAAGGAATTCTCTGATTGCTATATTTGTACAAAAACGCACAACCTTAAAAACTCAGCGTTGTGACTGCACGTTCCAAAACAATAACATTTCTCATAGCATTTATTCGGATTACATCTGTATTTTTGTTGTCCTCTTATTACCGAGAAGTAAAACAAGAACAAAATCTACTTCCATACCCGATGATGTCTGTAGGAACAGATGAAAGCTTGTGTAAAAAATTAAAAAGACCTTATGCAACTGGAATTTATAAACAAGGATCATATCATTCATATACAGGTTCGGGTTGGTGTATCTTATTTATGTGTTTGCGACGATGTATTCTCGCCATTTAAATCATTAACCACTATATTTGTTTTTTGTATGAATGATTCATGAATTTATAAGCTATAATTGCACCTTTTAATTGAAATATATATATATATATATATATATATATATATATATATATATATATATACACACACACACACACACACACACACAAACTAATGTTCACCCAAAACAAAGCCCAAGAGCCACTAAAGGTAGAGGGTTAATGAATGAGGTTTACTATGTGTAAAGAGGAGGAAGTAAGAAGTGATTTTTATGGGGATACCAAGATAAAAGTTGACCCTAGACTTGAAGAAGTTAAGATCATAGCAGTTAGGGAAATATCCTCTCAGGAGTTTATTCAACAAATTAACAGTTTGGATATACGTGTGTGTGTGTGGGGGGGTGAATATCTCTAAATTGAACTTCCTCTTTACAAATAAAATATGAATAGAATGAAGAGTTGAACCTTTGTATGTGGCATAGCAGGTTCGAGCTGTAAAAGGTCTGAACTGGCGAAACTAAAGAATGTATCTGATTTTGAACTTTTGCCAGTAAAAATAGTGAGAGGCTAGCAGTGTTTTGCCTGTGAGGAAATGTGTTGTAAGGTGGAACATAATTCATCACCCCCAAGGCAGCGTTCAACAAAAAAACGAATTTATTGCATCCCACGTATATATGAAAATGGATTTCAAAGACAGGAGTTGTGTTTGGATCTGAGAAAAACCTTTTTGGCAGGGATAAAGTTTTTGGCCAATGTCTTGAAAACCTCTGCGACATAACATTTAAAAATTCTGGGTTAATAGGTCTTAATTCTCTAGATAGACATATGTAAATCTTACATAACATTAATTAACATTTTTGTTCCATAATTAACACATCGACTGCTGTAGACGTTTTTATGTCTTTATGAAACTTATATTGCCTGCTGCTGTCATATATATATATATATATATTTTTATGATGTTCTTATGTCTTTATAACTACATCCGGCAGAAGTCCTCTCAGTGGGAGGATTTGATGAGTGTGGATTCACCTCTTAATTGTTGTTGTTCCCAGGCCCACCCTGAATCAGAGTGGTAGCACCTGTTAGGGTTCCAAGCTATGGGTAAATAGTGAACCCCCAAACTGGTGTCAAAACACTAGGAAAGTATAAAAATACATTTTTATAATAAACATTCGCAGCAATAGATTTTAATCATAAAAAATAAAAAAATTACCAAAGCTCTCAAGGAAAATTGCTATTAAGAGTTGATATGCTCATAAAGAAGCGAAACTATATGTTTATGAAACTTATACTGCATACTGCTGATGTATACATACATTTTTAAGATGTTCTTATGACTTTATAAAACTTATAATGCTTGCTGTTGACATATAAATACATTTTCAAGACACCACAAAATATCAGTCCCTGGAGTTCGTGCTATAAAGTAAATAGCACTTAGTGTTATTTCCAAATCAATGTAGCTATATAGTAGTGAACAATATGACCCGTTTTGTGATGTATTTTTATCACAGTGTGTATTGGATATGTTCTTTAGATAAATCTGTACTACAGAATATCTGATCAGAACCAAGATAGCAGCACCCATGAAAAATTGTCATTGTCTTTATAGTCATTTATTTCCAGTAAATGGCAATTTGCAATTTTTCCATAAATGGGCCAGCACAGCCAGGCAACAATAATACAACAATGCAGCAGCAAAAGTGCTAAAGAAACGGATCTTTGATGTTGTTATCACAATGTTTCAGACATTTTACCTTCATCAGGTGTATATTACCCAGATCAATATACACTTGATGAAGGCCAGAGAGCACAACACTTAAAACATTTGGACAACAACAACAAAGATTAGGACAATAATCTGAATGTAAATAAACAGATAAGTGTTGTCAATGAGCAAAAGCACAGACTCTCCACCTCTATATATAGCGACAACCATATCCATACAAAGAGTTGTACTGTGGTTTGTAGATAGAAGAATAAAGAAAATCTAAAAAGAAACTTTGGTGCAGAGGAGAGCAAGAATTTATGCCTTCTTTGGCTCATGTTTTCCACTGACATGAAATGGAGTGATTATATTGAAAGAATTGCTACGTCTCCTGCTAGGAAAGTTGATTCAAGACAATTTTTCACTGGGGTCTATCTTGCACATTTATAAATCTACCCTTCATCCGTGCACCGAATCCTGAAGACATATCTGGTCTGGTGTTCCAATTACTTATCTCGTGAATAGAAATATGTATAATGAGTGTCCTTATTTTTATGAAGGGCATTTAATTTTAGAAGGGGCTTCTATATATTTGGAAATTCTTCATAAAATTCAAAGAAGAATCTGTAAGGCTTAGAGAGATAGATAATGGACACACACAAGATAGATAATGGACACACACAAGATAGATAATGGACACACACAAGATAGATAATGGACACACACAAGATAGATAATGGACACACACAAGATAGATAATGGACACACACAAGATAGATAATGGACACACACAAGATAGATAATGGACACACACAAGATAGATAATGGACACACACAAGATAGATAATGGACACACACAAGATAGATAATGGACACACACAAGATAGATAATGGACACACACAAGATAGATAATGGACACACACAAGATAGATAATGGACACACACAAGATAGATAATGGACACACACAAGATAGATAATGGACACACACAAGATAGATAATGGACACACACAAGATAGATAATGGACACACACAAGATAGAATTAATTGCTAGGAAAGCTGGTTCACTGTGTCGTGTCAGACAATTCTTTTAATCAGAATCTATCATGCACACTTATAAATCTACCCTTTGTCCATGCATTGAATCCTGCTGCCATATCTGGTATGGTGTTCCTATTATTTACCTCGTGAATAGAAATATTTATGAGTGTCCTTATTTATATGAATGGCATTTAATTTTAAGTGCTTCTACTACATATTTATTAATGCAGGTACCCCAAATGTCATCAGTTTCCAATTAGGTGTTTACGCAGATGACACAACTATTCACTCGTCGTCTCAGTAGAAAGTCCGACATATCTGACAAAAGTTCTCATTAAAGAGGTTAACTGGAGCAAGGAATGGCTTGTAAATTTTAATGACTCCAAAACCAAACTGCATTCACTTAATCACCACAAAGAACCTTTTCTGCCTGCCATCAGTATGGCTGACATTAAATTCCAAAAGAACAAAATTCTGCTCCTTCTTGGGCTCAAGTGGCAAGATTATATTGAATCAATTGCTAGGAAATTTGGTTCACTGTGTTGTGCCAGAAAATTCTACTCATCAGAATACATCTTGCATATTTATAAATCTAACATTTGTCCATGCATTGAATATTACTGCCATACATGGTCTGGTGCTCCTGTTGTATATCTCAAAATTCTTGACAAAATTCAAAGAAGAGTCTGTAATGTAATCAATCCTAATATGGCATCTCGACTTCAGTCACTTTCTCATCAACATGGCTTCCCTCTGTCTTTTCTACAAATATTTTCATAGCAATTGTTCTGATGCGTTTCCCCAGCTAGTGCCTCAACCACATTAATTTAAGCATGCTATGAGATTCAGTTTTAGTGTTGAACTAGCTAAATGCAACCACCACTTTTATTCTAACAGTTTTTTATCACACTTCTCACCTGTGAAACTCCCTTCAGATTTCTTGCTTCATTGCCACCCACAATCTTCATGAACACTATTTTCTATACTGTCATTTCCTCACTAAAGTTTTCTTTTTCTTTCACTCCATGTAACCCCCTGCATCCTAGTGGCATTATTGCCTTGATTAAAGTGATTGATTATAAAAAAGAAATTTGAGAAAACAATGAAAATAACATTTATTTATGCACAGTAGCCTGTAAGGTGTCATTATGGTCAAAGGTCAAGGAGTAATTTTTATTGTCATCTGATTCTTAAAAAAATGGCACAAAAAGTTTTTAAAAAATTCAAGAAAAATGGAACACCATTTATCTTTGACCATAAATAGAGTGTAGCAGAAACACCTCCCAAAAATACCATCTACATAATGGTAAGACATTAGTAGCAATGGTGTCTTCATTTAGCTAATGACTTACTATTAGATGGGAGATATTTTTACTGTACCCTGTATAACCAATAGTTGAAATAGGGTAAAATGATTAAAAAAAACAAAAAAAACTTACTTTCTATTCCACAGGGATTTGAAAGATCACCAGCACAATCATTTGGAACATTACCGGCACATTTACGATGGCAGTTAAACTTGCAATCTGAAAAAAAATCAGCAAGAATGGTTTTTCATTTTAAGGAAGGAAATGTTGCAAGGAAATAGAAAAGGTTTATCTCTTTGATTATTGGGGGGGGGGGATAAAAGTATGAAACCAATGCAAAAATTCTATAAAAGCTGAAACTCCCAGAAAGCTTTCTTAATCGAGTTTTTGAGTTTGCACATTTGCTAATGGTTGTTGCTGGTATGTTAATTTCAAAACAGAAAGGAGTATGTTGGTTCCAATCCTGTATGGGAATGTCTTCAAAAACATCACCCTCCTCAAATTTATAGACAAATTGCAGTCAATGCATGCCAGGATTTCTTCTTCGCCAATAAGATTGGCCACTTCTTAGTCTCAGAACATACATTGTTATTTTTCTTTCTTTTGTTATTGTTTATTGCAAACATTGTCAATTCTATCTGTTGGGAACCATGTCCAATTACTCCACGGACTAAGAAAACTAGACTAAAAGAAAACTAGACTAAAGAAAACTAAACTAAAGAAAACTAAACTAAAGAAAACTAAACTAAAGAAAACTAAACTAAAGAAAACTAAACTAAAGAAAACTAAACTAAAATAAAGAAAACTAAACTAAAATAAAGAAAACTAAACTAAAATAAAGAAAACTAAACTAAAATAAAGAAAACTAAACTAAAATAAAGAAAACTAAACTAAAATAAAGAAAACTAAACTAAAATAAAGAAAACTAAACTAAAATAAAGAAAACTAAAATAAAAAAAAAATCCAAAATAAAAAAATGAAATAAAATGACTAACCAAATTCTGACAAGAAATATCAAATAAAACTTATTTTGTCATTTCTAGACAAAGTAGTTTATTGTTTCACTTCAAAATAGAGAGAAAGAATAGATCTTTATATTTGTAAAGATCTGTATGCAGCCTTGTACATCAGGATTCATCTGTTTTTCTTTTGGCTTACTTTTGTGCCAATCAATGTCTTTTGACTGAAACCTGCCAGAAACAAAGATTTTGCTGATCTCATCTTTTTATAACAAACATTTGCTATTTCATTCAAGTTTTTAAAGAAATTCTAGGAAATATCTTACTAACATTATTTACATGTGGACTACTATCCTTATTTCTGTTGTTATTATGAGAAGATTTCAGCAGTTTTGACCTCCAGCCTTCATCAGGTGCTTGTGATCCAGGAAAACTTCAGGGAATTTTGAAATGAACCCTTTATTTAATCTACAGGAGTAGGTAGATTGTTCTCATTCCACTGTTCATATCTAGGTATATCTTGCTACTCTAGTCAGTGGGATGAGGACAATTTAATCCAGTAGGTTAAATAAAGGGTTCAGTTCAAAATCACTTGAAATTTACCTGGATTGACAAACAACTGATGAAAGCAAGAGGGCACAACAGTTGTAAAATTGCGATAATAGCAACACAGAAGACTGGAACGGTACGATAATAGCAACAGAGACAACTGGAACAGGATAATAACGACATCAAAGATAAAAATATTAGTCAAACCTAAGTAATGATAACCCCTCATCCCAGGAATTCAGACAGAAATTAATTACTATCAACTGGTTGTCTAAACAGAAATATTCGTCACAAAAATGGAACAAAACGAAAAGAGAAAATGGATCCGATTTCTATGTCATTTTGAAAATAGCAAGGTCTTAGTCACTAACCTTTGCACTGCATTCCTTGCCTGAAAAGACCCTTGAGAAGCTTCTTACAAGACTGGCATACTGTTGGCTTGGTGTAATTGTGGACATTAAAAGTATGCGGGACTTTGATTCTGCCAGCATACTGCTTATCAATCCAAATTGGACGGCCACACCAAGATTTTGACCTACTGTTTCGACCATCAAAACTTGGGGAAAGTGGAGGTCCAACTGGTGGAACGATTAATGACTGAAAAAAAATTAAAATAAAAGAAAAATAAATAAAAAAGTAAATAATTTTTGTTCAAAACAATGTAAAAAAAAAAAAAAAAAAAAAAAAAAAAAACCCACTAAATGTTGATTTTTTTTTTTTTTTTAGTTTACAGTTATTGTTTCATTGACTTGACTTACAAGATGTTATATTTAGTTTAGCCAGGCCATTGTTTCATGATCAAGCAGTTTGATAACTGCATTTTTCTTGAGGAAAAAAAAAAAACAAAAAAAACACTGTGTTGGTTTGGATTTTCTTGTTTATAACAAATACTTCCTAAGTATTAAATAATAAGCAGATCAAAAAATGTTCACTTCATTACCACATAACTATAGTTTTTATGTCAACAGAGTCTATGACACTGAGAGGGGGGTAATTCTCCCAACTCTCTCTCTCTCTCTCTCTCTGTATATATATATATGAGAGAGAGAGAGTGCGCGTGAGTGATACATAGACACACACAAGTTAAATTAAGAAACAGACCACTTTAAGGGTTCATAGGATTATAGTTTAAAGTTTTCTGTTTCTTAATTTAACTAATATTTGCTCTGTTTTTACATTGAGCTCTCTGGATGACATCCTCCTTGAGATTATCCAAACAGATTACCAAATACTTCTTTTTATATATATATCTTATTCTAAAATGCAGATTGTGTGTGTGTACGTTTATATATGGGATCGTATTTCCTACATTTTTCAACAGATTTCAACAAAACTTCACAGGACTATGTAAAATTACCTTGCGGTGGTTCTAACAGCACCAAAAATTGGAAAAACAATTGTTTTTGCATGAAATCAATTTGAAAGCACCGTTAAGTGTATTGCACCCAGCCAAGAAGTTACTGCCGGCTACTCAAACGTCCGAATGCCGTTAACTTCTGGTGACTCGGCGTTATTTTCAGAGAACGATACACAAAAAAGTAAAGAAATGAAATCTAAACCTACACAAGGTCCTAACTAAAAATTAATAACCAGAAACTACTTTAAATACACATGGTGTCCAAATGAAACCCATGTATACAGTCAAAATGTGGAAGTTAATTTTTAGTCATCAACCAAAAGATATTGCCAACCAGCTACAATGCTAACACAGCCGATTTCTTCTACTAAGCAACTTGCCTCCGGGGTAGAGTGACGTCCTCCGCCTCCTCCTCCCACCTTCACCTGGCTGACCCTCGTAATTAATAAACCCAAATAAAGTTAATATTTTTTTGTATTAGAAACAACGAGTGGAAAATATATTCAAATCAGAATTCTAATTATGAATCACAAGCAAAATATGCAATTTTCTTTACTGTATTCAATAAGTAAAAATCATAAATTGTAAAAGATTACAGAAAGGCTACTGAATGAATAAAATTTGTTAGATCATCTTACTTATTATAAAACGCAGATTGTGTGTGTGTGTGTATGTGTGTCTGTACGTTTACATATTCGATTGGATTTCCTACATTTTTCAACCGGTTTCAACAAAACTCCACAGAGTACATAAAATTACCTTGCGGTTGTTCTGACAGCACCAAAAATTGGAAAAACAATTGTTTTTGCAGGAAATAAATTTGAAAACAATAAGGAGGCATTAATGAAAGGGGTACAACTCATATCGAGTTATCGAGTTATACTTATTATAAAACCCTGGTTGGTTGGTTGTGTGTGTGTGTGTGTGTGTGTATTTATATATGGGATCGGATTTCCTACATTTTTCAACCAATTTCAACAAAACTCTTTTTTTTTTGGCAGGTAGTTTTTCTTACTGCCTTGCACACTTTTTTATTTTTACATTCAGAATGCTTTAAAAATTCCATTTACAAGACAATTGTTTATAATAAAATTCTATTCAATCGGTCGACTCATAACAATTGAAAACAATGTTTTTGTTTGACCAATTCAAAAAAAAAAATAAAAAAAGTAAAAAAAAATAAAAAATCAAACTAATTAAGACAATCTTTCTCAATTTTATTTTTCAGTCTTTATGATGGTCGATACTTGATCTATCTCTTACTGTTACATCCTAGCACAATGCCAGGCTCTACTGCTAGTAGATATATATTTGGTTGGATTGATGTGAGTTTGTGACCCTGGGTTTCACGCTTTTGCGATCATCAGACAAACTGATTAATTTTTTTAAAATTTTGGGTTTATGTAGATTGCGTGTATTGGCGTTATTATGGAAGTGGTGGGGGAAACGTCGTCGTTGTGTCATCATGCTAACACAAACATCGATGTATGTTCATACGTCCAATGAAGTATGCAGACACATATACATACTTGGTTGTCCATCAGGACTCATACATATATAAACATATGTGGACAGTTTCGGATATGACATGTGTATGTTACGGGTGGTGTTGCGTCTATACATATGCATTTGTATGTTGAAATTTAAAGATTGGAAGTGTAGCGAAAATGTCTCGTGAATGTATACATGTCATTTTTTTTATTTTTCCACTGAATAATATTTCCTCGCATGTGTGTATATATGTGTGGTGGGGTTCGTGCAAAATTATGATAGGTAAAAATTATTAGTAACAATAATATCACACAAACCACAAAAGAATTTACTAAACAAAAAATCAGAGATAATCTCCAAATGTAGGCATGAGAACAAGTACCTATTATCCGAATTCATACCAAACGGATAAAAAAGACAAACCACCATCAATCACAATTTAATTTCAAGACAATATTTCACAATAATTGCATCTATCGTTATTATCATTGCACCACCATTAGTAATCACTTCTACCACTTTACAATAACTATTAACTAATGATATTATCATTCCCACCAACACCCAACACCATCACTTACACATCACAACATATAAATCCACTATAATCATTAATGTATATTACTCCCCCAGCATATTTAATAAAGAGGAAAAAAAAAAAAAAAAAAACACACAATAAGATCAGAAATAATTTCCATATGTAACCATGAGAATAAATACTTATTACCAGGATTCATACCAAAATAAACAAATAAATACAGAAAATAAAATAAAATAAAACACCAACAACCACTCTTTAGTTCAAGCTAGCACCACAATAATTACATTAATAGGTTTTTATTATTCTCCCACCAACATTACTAATCACTACTAACAATTTACAATAAATATTAACCACTTATATTATCATTGCCACCAACCCCCTTACACATTACTATCACATCACATCTACCATTACCATATAAACCCGCCATAATTATTAACGTAAACTACTCCCTCTCCCAGCATATTTAATACCACCATAAAAATAACCAATAAGGATTACAAACTGAAATTTCTACCAGTCACATATACACAGTCATCAAAAAACTAAAACAAGGAAATAACCAGCTTTAATATAATAGAAAGGTTTTGTGTAAATTAAAAATAAAAATTATAGCAATCTTCAACTATCATAATTTTACACAGAATACCTATTATCAGGATTTATACCAAAATAAATTAATACATATAACAAAATAAAATAAAACACCAACAACCACTTTTTAGTTCAAGCTACCATCACTATGACTACTTTTATGGTTTTATCATTCTCCCACCACCATTACTAATCACTTCTATCAATTTACAATAACTATTAGCTAATTATATTATCATTGTCTCCAATCCCTTACAACATTACTATCACATCATATCTACTATTATCATATAGACCCGCTATAATTATTAACATAAACTACCCTCTCGCCCAGCATATTAAATATCACCATATAAAATAACTAATAAGGATTATAAACCGAAATTTCTACCTGTTACATATACACAGTCATCAAAAACAAACAAATAACCAGCTTTAAATATAACAAATAAACCCTCCCCCCTTTTTTTTTTTCAAAAATTTAAAAATAAATATAAATAAAAATAATAATTTTTACCTATTATAATTTTACACAAACCTCACCACACATATATATATACACACATGTGAGGAAATATTATTCAGTGGAAAAATAAAAAAATGACATGTATACATTCACAAAAAATTTTCGCTACACTTCCAATTTTTGAATTTCAACATACAAATGCATATGTATAGACACAACACCACCCGTATACATACACATGTCATATCCGAAACTGCCCACATGTTTATATATGTATGAGTCCCGACAGACGACCAAGTATGTATATGTGTCTGCATACTTCATTGGACGTATGAACATGCATTGATGTTTGCGTTAGTACGATGACACCACAATGACATTTCCCCCACCACTTCCATAATAACGCCAATACACGCAATCTACATAAACCCAAAATTTAAAAAAAATTAATCAGTTTGTCTGACGATTGCAAAAGCGTGAAAACCAGGGTCACAAACTCACACCAATCCAACCAAATATGTTTAGTTTTACCTCTGATATTGAGCGCTTTCTAATAAGTACTGCGCATATAATATATAAATAATTATATATATATTTATTTATATTTATATACACACACACACACACACATATATATATATATATATATATATATATATATATATATATATATATATATATATATATATATATATAAGAGGTAATGATATATATTTGTATATATTAAATACAATATTGGGGAATTATATGACAAAATGGGAAAGTTTACTTGTGATGGGTTTTCATTCTTCCGGACTTGATTTGTTGTGTTGGTAGGACTACACATGTGCACGAACGAGGTGGTGGGGATGTTAGAATTTTATATATATATATATATATATATATATATATATATAGAGAGAGCACAGAATTCATTTAAAGTTATTTTCTCTTGATGACTTTTGTTAGCAGGTATCCCACATTGTGATAATAGAAGATCTGCCAGGAATGGTGAAATGTTGTAAGAGCCAGGGTGCAAATTTACTGCAGATGACTTTGTGATCAAGGCACTCTAGACATTTATGTCATAGTGAATTGTTTTCTCCTTTGATCAGAGTATCATTTTTTAGTATTATATATATATATATAAAATCTCCTGATGATTGTCCTGACATATCAAATATTAGTGCATATAAAACTTTTAGTTGTGTGAAGGTGGTAGATAAGTATCTGAATCTATAATTCTCAAAATGTCTGATCAGATGTTGTTTATGTGTTTCCACAGTTTTCATCCTATTTTGATGAATTTTTTTTTTCCTGTTTGATAGATAATTCTTCAGTGCCAGTTTCAAGTCCAAATTACATGTTCTTTCTCTTGGCCAAGCTTTCAATCTCTCTCAAGTGAGGTTACCTTTTCCAATGCATAAAGCCTACTACTACAGTTTTAAGGCATTGCTTTCATTGTTGTTTATAGCTGTTCCCAATTTAAATTTTTTTTATTGTCCTGCCAGTTTTTGCATTGCATTTACTGTAGTAATAAGTAAGCTTGCTTTTTCATTACTCAACATTTATTTTTCCAACCTTTCCTAAAGTTATTCGAGCGTAGTGATCCCTGTAGCTTTACAGCGTTCTCTTCTGGTATTTGCCCACGCGTTCCATTTGACAATTCATACTTGCCTAAGACATGCCACCAAAGAGAAGAACTTTCCTAGGTCACAAAACTGCTGCTGTCGGGTCCACCATGTGAATAAGAGATAATGAATTGTCTTTAGAATGTCCAGTTTGCATGTCTCAAAATGCCTCTCTTGGAATTCTTTCAATCAGAGCCACTGAGTCTGCAGATCAACATAACCATTGGCTTTCCAGAAGAGCATACCTAAATGCTTCTGTATGCGAGGCTGAAAATGATGATCAAAGAACTCAACAACTGAGGAGAAACACCTCTTCAACCGCTGCTATGCGTGAGGCTAAAACAAGATTAAGAATGCAAAAACAGCCCTTTTCAGGACCACCCCCATTCAAATTGTTAACCCACCATTTAGTGATGTGTCTCAGTTGCACCCAATTGTTGTTATTAATATTGATTTTCGGGTGGGCTGACCTGGTCAAAGACTGGTTATGCTGCTAGTATATATATATATATATATATATACTCAGCACTAATACTACTAGTGAGGATGAATATGACCATTTATTAATATGTACTTAATACCTCTGTTATATTACGTTAAGCCTTATTTTATTAACATCAGCACTCAATGAGATAATATATATATATATATATATATATATATATAGATAGATATTAGTATTTGATTTGACAGAAATTGTACTTTGTTGTATTAATTTTTCAATATTTGTTAATGCTATCCTCACAACAAACTTTCTTGTTACGTATTGATGATTATCAATCATATTTTCTTGATTTTATTTACATTTATAACAACTGCCACTTCTACTCCAACAGTTTCTTTTCTCAAACTTCCCACCTGTGGAACTCTTGTTTGTTTTCTTGTTTCTCTGATATCTACAATCTGAAAAAATTTAAATGCAATGTCAATCACCATCTTCTGTCCTTTTCTCAATCTTCCCTATTCTCGGTCTTCTCTTTCACTCCTTGTGTACTAGTGACATTCCCGCCTTGCTTGGGGTAAAATGATTAATTAAAAATAATAATAATAATAAATCATATATGAGACAACAATATATATTTTATATATCAAGAACAGTATTGGAGAAATTGTCAAAATGTAAAAGTTCACTTGTGACATGTTTCCTCCTTCAGAATATCAGACTAAACTTTTTATGTTGGTAGGACAAGACATTCGCAAGAACAAGGGGTGCTGGGAATGTTAGAATTTTTTTTTTTTTTTTTTTTTTAAATCAGCCGAATCCATTTAGTCTCCCCCCCACCATCACTTTAGTAAGTAGGTATTCCACACTGTGATATTAGAAGATTTGCCAGGAATAGTGAAATGCTGTAGGAGTCAAGCCACAAATTTACTGCAGATAACCTTGCAATTATGGTACTCTCTAGACATTTACATCATAGTGAATTATTTTCTCCTTTGATCAGAGTCGCATTTTTTTATGTCAAAGTTTTCATCAGTTTCATTATGTTGGGCAACCAATGCATTTGATGTGTTATTTTGTAAAACGTTGCTTTTGTGTTCACAATCTTTTATTTAGATTCCTTAAAGTTTCTTCTATGTATTTTTTGTGACAATTATTACAGGTGATGGAGTAAACTCCTCCTTCAAACTTTAGCTTATTGTTTTGTTTAGTATTGACTAAGTTTTTTATTGTTTTGAATGGAGTAGTAACAACTTTTATGTTGAGTTTAGATTCTTTTCAATTGTAGATGTGATAGAATTAGTAGGCAGGACAATATATTTCTTTGATTCATTGGGTTTTCTCAGGAGAGGCTTTTTTTATGTTTAGGAATATTTTGTGGGTCTTTTGTTTTAAATTGAATATAAAATAGAGTACTGAATAAGTTTGAAAGTGTTTTCAATGTATTTCTCCTTTTTGTGTAAATAATCCGAGCTGTATATTCTTACATTTCACTATTTCTAGCAGATCTGATATCACAGTGTTGAATACCTACTTACAAAAGAGATGGGGGGAGAGAGAGAGACTAAATGAATTCAACTACTAAAAAGAAAAAATTCTAAAATTTCTATTGCTCCTGTTGTGCACATGTGTAGCCCTACCAAAACATAAATTTAGTCCAATGAAGTTCTGAACACTTAAATGCCCCCATATATATATATATATATATATATATATATATATATATATATATATATATATATATATTTCTTATATGAAAAATTTCTTCAAGGCATTAATATCCATTAATTTTGTCTCTCATTCAATTAATTAGACAATCATTCATTTGAAACTGAATTTCTGTATTTTGTATGAAAAGATTCATCGTACAATAAAATTTATCTATTTAGTGGCTTGAAGAAAAATGACAGTTTGAGAAAAGAAAGTAATTTCTTTTGTTTGCGTAAGTAGATTGAAATCCAGTTAAATATATGCAAAATATAAGACATCTCAAAATAGATTTTCAAGTTTGATCAGATTTCTCCACACTTAAGAATGGTTTTTAAAATGCCAAAATGTTCTGCAATGAAAATTTTTAGGAATCATAAAAAAAAAAAAAAAAAAAAAAAAAAAAAAAAAAATCACACAAAGACAAAATCACAAGTAGACATGAAAATACTTGCTTAAGGAATCTCTCTCCCATTGTCTTTATTGGTTATGAACCACATGACCCATATTAATATCTAATGACACTGACAGGTCATCTAGTACAAAGCACATACGTTTTTCTTTATTAGAAAGAAAAATCAGGTGAGTGTGGAGGTAGATCATATACTATAAGGCATATATTATAATATTAACCTTTGTCAATCCATATGCGACTTCATTTGCTGTGCAAAAAGTTTATCCTGTTGTTGGAGGTGAATGATTCCTAAACTTTGAATTTCATAGATGTCTTGTCATATCTTTTGCTATGGCAACAGAAAACACCTTTGAGTGAAATTAACAATAAGGTTATAGCAATTGAGAGACCTTGAAAAAGAATGCAGAGAGAAGGAAAGTAATATTAATAATGCAGTGTGCTAAGAGTTTAAAATATTTTTGCAGGAGTACAAAATTTTATTACAACAATAAAAGCAAAACATTAAAAGCACATTCATAATAAAAAGTAACAAAAAAATAGATATTACCATAAATTGGTAATAGCAAAATATAACAATTACAAACAATTAAACCAGTTTATCAGTCAACTCGCCAGAGTGAAAATCAGGGACAAAATAAAAAAAGAAAAAAAAAATCTACAAATACAACTAATTTTCTATTGAAACAGAAAATATGACCGAGATGCATTGAAACCACAATAAAAACGCCATTTTTCTGGGATTTGGTTAGAAAAAGAGAGGATAGAAGTGTTTAACGTCTCCTGTCAATACCTCATGAATAATGGACTATTCCATTTTGATTGATTAGAAAAACAAGATATACATTACTTGGTTTCAGTGAGAAAATGAATCAAAACAAAGAAAGGGAACATAGACATGTTTAACAACTTCTTCATTGAAATGGAAAAAAAAAAAACCTGTCAATTTCAAATCTCATTTGTACCCCCTTACTTCTTAAAATAATGACCAACATTCATATTTATGGTTGTTATTACAATACTTTGTTAAAGCTGTTAAGTTCAGTTTTTTTTTTATCACCATAGAACTAGCCATGAGCTTATTCAATCATTAACTGAAGAATTAAGATATATCAGCAAATTCAAATCGGCAAACCTTGAAATTTTCACAAGCCTTTTTAGTTACTATAAAAATTATAGTAACGTGTGAGTAGAAATTCCAATTTTTTATTAAACATATTAATGTCTATTGGTGTTGACCTCAATATCCAATTTTGTATTTACATACACTATCTCTGTTATTAAGCACTAGTTTTTACGCATGATATGTTTAAATAGGCCAGATGTGATCATTTTCTATTGAAGTGTTGAGCGACATAAAAACTCTACTTACCTAAGATACATAGATGACATTCTTTTAGTATATCCTCGTAATAAATATCTACTGGCATAATAAAGAAACTTAATAATGTCGAACTTACCATCAAATTCATGCATAAATTTGAAACGGACAAATCTCTATCTTTCCTTAACATCTTATTAATACATAACAATAACAAATTAGATTTTAGAGTCTACAGCAAACCCATTAACAAAAAGGATCTAACTTCTATTTCCACCATTCAAAAAATAAAATCAGGACAAGTCCTAAAATTCTATGTCAGAGCCCTTATAATATGTAACCAAGAATACCAAGGTGAAGAAAAATACATTGAAAAACCATTTAGACATCTTCAGTACCCATACATGCATATATGTAGGTACCTTCAAATATTTTCCAAAAAAGAGCATGCTATGATGGAAAGAGGCCTCAAACTTGATAAAAACAAAGTTTTATTGTCTAAATATTTGTTATTATTAAGACCACCAAAGTATTTTTTGATAATTTTATTAAAATTTTAATCCTTTCTAGGACGTCTGAAATTTTGGTTAAAAATCTTGTTTTTCTTGCATCAGTGGGTGGGACAAAGATTATTATAGGCATTTTTCGCATCATCTTTTTTTTTTTTGTATTAAAGACATTGTTTTGGAAATTTTTGAAAAAAAAAAAAAAAAAAAAAAAAAAAAAAAAAAAAAAAATCAAATAATTGTCTTATTTTAATGAAATTTCCAAGATTCATCCCAAATGAATTATTTTATTTTTTTTTTTTACATCATCTGTTACTCTCACTTAATTTTACAAAATTTGGAAAAATTTTATGAAATTTGGAAATAAATTTTATGGAATTTTGAAAAAAAATTCATGGAATTTGGAAAAAATTTTATGAAATTTGGAAAAATTAAAATTTAAACCTCTTTACATTTATATTAGTTAAAAGTAGCCTTGTCCACTGTTTTTGTGGGAAAACAGCATAGCAAAATGAAAAATGCCACAAACTTAACTAAAATAAAGTTTTATCATCAAAATGCTTATGTTATTATTAAGATGAAAGACCAAAGTATTTTTTAATTATTTTTTGAATATTTTGAATATTTTCTAACACGTTCGAAATTTTGGTTAAAGTCTCCTTTTGTTTACGCCATCGCGGCGTCACAGAAAATGACATTGTTTTTTTGTTTTGCAATTTTTTTCCATTGAAAACATATTGATTTGGAAATTCTTGTAAAAATCAAGTAATTGTCCGATTTTAATGAAATTTTCAGGACTTATTCAGAAATGAATGAAATTATTTTTGAAATATTTTTTTTTTTTTTAAGAAAATTTTGGTAAAAAAATTTTTTGTTTTTTTTTAACTATGTGTTTCACCAACTGATGGATTTCATGAAAGCAAATTCTTTTTATAAATATATTCGTGTAGGAGGGGGGTGCCTAATAACAGGAGGGTGTATCAGCATGGCCTAATGGTTAGTGAGGCTAGACTGGTTACATCAATCCTCACTGGGCACTCCATACAAAAATTTGTCATAACCCAACAAGGCCAAACATAGAAAATCAGCCAACCAACTATTGCTCCACATTAGCTTAGCAACCTTAAATGGCTTTATTCTGATTATTTGCACTATTTATATTTGGATAATTGTCCTCATCTTTGCTGTTGTTATTATGATTCAGACATTGTGCTCACTGGCCTTCCTCAGAGTAACCTACAAGGAATTCTTAACTGAACCTATTATTTAATCTATTGTTGCAGACTGTTCTTGTCCCACCGCTCATGTCTAGAGATATCATCCAGTTCTTATTTTTATTTAGTATTATTCAGTTATTGCTTATCTGTTTTCACTGTGTGCAAGTACATGCTGCCTGACCTAGGGACTGAACTCACAACCACTATGTCACCAAATTCACAAACAAATGCTTTTACCCACTAGGCCATTTTCCCCATAGGGGAATTTGCTGTAGTAAACTTAGAGCATTAAACTTAACCTGGTTTTTGACTGCTGCTGCTGCTGAAGTGGAAAACTTGCTGTCATTTGTCTTTCTTTATAAGCAGCTTGCGTATTGTATTTAATTCTATGCTAGACCTACTAAGTAGGTCCTCATAGCCTAACATAACTTAGCACATGCACTATTCTTTCAGATGTTTAACTCTCCAATGTTCTTTTGTCCAGTATTTTCACTTCATTCCACAGGGGATGATGACTACCACTTTTCCACCATACATGATCAGCCATGCCAGATTTCATTGTCTCACCTCCCACTACACCTTTTATGGTTTTATTGTGATGAAAAAAAAAAAAAAAAAAAAAAAAATTCGGTACAATGTCATTATCACCCAATACTTAAATTTTAATAGTTAAAAGACTTATTTGCTATAACAAGTAGTTAGGCCTGTATAAATTGAGTGTAGTGTTAAAGCAAGGAGGAGTACTTGACATGTCAGTATTAAGAAGGGAGAGAGTTAAGTGTGTCAAACTGATAAAAGTTTGTCAAGGAGGAGTGATATTAAGTGTTTCAATACTTACTTTTTAAAAAAAAAAAAAAAAAAAAAAAAAAACTTTCCCTATTACAGATTAGATTTTTTTTCATTTTTTTTTTTTTTCTTTTTAACCAAATACCCGAACCATTTTATATGGTAGCAAACCACCCACATTCCCTGCATATTCTCTTGGCAGGAAGTAAGTACCACTCAAACAGCTTCTTCCTGAAAACCACTGCTCTATGGAACAAACTCCCAAAATGATGTTTCTCCAATCACTACAATCTTAACCTGTTCATGTCTTGAGTCAACTGTTATCTTCCCCTTCTATTTATAAAAACTACCCCTTATTAAAACCCTCTGCCCCCGAGGCTTGTACAGGGTGAATCTTACTATATTAAAAAAAAAAAAAAAAAAAAAAATCTAAGTAAGGTTTGTCTCTTCATTATCTATCCCAGTCCCTGTTCTGCCATCCATTTACACAAGCAATCATGGCTCTCCTCAACTTCCTATTCTTTGTAACTCTTAAGGTTTGTCTTTTCACTATCAATCCCAGTCACTTCCATTTGCACAAGCTCATTAGACAGATTAATCCCCGTTTACCTCTATCCGTCTTTCCTGTCCTGTAAGTGTCAAATTCTTCAAGCCTTCTTTCCTCATGTTCAAGAAATTTCAACTGTCTCTTTTTGATTCTAAGTGTAAGCATCATTTTTGTGTCTATTCCTCATTAATCACAGGTTAGGTCCATGGTATTCTCAGCATCCTTTTATAGAACTGCATCTCTCTTGCCCAAAATTTCTTCTGTGTGAGAAGATTGTCCAGCATTCACTGTCATATAGGACTGGTATTTAGCACACATTTCTGTTTTTAATGAAATACTACTAGTTAAATAGCAGGGCAGGCTGAGTTCTTTCAGTCATGAGGGACAATTGAATTCCAGACGTTGGAGAAGGCGACAGGAAACCACTTCACTAGATATTTACTCAACCCCCCACGAGGTCAGGTTGTGACATAAAGTCGGTTTAATGTGGAGAGCCTGAGCGTGTGCACCCAGGCAAGGAACAAAAATTCCCCGAGCCCCCACAACCGTCATTTGCACTGGCATCAGTGCAAGCACTGATCCCTCCCACTGGTGCAATGGGAGGGCGCGACCTCAGACAACTGTTTCTCCAGGGCTGGGCACATCTTCAGTATAATTTTCTCAGTTGCGACTGTCCTTTGACGGAGTTGCCCCTGAGTGCACTCTGTCCAAGGACAGAGACGCAACTGAGAGATGATAAATAATGTTACAAACTACATTAGAGTAATTTACACATCACTAGATTTCGAAAAGAATGCTTGGCAATTCAGATAATAAAAAGAGGAGTCTATTAAGAGCCATGATCATCTCTTGCATAAAGAGACAAAAGTTTAAAAAAAAAAAAAAAAAGCAGCTGAGGTTTTCAAAAATTAATGCCAGAATAAAACAGAAGAGCAACAAATTGAATTGAGATACAAAGTAGCAAAGTTTATCTTTAATTTACTATCTGATGAGAAATTGTCAGCCATTATTCAGTTTTGACTAGGATTTCTTTCATCTTAATTTCACTTGCTTTTTATTACATTAGTAGTATTAGTAGTAATATTATCTTGAATTTTATTATTATTAGATGAAGCATTGTCAGCCATTATTCATTTTTGACTAGGATTTCTTTCATCTTAATTTCACTTGCTTTTTATTACATTAGTAGTATTAGTAGTAATATTATCTTGAATTTTATTATTATTAGATGAAGCATTGTCAGCCATTATTCATTTTTGACTAGGATTTCTTTCATCTTAATTTCACTTGCTTTTTATTACATTAGTAGTATTAGTAGTAATATTATCTTGAATTTTATTATTATTAGATGAAGCATTGTCAGGCATTATTCATTTTTGACTAGGATTTCCTTTCATCTTAATTACTTTCATTATTTAATTATTTTTGCTGTTCTTAAACTTGACAAACATGTTGGTAGGATTTAAATTCTGCTGACTGCATCCCCAGGAGAGAGATAATCCTCTTACTCCTAAAAAAGGACTAAGTAAATTCTTACAGACTCAAATATTAATAACCAATATTTATGTATCCCGAAACCAAATCTTTATAGATTCAAAAGAAACAATTTTTTGGTCTGAATTTCTGGGATTGCAGATCATTATTTCCACCTTTAATTATAAAAATGCTGAAGCCTTTCTGTAATCTATGGTGTTACATTGTTCTTGTCCTGCTTCCCACGTCTGGAGGTATCTCACCTAGTTCTTATTTAATACTTCTGAATTATTGCTCACCTTGTTTTTAAACTGCCTGGCATGGAGATTGAACTCACAGTTACTATCTCACCAAATCAATAAACTGCTGCTTAAATTCATTAGGCCCAGTGGAAATAGGGTGATCAATAACCAAGCAATACTAAATAAGAACAAGATGAGATAACTCTAGACTGGGTGAAGTAAGAATAATCTACTCTGTAGATTAAATAAAAGGTTCAGTTTGAGATTTCCTGAAGGTTATCCGGATTAACAAGCTCCTGATGAATGCAAGAGGGCACTACAGCAAAAACAATGTCATAATAACAATAAAGATGAGGACAATGGTTCGCATGTAAATAAAGTAAATCAGGTTTATTTTGACATTAAACAACCCAACAAGAGATAGTCTGTCATAAAATCAACCAACCCAGCCCACAAACTAAAAAAATTAAAATGTTTATGCCAGAATTTCTTCAGATTCTGCAAAACAATTCTTGATCAGCGTCTATATTTGATTATCCGCAGTTAAGCCCTCCATCCAAAAATTAGAATTCAAAAAATGAGATTCCGGATAAAAGAAATTAGAAAATAATGTTGTTGTAGCATACCTAGGGACAATAATGGGTATGTCCCCATTTACATAAATACAGTAGTAAATACTGTATGTTGGTCTGCAGTTGGTGATTCACTTCTGATGACTATTACATCTATATGCCACTGACGAATCTTATACATGTTGTTCGTGTCCTAAGTATTATCGTTCCTTAGCAACCTTTGTTTGATTATTTTATTTGGTAACCTTTCCGAAGTTAAAACAGATGTGGCGACAGAGACAAATTCATTCTTATTTGTAAATTGTTAATCAAAGTTGAAATTCTGGTTGATTGTTTCATTCATGTTGATTCCAATCTATGCTGGAATGACTACAAAACACTTACTCCTCCCCTTTTTATAGGGTAGAAGCATACAAATGCATGCTGGGATTTTTTTCATAGCCAATAAAATAGGCCAGTTCATGGTTTCATTTGACTCAGTCCCAGTCTGTCTTGCCTTGACGTCAGAACACTATATTTGCTTGTCCAAACTTGCTCTTTTTTTGTTAACCCCAATTTTTAGTTTGTGAACTTTTTGCCATATTACTGTTGCTTTGCCTTGCATATATTGTTTGCTTGCTTACTTTCTTTCTTTTTTGCCTGTTCTTTTCTTTTTCTTGCTTATTGCGAACTTTGTCAATTCTGTTTGTTGGACAGTTCTGTTACTTATTTTGCATTTGACCACGGCTACTCCATCACAATTCACTCCCCACCACCTGACTTGAAAAGCCTGGTGGTGGGGAGAACATATTCTGTCACTGACAACACAACCATATGGTGGGAGATACTGGTTACATTGTACCAGTAGCACATGTAAAGTGACCAATATAAATTGCAAAATTTTCTATGATTCTTGAAGATAATAATTAATAATCCAAATTGGCACTAGATTCCCCACAGTAAGTTTGCCTGATTCAAAATCCATATTGAACAAATGAGGTTCAGGATAAAAGAAATGAGAGAAGGACAACATGGAGACAGACAACTCCATATTTATTCTTTCTAAACTGATTCCATTCATATTGATTGATTTGTTTTTTATGGCTTATCAGACTTTTGCAGGTTATTTAAAGACAGAAAATATTTTTAGATTGTAAGAATTTCTTTTGGGGTAATGATTTAGTGATACAAATCTTACTAATTAATCCATAGCTGGAGAGAGAGAAGAGGTGGATTCATATTTGTCCCCAGGGGTATTTGTGTGTAAATGAATATCACAAACACAACTAGAACTGAAATGTGGCTCACCAATTAACAATTCCAAGCCATTATTTGCAGGTGGTCACCCATCTAGGTACTGACCAGACTCAATGTTGCTTAAATTTGGTGATCATGGGAACCATTGTTTTCACATGATATGGCTGTAAGCTAGATTCTGTTCAAAGAAAATGAATATTTTATTTTTAGCCAATTCTAAATAAATGGATTTAACTCCTTGCCATTATATCCATATCAAGTAAGGAAAGTGTTTGACATTACACAGATAATTATCTTGACATATGTTGTTTTTAATTGTAAGACACAGAAGTTATGAACACAATAGCTAAACTGAAGATTTTTTTTTTCTTAATGTTTTAGCACAATCTCAAGCTAACAATATCTTCAGCATTGCTCTGTTTGCGAGGCTCTTACTAAAACTTTTCTTTAAATAATCTTAGTTGTATTCAAATCAAAAGTATTTTGCATCTTTTTTAACAAACCTTTATTCCAAAGCTTATTTCATGTCCACATATAAAGACAATGACTCCACTATATTTATTAATATTATTATTATTATTTATTAGGTTGTATCAAAAGTATTTTCCTTTTTTACAGACCTTTACTCCAAAGTGTATTTCATGTCCACATCTAAAGACAATGACTCTACTATATTTATTAATATTATTATTTATTAGGTTGTATCAAAAGTATTTTCCTTTTTTGTTCCTGTTATTATCATAAATTTGGATGCAACAAAAGTATTTTTATGAGCAGAACCAGACGAGATTGTGCAGTATTTTATTTTTTTCACAATGAAGTCTTATAAAAAATTTATTTAAGAGAGCAAAAACTGTGTTATAATGCTTCAGCATTTTTTTCAAAGAGGTTTTTATGACTTTCATTTTCTTTGATCATGCAGAATGAGACCGATTGAAATTCGATAGAATTTGCTCTTTTTTTTTTTATTATTCCTGTAACCAATGATTTCAGTCTGGTATATTTCATATTGTTATACTATTTCACTGAAGCAAAGATTAAATGCACACAGGCATTGCTTCCTCTATCTTCCCTTTCTTTTTCCTCTTTCTTTCTAGAAAGACAGGACGCTTGCTGGAAGTTAAAAAATTGGATTTCAAATTTACTGTCCACTTCTGCTATACTAATAATTTGTGGACAGGGGTCAAACAAGTTATTACAGGACAATAATGCAGGTGTTAACTTAAAAACTGAGAAATGAAAGAACAAGTAGAATTATAAGGTTTTTTAACAGACGTTCATTCCAAAGTTTATTTCATGAACACATTGAAAGACTGAATCCATTATTATTAATAATATTATTTTCTATGTAGAAGAAATTTTTAACCTATATTTAGAAATTATTTCCTGCATACATCTAAAAACTATTTATAACTTAGTAATTATATATATATATATATATACATACATACACACAATTTATACAAATAATTAAATAGCAATGTTAATGTGATTAATGTCGAAATCACTCGCTAACAGGACTTAATGAGGCATCAACTCATCAATTCCTTGAATAATATCTTTATATTAGAGTTGTCAGATGGAAGGCAACTTGAATATAAGGATCTTATTCAAGGAATTAATAGTAAGTTAATGTCTCATTAAGTCCTGTTAGTGAAGTGATTTTGACATTAATCACATTAACATTGCTATTTAATTCTCTGTATAAATGTTTTTTTATGATATAAAATATAAGCTGCACACTTACATATATATGTGTAAGTGTGTGTGTGTGTGCACACACACAGGTAACATTATCTTGAATTTTATTATTATTAGATGAAGCATTGTCAGCCATTATTCATTTTTGACTAGGATTTCTTTCATCTTAATTTCACTTGCTTTTTATTACATTAGTAGTATTAGTAGTAATATTATCTTGAATTTTATTATTATTAGATGAAGCATTGTCAGCCATTATTCATTTTTCACAAGGATTTCTTTCATCTTAATTTCACTTGCTTTTTATTACATTTGTAGTATTAGTAGTAATATTATCTTGAATTTTATTATTATTTGATGAAGCATTGTCAACCATTATTCAGTTTTGACTAGGATTTCTTTCATCTTAATTTCACTTGCTTTTTATTACATTAGTAGTATTAGTAGTAATATTATCTTGAATTTTATTATTATTAGATGAAGCATTGTCAGCCATTATTCATTTTTCACTAGGATTTCTTTCATCTTAATTTCACTTGCTTTTTATTACATTTGTAGTATTAGTAGTAATATTATCTTGAATTTTATTATTATTTGATGAAGCATTGTCAACCATTATTCATTTTTGACTAGGATTTCTTTCATCTTAATTTCACTTGCTTTTTATTACATTAGTAGTATTAGTAGTAATATTATTAGGTTGGTGCAAAAATAATGACGTAATAATGTCGTTTTTTGACGTTAAAAAATATATCAAAAAACGACATTATTATGTCATTATTTTTGCACCAACCTAATATCTTGAATTTTATTATTATTAGATGAAGTATTGTCAGCCATTATTCATTTTTGACTAGGATTTCTTTCATCAAGCTCTTCGATCAAACCATGAGATCAAGTTGTCTGTAGATTAAACCTTTGGATTAAATCTACTGTTAGGAAAATAATAGATAAAATTATACTTTAATCCTTATAAATATATCAGTATTCCTGAATATGAGTTTCAGGCTAGTTCATCTGACATAACCTATATCTTTTGTAATCGAAAAGCACATAACTGATACCTTTCTCATTTTGTTATGGAGACGAAACAAACAACTGAAAACAACTTAAGACTATAATCAGGAATTTACACCATTTACATTTGGACTATTGTCCTCATTTTTGTTGTTATCACAACATTTTGGCCATTGCACCCTCTGGAACTTCCTCTGGTGTATTTTGTTCTGAGTAACCTACAAGGAATTCTGAACTGAACCTTTTATTTAATTTATAGGGGTTAGACTGTTCTTGTCACACTCCTGAGATCTAGGGATATCTAGTCTAGTGGACATGAAATGAGAATAATCTAAAAATCCCCCCACCCACCCCTCTGCAGATTAAAGAAAAGAATTCAGTTCAAAATTCCCTGTAGGTTAGGCAGATGAATATACCCCTGATGAAGGCTGCAGGGCACAATGGCTGAAACAATGTGGGGATAACAATAAAGATGAGGGCAATAGTCCAAATGAAAACAGTGCAAATATTCCGACAGAAAATATAATCAATACTTATGTTTTAAACTAGCAGCTTGGAACCCCCCCCACCAATAAGTAATTTACCCGCCCTCATCTGTCATACCAATAAACTGGTGACAGTCAACCTTTATCATGACCAATCATTTCTTTAATTAAAATCTGTTGAAGGACCAAAAGTATTTAATTATCCTGAACATAGAAATATATTTGTGGCTCACTCAAAGTTGTGCCTCGTCCGACACAGATTTCATTAAAATCATAACAAGATTGATTGTTTTTTTATGGTTTATCAACCCTTTGTAGGTTATTTAAAGCCAAAACATTTCAGATTGTAGGAGGTTGTTTATGGTACCTAGTGTTCCCAAGTGGCTCTCCATCTATGTATAGACTGGGTTTAACAGTGCTTAACTTTGATGATTAAACAAGAACTGGTGTTTTTTTAGCATGATTTAACCATGAGCTTCACAAATGACAAAACCTGAAAGTGTCCTATGTCCATTTTACAGCACTTGCCTAGCAAAATTAAAAATATGATAACTGTATCGACTAGTGTTGTAAAAACTTTTTTTTTCTCCCCAGAAGGTGGAGGAATAGAGTGACCCACAGAATAGAAACCTAATAAAGAAATTTCAGGGTTTCTTCATTTAGTTTTATGGTAGGAGGTCTTTTTTTTTTTTTTTTTTCTAGTCTGTCATTCAATTAGAATGACAAACTAGAAAAGAAAAAAAAAAAAAAACTCCTATGTGACAGTTTTCATCCTTCAAAAGGACTTCTTCAGACTAAATGTTTTCACTAATGTAATCATATGTAGAGGGAACAAAATATAGCAAACATCAGTTATAGTTATATATTGTGAGAAATGCTGAAGAGATGAGAACACTAAACTTTAAATTTGTAGCATTTATATGTGCCTAGAGGTCCAGCCAAGCCGACTTATTTTTTTTTTTTTTTTTTTTTTTTACAGACTATCAACCCTTTGCAGGTTATTTATTAGGTTGGTGCAAAAATAATTTCGTTTTCTTACATAGTAACATATGTTAGAAAACGAAATTATTTTTGCACCAACCTAATAAAAGGCAGACAATATTTTGAGATTCCAAGAATTTTTTTTGAGAAAATAATGATTTTTACTAATCAAGCCATAGCTGGTGGAAGAAGAAGTGGATTCCCACCTTTCCCAAGGGTATTTATGCATAAGCCAATATAATGAATGCGAAGGGAATTGGAACTCAGCTCTTCAATTTGCCATTACACCACCCGCACATCCAAGCTTACAACATCTGGTATTCTCAAGTGTTTGCTCAGGCTCATTGGTGATTGTATGGGAATCAGGGTTTCAATGTGATGTGTTCATAAGTTTCAGTGGGAGACAAAACCTCTTTCTGCTTCCAGCATCTCATATTTCCAAGCAGTCACCCATCTACCTACAGGCTAAGTTCAATGTTGCTTAATTTCAGTAATCCCCCAATCTCAGTACTGACCAGATTCAGCATTAATTAACTTCAGTAATCATATGAGAACCGGTGTTTCAACGTGATGTGTCTAAGTTTTTTTTAACCAGTGTGCAAATGGATCGCACAGAGATGTATCAAAAGAGGCATCCTTACCTGAGTGTCCGTTGGTGTGTCTGACCTGATGCTTCCAGATGAAGGCCGCCTGTGTTTTTCTAGTGAACAGTTGTTTGGTATCTTGTAGGCACATCTTTTGTGAAAATTGAGACCGCAACCTGGAAAAAATATCGAAGTTTAGAAAATTGGAAATGTCGAAATTAAACCAGTACCATATGTGCTGGTGTACAAGGTGACTGAATATATAAGACGACCCCCAAATTTTCAAGTTAAAATGTAGGTTTTGGGCTATATTTGCCCTACAAGACAACTCCTCCCCAAATGATATTTTAAAATTAAATTCAGTAAGCATATACTTTCTTTTCACTCAAATTCTAATGAAAAAATGATGGAGAGATATTGTCAATTAACTACTACAATCTACAACACCTCACAAGTGGGTTCTGCGTTTTCGGTAGGCTAAACTAGTACTAGTCTATTCCTTGAATTATAACTATAAAAACCTTTTTTCCTAAATGCTTTGTCTGGCAAAGCTCTTTGAACACCCTAGTTCTAGCAGTTGCTTTGTCTGGCAAAGCTCTTTGAACACCCTAGTTCTAGCAGTTGCTTTGTCTGGCAAAGCTCTTTGAACACCCTAGTTCTAGCAGTTGCTTTGTCTGGCAAAGCTCTTTGAACACCCTAGTTCTAGCAGTTGCTTTGTCTGGCAAAGCTCTTTGAACACCCTAGTTCTAGCAGTTGCTTTGTCTGGCAAAGCTCTTTGAACACCCTAGTTCTAGCAGTTGCTTTGTCTGGCAAAGCTCTTTGAACACCCTAGTTCTAGCAGTTGCTTTGTCTGGCAAAGCTCTTTGAACACCCTAGTTCTAGCAGTTGCTTTGTCTGGCAAAGCTCTTTGAACACCCTAGTTCTAGCAGTTGCTTTGTCTGGCAAAGCTCTTTGAACACCCTAGTTCTAGCAGTTGCTTTGTCTGGCAAAGCTCTTTGAACACCCTAGTTCTAGCAGTTGCTTTGTCTGGCAAAGCTCTTTGAACACCCTAGTTCTAGCAGTTGCTTTGTTTATAGTGTGTGATTATGGTTTGGGATTTCTCTCTTGACGAATATGTTTTATTGCTGCTGTGCAATCATAACATTAAATAAGGTAGGAGTACTTTTATGACTCTACATTTGTTATTTTATTATAATAATGTGAGTTAAGTTCATTAATTACATTATTTGGACTATTGTCCTCAATAGTCTGA
Source organism: Acanthosepion lycidas (assembly GCA_963932145.1). Lineage (NCBI taxonomy): Eukaryota > Metazoa > Mollusca > Cephalopoda > Sepiida > Sepiidae > Acanthosepion > Acanthosepion lycidas. Next base: position 94,957,640 of record OZ010599.1, read on the forward strand.
ATAATGTAAATAATGTACATAATACCTCATCTCAGAAATATAGTTGTTTCAGTAGAAAATATTTGTGTTCATAGTTACCAAGAATTAACATAACATCAAAAATCTCTTATGCTAACAACTTACCATAAACCACAGGATTTAATCTTCACATTTTATACCTGAAGTATAAGACAGAACCCTATTTTTTGGATTTTTTAAGTTTAAAAGGTTGCCTTGCCTTGTACACCAACATTCGAAAATTTAAATCCTTGAGAAGTGTAAATGCAACATGAAAATGTGAATGTACTGAAATAGCAGGAAATGCTTTCCAAAAGCTAAGCAAAGTATTAACAGGAATATTTCATTAGAAAAGAAGAAAAGAGTGCTGAATTGCTATGTAATATCAATCTTCCTATATGACTGAATTCTAGACAATCTCAACAGAAATGAAGAGACTTGATGCAAGCGAGATGTGGTTCTACAGTAGGATGCTGAGAATACCATGTAAGTAAGGAGAAAGTTTTAAGGAAAATGGAAAGCAAATGAACAATTATATTTAGAATCGGAAAGAGATGAAATTTCTAGGAGACATAATGAGGAAAGTGAACTTGGAGAATTTGACACTCATAGGGCATGGTAAATGAAAGAAAACTAGATGGGGTGAGTTAACAGTGAGTAATCCTGCCTAAGAAGCTTGTGTAAATGGATGGCAGAACAGTGACTGTAGCGGGTAGTAAGGGAGACAAACTTTACTTAGAACAAATAAAGGATAGGAAATTGTGTAGAGCCATGATTGTCCATATCCGTAAGGGACATAGTACACAGATGATGAAATAGTGTGAATTTCTGTGGAGCAATGGTTATCAAGCTAATCTGAGAGACTGTTACTACTGTGGACTAAATTTAATCTTTGTTTGGTGTCTACTAAAGTTTGGCACTGTGCCAGACTAAGTTCATTAAAGATCTATCAGAGCCTTACCATGAATTAATGGTCAAGGAAAGCATAACTGGCATCATGAATGAGGTTTTCTCTGGTGCTCAACATGTGTGGCCTTGTGCCTGACTTAGAGCGAGTATCAGGAATTAAATAATGTATATATTTAAAATGTAAATTTTACACTTTTGCCTATATAAAAGAAAATGGTCTTCACAAGAAATATCCCCCACCATCACTCATATATTTATTTTTTCCCCACAATTTGGTTTGAAACTTTGATCCCATAGAAATTTCATATTTTCTATGATTTTTACACATTTAAGTGTAGGTACCTTTCTAGTTCCTATTTTCTTTACAACTTCTTTGTTGTCTACGGCAGGGCTTCTCAATAGGTCCCCACACCATCACCACATCCTGGGGGAGGTTATGGCACCCCATCACTGGGGATGCAGGGTAATGTTTCAGTTTGTTTGTTTTTTTAGCTTTTTCTCGTTTTTATTTAAAGAATTTTGTTTATTGAATTCCAATACCCTGCCATTCTATTATTGAACTCTTTCTTTATTGGATTCCAATACCCTGCCATTCTATTATTGAACTCTTTCTTTATTGGATTCCAATACCCTGCCATTCTATTATTGAACTCTTTCTTTATTGGATTCCAATACCCTGCCATTCTATTATTGAACTCTTTCTTTATTGGATTCCAATACCCTGCCATTCTATTATTGAACTCTTTCTTTATTGGATTCCAATACCCTGCCATTCTATTATTGAACTCTTTCTTTATTGGATTCCAATACCCTGCCATTCTATTATTGAACTCTTTCTTTATTGGATTCCAATACCCTGCCATTCTATTATTGAACTCTTTCTTTATTGAATTCCAATACCCTGCCATTCTATTATTGAACTTTTTCTTTATTGGATTCCAATACCCTGCCATTCTATTATTGAACTCTTTCTTTATTGGATTCCAATACCCTGCCATTCTATTATTGAACTCTTTCTTTATTGGATTCCAATACCCTGCCATTCTATTATTGAACTCTTTCTTTATTGGATTCCAATACCCTGCCATTCTATTATTGAACTCTTTCTTTATTGGATTCCAATACCCTGCCATTCTATTATTGAACTCTTTCTTTATTGGATTCCAATACCCTGCCATTCTATTATTGAACTCTTTCTTTATTGGATTCCAATACCCTGCCATTCTATTATTGAACTCTTTCTTTATTGGATTCCAATACCCTGCCATTCTATTATTGAACTCTTTCTTTATTGGATTCCAATACCCTGCCATTCTATTATTGAACTCTTTCTTTATTGGATTCCAATACCCTGCCATTCTATTATTGAACTCTTTCTTTATTGGATTCCAATACCCTGCCATTCTATTATTGAACTCTTTCTTTATTGGATTCCAATACCCTGCCATTCTATTATTGAACTCTTTCTTTATTGGATTCCAATACCCTGCCATTCTATTATTGAACTTTTTCTTTATTGAATTCCAATACCCTGCCATTCTATTATTGAACTCTTTCTTTATTGGATTCCAATACCCTGCCATTCTATTATTGAACTCTTTCTTTATTGAATTCCAATACCCTGCCATTCTATTATTGAACTTTTTCTTTATTGAAGTACACTTTAGTCTATTTATTAATTAGTTAGGAATTAAAACAAATTACTGTAGATGTATTCAAGTTTAAAAATACATCAATATTTTCTCTGAATATTAAATTTGTAAAAATCCTCCATAAAATAAGACATAAATGTATATGTATTCAATATGGAAAAGAATATAAATTTTCAATAATACATGCATATTATTTGGAATGCACCTTTTGAGTTGGACAATCTTGGAAGGGGGATAACATTCTCACATATAGTAAAAAGGGTGCATTGGGCAAAAAAGTTTGAGAACCACTGGTCTATGGTATTCTCAGCATCCTTCTGTAGGACTGGGTTTCTCCAATTCTATTTTTTTTTTTTTTTTTTAAACATGAGGAAATTATCCAGCATTCACTACCATATATGAGGAAAGGTATAGATCAGGCACTCTTTACTTGTTTCTAATGCAACTTTCTGATGCCTTAATACTTTCTGGAAAGCATCTTTCATTATTGCAATAGCTCTTCAGAATATTTACATTCTTCAGACTCTTGTCCTGATCTTTATTTGTCAAATTTATGACATTTCAGCCATTGCACACTCCAGCTTTATTTCATCTACCTGGGTAGAGTGTTCTAGTTCCATGTGGCATGCCTCTTTTGGATTCTCTTTAGTAACTAAACTCTACAAGTTTTTGTTCACCTCTGTTGTGGCCAGGTATTGAACTCACAGCTTTTTGGGTCAAGTCACTGGATTACTTCAACCAATGCTTCTATCCACTGGGCCATGTGTTTAGTTGAGTTACTAAAGGGAAATAACCAAAATATCTGGAAGAGGCATGGCACGTAGAACTAGAAAAGTCTACCCTGGTGAATGAAATAAAGGGTTTGGCTCGAAATTCCAGTCACCTGAAGAAGGCTGGAACATACAACGGCCAAAATACCATGAATATGAGAAAGAGTAGTACAACATTCTGAACAATGTAAATAGCGTAAATAGTTACAAAACCTCATCTCAGAAATATAGACAGACTATTCCAAATATCTGTAGTCATTTTTTTTTCAAGGTCTTTGATAGCATATGACATCTGAGCATGTGATGTATATGTTATGTCAAGGAAGCAAAAGCAGCAGCTGCAGTCCCATCAGCAGTCAAATTAGGTTTAAGGTTCCATGTTCTACACTCAGAATTGTTCCATAATATCCTAGTGGATTAAAACATTGGTTTATTAATTGGGTGACATAGAAATTATGAGTTCAATCCCTGGACTGGGACAGACATTATCAAATTAGACAACGGAAACCAGACAAGCAGTATTAAATGAGAAGCAGACAAGATATCCTTAGACGGGGGTCAGTGGAATGAGAAAAATCTACATTAAATCAAGGGCTCAGTTTGAAATTCCCTGAAGGTCATCTGGATTGACAAACACCTGATCACACTGTGATAATAACAACAAAGATGAGGACAATAGTCCTTGTAAATAATGATAACTCCTTGACCCAGAAATTCAGACAGAAATTGTCATCTAAGTTCACTGAACAAAAAAAAAAAAAAATCTTAACTTGGGCCTTACCTATGAATTTCTATCAAGGAAATCATAACTAGTGTCATCTCTAGGCGCTTGAAACGTGTGGCCTTGTGCCTGATTCAGAGCTAAGATCAGGAATTAAGTAATGTACTTTTTTGTTTTTGAAACAATTCAACCCAAGCAAGGCAAGAATGCCACTAAGACACAAGGGGCTACTGAGAGAAAAAGAGAATGAGAAAACCCTAACCCAAAACAGGAAACAAAGTATTAACATCTCCTGTTCAAAAGACAAGGGAGGGGCATGAACTGAACTTGAATTTAAATTTTGTTTACTGTTTTATTCATTTCAATAATTTGAACTGAAATATAATTTTTATGATTTTCATGAAAATAATCTCTGTAAAAATATTCCCCACCCTCATTTTTTTAATTTGGCTCTCAATTTGTGTCCCCTAAAAACTTCAACCTTTTCTTTTTGATCTAAATATGAGAACCTTTCTAGTTCCCCTTTTCTTTAAAACTTCCTTATTGTTCATGTGTTCTGACCATGGTATTCTCAGCAGAAGCAGATCCTGTGTCTCTTTGAGACTTTTTTTGTTTCCAGGATAGAGTTAAACCAACATATAGCATCCTTGTATATGAACCACTTAATTTATTTTTGGTTGCTTTTATTAATGTATGTGTGTACCATATGTCCATACACCCTATACAATTTTTTTTAATCATTTTGCTCCAAGGAAGGGGAAAAAGTCACTAAGATGCAAGGAACTACCGAGTACCAAAGAAAGAGAACACTAAGAGGGCTGGATTCAATGAGACAGAAAATGATGATTAATACTGCATTTAAATTTTTGAAGATTGTAGTCGACTGGAAAATTTCATTAGAAACAAAGAAAAGAATACTGAACTGTTGGACAATCTCTTCACAAATGAAGAAGAGACTTGAAGCAATAGAAATATGATTCTATAGAAGGATACTGAGAATACCATGGACTGAACATGCTTCTCAAAACTTCCCTTGATGCCAGATGTAGTTTATCATCATACCCAGGACACCAGAAAGAGATAATGAGAAAAGAGGGCTTGGAGAATTTAACATATTGAAGGACAGAGAAATGCAGTGAAGAATTTATCTTATGAGTTTGTGAAAATGGTTAGCAAAACAGGGATTATGAGAGATAACAAAAAGAGAAAATTTATTAACAGTGACAAAGGACAGAAAATTGTGGAGAGCCATGTTTGTCCACATCCTTAAGTGATACAGCACATAGAAGTTGACAGGAAAGCAAGAAACTAAATGTAAAAACTGATATTTTTTTTGAAACGATAGGCAATAAGTAATTTTAACTGCCATATTTGAATTCATCTTGTTAAAACGCATCATAAATAGCAGATTCCCTCTTGAAGGCAAAATTTGAATAATTATCATATAGTGTAACGTACCAGTTGAGGTGGGTGTAAAAGTTATATTTTTCTTCTTTTAGTGCATCCAAGAGGTTAACAAGCCTCCATAAAACAAGAGGTTATCTGAGGAAGAAAAATAAGAAAATTCTAAAATGGCCAACTTACCGTCACATTTCAAGCCTTGTTTCACAAGTCCAAACAACATCTCTCCACAGAAATCACAAAAGTGAGGGGATTTATATGAATGAACATTAAGCTGATGTGGTTGGATCTGAAGTTCTTCCATAGAGGCTTGGGCTGCAAAATTAGAAAGAAACAAATTACAGAAATTTTAATTAAACAACAACAAAAATGAGAAAAATTATTATATGACAGATACGCAATGTAATTGACCCTGATCTGACATCTCTTTGTGACCACACTCTCACAGACATGCTGTCACTTCCCTCAGTCTTTTCTACAAATACTTTCATGGTAACTGCTTGACAAGCTGCTGTCACTGGTAGCTAAACTGCATGAATTTAAATGTGCTACTAGGTTGGCATCTCAGTCCCACCCTTTCACTATCGAAACAGTTAAATGTAACCATCTCTTCTACTCCAATAGCTTCATATCTCGCACTTCCCGTCTGTGGAACTCCCTTCCTCTTACTTCCTCAGATGTCTTGATCTATTCCTGGTCCTTCTCTTCATCCTTTCCTCAATCACACCTCTTAACTCTTACTGCCACTCTCTGTAACCCCTTGTATGCTAGTGGGACTCCCGCCTTGTCTAATGAATTCTTTTTCTCTCAGATTTAACAATTTAAGTCTATAGTAATTTCAACCATGGAAAGATTAACAATCAAACAACATGTTAAAGTTTCAAGAGTGCAATTGGAAAAATTGTTCATAAATTTAAACAAACTGGGTTGGTGGCAAATGTGAAAACACCATTGTGTACTCATTTACACTGTTCAGCTGAAAACATTGCTGCAGTGCATGAGAATGTGGCCAAAAATCGAGACACCTCTATTCGTCATCGTGCATAGGAATTGAACTTTTCCACAACAATGTTACATCATTTCCACTTGCACTCTTGGTTGATTATGTTGACCAAAAAAGAAAAAAGAATTGTGCAGTGTGCAAATTGCATTTCTGTTTAAACATCTATTTTCGTAATAGGCTTCAATAACTTAAACACATTGTTTGATTGTTAATCTTTCTATGGTTGAAATTGCCAAAGAATTAAGTTGTTAAATCTGAAAGACAAAGAAAAAAAAATCGTTAGACGCCTAAACTTAATTCACATTTAAAATTGGTCCAAGTTATTGGAACAACCTTTACTTTCATGTCAGATGTTAATTTTGCCAGTTTGCTATCTGTAACAAAGAAAATGATGGTTATTGGCAGAAGGGTTTAACCATCTTAACTTTTGTATTATCAACACCTTCTGACATAGGCCAACATGATAGAAAACAAGATACTACTTTTGGAGCAATCCTCATATAAACTCCAACAATAATTATCTATCCTAGATTTTTCAGTTCAAAATCAATAAATCAATAACATAAATTTGCTCTGCTTTTATTGGAATAATTTAAATGTAGAATAAAAATATAGAAATTAAATGAGCCTCTCAGCATCAGTATCCTTTTTTTGACATTTTTTGTTGTAAAAATCACAATAAAACTGAAGAAAAATTATATATATATATATATATATATATATATATATCTCAATATGCCAACAGTAAAAATGAAGTATAAATTATGTAAGACATTGTGACACAGACAAAAACCAATTCAGCAGGTTTGGAAAGTTGTAGAAATTAATTTGCTTGCAAGGTTTCACAAACCTGCTAGTTTATAATAAAAAGGACCAAGCAAAAAAAAAAAAAAAAAAAGATGAATTCTGAATTTTCTCATAAAAAAAAAATGTTGCCTGGTAAAATAAACTTTACTTGAACATCAGTGGCTGTCTCAAAGCAATATTTAATGTGCCACATATGGGTTGTATCAACTGACAAATCCACTTAAAGATATACAATGTCAGTTTGCTGCAACTGTCAAAGTAAGCTATCTAAAATCAAGAACCTGATGTGGCCAGCAAGAAGTATATTTTCTACTTTTTATTGTGCATAAAAAAACTTATAAAGAGATGACCTAAAAAAATAAATAAATAAAAAATAAAATTGGGTCATAGGGGCACCACACATACTGCAGCAGTCATACATTTTGGGCAAGATAACCTGACAGAACCCAACAATTTCTATGCTGTTTGAAGTCAGATTTTCCTTCTCCTACATTTGTTGCCAACCAAGGCTATAGTGCCCAGAATGTCCTGCTGATTTACCCATAGCTGGGGAAGATGAGATTGATTCATGCTTTTCACAAGGATATATGTATGTAAGTGAATGTAACCATCAACTGGAATTCAATATAGGATGCATCAAAAATACTTTCACAAACCTTGGGGGCACATCCCTCACACACCAAAACAAGGACAAGATTCCATATAAACGTATGTCTGCAAATCCTTCCTTTTTGAGTTAAATTTAAAGAAAGTTTATGCTAGGAGATGCAGTGTTGCAATATAGACTAGGTTACATTTGTCATTCGTGTACATTTGTGGCTAGTCCGTCTTCAACATTTAACATGTGTAGCAGGGAGTTAACTAAGTGTTCCCTTAAACAATGGTAGGATATTCATATCATGAACAGGCAGTCATAGACCTCACAACGAAGAACACATTGTACAGGCTGCCAAAGATGATCCAGGTATCAGCACATGCCAAGTGGCCCTAACATGTCATATATCTCATAGTATCGCATGGCAGGTGCTTCAAGAGCAGCTCCTGTATCTGTATCATTTGCAATGTGCGCAGGGTCTTTTGCCCTCTGATCACTCACTACAGATGAACTTTTGCCAATGGTTTATTGCACAAACTGCTGATCTATTGTTTGTCTCTTCAGTCTTGTTTACAGATAAGGCAACATTTGAATGAGATGGAATAGCAAATTTACACAACCAACATTTGTGGGCGGATCGGAATCCCATCGTACAATACAGGCTAGACACCAGCATCAGTTTACGATTAATGTGTGGGCTGGAATTGTAGGTGACTGTCTGGTAGGTTCATATGTTCTCACAGAATGTCTTACAGGAACTGTCTACAGGGTCTTCATTTCAATTATACTTCCAGACCTGCTAGAGGATGTACCCCTGCTAATACGAAAATTCATGTTATTCTTGCATGATAGATTCTACCATATTTTAGTCACATTGTTCATGATGCACTGGCTGATATCTACCATGATAGATGGATAGGTTGGAGGGTACTGGTTCCATGGCCTGCACGTTCCCCTAACCTCAATCCTTTCGATTTTTATTTGTGGGGCTATCTAAAACAATTGGTTTATGCAGCAGACATTAATAATACAGAGACACTTCATCAAGGTGTTATGGGGGCTTTCAAAACTACTCAACAGCATGTGAGAGTATTTGAAAGGATCCAGCAGTCAATGATCTGACAGGTGCATTCATGTGTAGAAGCAAACGGAGGCCATTTTGAAATTTGTTATGAGTTGTTCACCTATGGTCATGTGTTCATACAAATGTTTTCTTTTCTGGACACAAAGTGTGTAAAAACTGTCCAAAAGTTCTGCATGTCTGAGCATTTTCAGCTATACTTTTAGCCATTATCAAGGATGATTTTTACTTTTAACTGAATGTATGGGCTGTGTTATGTATATATCTAGAGTTATAAGAATGTTTTATTTTCCAAACATGGTCAGCACATTGTGGCTGTGTTCATAGTTAATGTTATTGAGTGTTGTTTTTTTTCATTATTAGGGCTTCCATTATTTTCAATCTTTTTTTGAATGTGGGTGAAGTTATTATGCTTGTATTTTCTACTAATATGTTTTGGATGGTGTTTGATAGGTTTTTGTGCTTGTGAGTTCTAATGGAGCTATTGTCAGATAGGTGTAATGTGAGTTGTCTGGATAGGCATGTAGTAGTGTGATCAATGTAATTATTTATGAGTTTGATCACAAACACATCTTTACCACATACCTACCCACAGCATTATATCAACCAATGAAATCCTTCAAATTCTAAAAAGTATAAAACCAACCCAAGGTATTTAAGCATCCCTTGACATTGAAAATTTATTCACAAACAACCCCACTGAGCAAACCATTGATTTAATCCTTAATTCTGTGTATAAAAATAATTCCATTTCACCTCCAGCCATCCAACCAAATATCCTCAAAAAGTTATTACATGCATGCACAACCAAAATCCTCTTCTACAACCGTAATGACAATATCTACACTCAAACTAATGATGTTAGTATGGGAAATCCGCACATCACATGTTTCTCCAATTACTATATGTCCCACATAGTTAACATATTTATATTTGTCACTAAACTCAAAATATATGTCTGCTACATAGACAATATTTTTATTTTAGCAAAATACAAACCATAAATAGATAACATTAAAACTACATTAAGAAAAAAAAAAAGATAAAAAAAAAAAAAAAACTGTCCTTAACTTTACCTATGAACATTCTCATAGAATACAGTAATAAGATTTTAACCACTTCATTATATAAAAAACCCACTAGCAGAAACTCTTGCCACCTTAATTTTAAGAGTGAATGCCCACTTAAATATAAAATAGCAGCTATAAAAAAATTTCTTAAATAGAACACATTTTTTGTCTACTTTTCCTTGAAGAACTCAATAATGCAAAGCAGGCACTAATTAAAGGTTTTCTTAAACTCATCAACCACCAGATTAAACGATTTCTTTCTAAAGTAACTAATAATTATACTGAACACACAAAGACAATAACATTAACATCTTCGACAAAAATCAAACGCCAACTATAAGCAAGATGAATTTTCACTTAGAAATATCGAAGAAATACACTACTCCAGTCGACTTGAACAAGAAAATTATCTATTACAAAAAATTTAAACCAGCTAATCTTATCAAAAATAACAACACTCCTTCAAAATCGAAACTTCAAAGAATCAACATTTTTTAATAGTTCAAATGCCCCTTAAGGAACAGTGTTTCTGATCAAACCAAACTCACAAGATTCGTTTAAACATGCACAAAAACCTACTAAACACCATCCAAAATATACTAGTAGAAAATAAAAGCATAATAACCTCATTTACATGCAAAAAAAAAATAAAATAAAAAAATAAAAATAATGGAAGAAAAAGCCAACACTCAATAACATTAACTATGAACACAGCCACAACGTGCTGACCATGTTTGGAAAATAAAACATCCCTTGTCAGTTATTTTTAATGAAGCGCACACAAACACACACACATATGTGTGTGTGTGTGTGTGTGTGTGTAAATGTGTGTTGTGTGGTACACACATTTTTTTTACATTTTCTTCTACTAAAAGAAAATGCTTAAAATCAAATGTTTAACTACCCCATGTTTTTTTGTTTTTTTATTTTGTTTCCAATGATAAAAATGACAGTGGTTTGGAGGTGGGGAGAGGAGTAATGGCTAAGTATGCAACATTTAATCTATCTAATTCTAGCATACTAAAGTAAACTGCACTGTGGATGGATGAAAAGAGCAAGGATTATGGTGGCACAGTGTGGCTAGAAAAATTTGGGTGATAGGGAGTCTGCAGAGTAATATTAGAACCAACACAAGTTTCTTTTCTCTTTGTAATAAAATATATGTAATAAAATATATGTAATAAAATCTATATAACATGAAGAGTGTATAGAGCCAGAGTCTTGTGATAAAGAGTAACAATAATAAGATGGTGTAAAACTAGTAATATAAAAAATAATTATAAGAATGTTTAATGTAAAAATTTTGAAAAAAATAACTGAACAAACTTTACTTCCTTCTTAAATTTTACTTTTTCAGGGAAGGTTGGTTGGTGAGTCAGCTCTCCTGCTTGACTTTACTAACAATAGAAAGAACCATCAATGTGCACTTGTATTTTGGAAAGCCTTTTTCAAACATACTTAGTGTCATTTTTTTTTTTTTGTTTACACTATTTACATCATTTGGATTATTGTCTTTATCTTTATTGCCATATATGTTTCAGCTACAAAAATCTCCTAAGCCAACCACGCATAGAGATGAATACAATATGGAAATGAGTAATACAGAGAGCTGGAGAAAAACAACAATAACAGAAATTGTAATATGAGCTCTGGTAAAAAAAAATTATTACTGAGACATTACGTTTATAAGTCCCAAATATTCACTCACTGATTTCCCCAAGGACACATGACCCAGCAGATAAAAGGTGACTTGGAGAATTAACTGATATTAAGATATCTAAAATAGGCATGGCACATGGAATTAGAATAATCTACCTCCATGGCCTAAATAAAGGGTTTAGTTCAAAATTCCAACATATATCACCTGAAGAAGGTTGGCACATACAATGATCGAAACGTTAATATAGTAATAAAGATGAGAACAACAGTCTGAACGATGTAAATAGTGTAAATAGTTACAATACATCATCTCAGAAATACAGACAGATGCTTAGCGTCATTTTAATAGTTCTCATTAATAAAGAGTATGAAATTTCAATTATATATAAAGGAACTTATCAGTGGCCAAAGTTTTGGCACCAAAAGTTGTGCACCAATCAAAATTCACAGGTGTATAAAAGTAATCAAACCTAGCAAGCCTTCAAATAATGCAGAATAAGGCTTGAAAGAATATTTTTGCATTACAACAATACAAATCCATATTGCAGTTTACAGTCTGATCGTTAGAAGTTTAGAATTTACACTTGGTACAACCCATCTTGGCACCATAAAATATTTGGTTGTCAGTGAAATTGATCGAGGCATTGAAAGATCAATATTTTCCATCCAATGACAAAATTGAAGTTGCTATATGTAACTGGATAAAAAGTAAACCAGAAACTTTCTTCATGGATGAACTGATTGCAACAGCTATTAGGCAGATGTGATTAAATATACTTTAATGTTTAAAAAAACAAATTATTCAGTATTATTATTGTTTAGGTAATAAGCATTATAACCTAACACAAAATAGATATAGTGTGGAAAAAGGAATTTTTGACAATATATACATTTTTTATGTATTTATGGTTATTTTTTAACTTTTATCAAAAACGACATTCTTCTACATGTAGTTATGGATAATATTAGACATTAATTACTAATTTTTTTAATTAATAACCATTTGTGCTCAGTTGTTGACATTAATAGCTATCTGCTGAAGTGTTAAAATTTTGGAATAATGAAATAAAAATTTAAATTTCATCCCTCCGATAGATGTTGCAATCTGTAAGCAAGAAAGTAGATAAAATGAACTTGTAATTTTAAAGAGAAATAAATTGACTTCATTGTGAAACCTGTTTCATTATTTTATCTTGTCTAAAATGTACAAGTTTCATTATTCTATCTGATCTAAAACTTCTTTTATGGCAGGAGTGACAAACTTTGCTTAATGCAAGGGTCATTAAAGTTCAGATGTTTGAGAGCTGCAAGACAAACAAAATTTACACATGCATTTTGGTTATATACACATTAATATTAAACTTATGTCATAATTCAATGGGGTTTCAATTCATAGCCAGTAAATAATTATAATGCTTGAATTTTTTTTTTATTTACTGTTTATATATTGAGTGTAATGAGAAAAGGAGCTCAGCCAACATATTTCCACAAGCTGCATATTAAAGGTCAAAGGCCGCATATTAAAGGTCAAATAGCCAAATGTACCTCACAAGCTATGGTTTGGCCACCCATGTTTTATAGCATCTGGAGACCTTATCAATCAACCCTGGTGTTTTACTTTTGTAACTATAGCTCAACGATAAAACAGGACACCAGTTTGAAAAGTAGGTTTTTTTTAACTCATTAATAACAATACGAATTACACAGCATGAAAAATGTGCATTTCTTTTCCATTTGATAATTTTCATTAAATTTAACAATGAATTTAGAATAAATCATGTTGCTTATGCATCGTCACTATTTATAATAAACCATGTTGTTTCATCTCTTAAAGAAATAGTCAACAAAAATACATAACCAAGGTGACATTGCTCCTATCATCATTTTCTATGTACTAGGTGCTGTCACAGGATATGAGCGATTATGGCTCTCCACAACTTCATCCCCTTTGTAGCACTGAGCAATATTTGTTGCCTTACTATCCATCTCACTCCCACTGTTGTGCCATCCATTTATACAATTTAATTAGGTAGGTTACTCGCTATTTCCCCTATGCTCCTTTTTGGCATCAGTCTGCTCTGTGAGTGTCAAATTTTATAAATAACTATGTAAACAAGTTTGTTTTTTTTTTTATTCAATCCAATAGTGTTTAATATCTTTGTTGTTAATTCCCAAAAATAAAGAAAGTGTATAAATCCACTGTCATATTTGAGTGACTAAAATTCTAATTATTGCTTTTTAAAACAATAAACACTACTGAGGGAGTCAAAAGTGTGTGCAGTAATAAACGTCCTTTTGACACACTGCACTTTTTCCTCCCCTCTCCCACCTTCGGGCACAAAGGTTAAACATTGCTCAAAAATTGTATAAATGCAGGTTCAAGAATTTTTGTATCATTTTCATACACTTAAGAAAACATTTTACAATTATGTAAATATAAAATTATTTCTGTAAATAATCAATTAAATAAATAATGTTTAACATCTTTGTTGTAATTTCTCAAGAATAAAGAAAATGTGTGACTCCACTTTCATGTTAAAGTATTACTAAAATTCTAATCATTGCTTTTTAAAACAAATATTGCCTCAAGAGTCAGAAGTGTAAACATTAATAGTGGTGTCAAGGGAATAATTTTCCTTTCCACACACTGCTTTTTTTTTTTTTCTTTTTTAAAAAAAATAGGCACAAAGATTAAACATTTCCAGTATTTTTTAGTAGAGTTGTGAAATGATTAAATGCTTCAATATTTAATTGTGCTATTTCCGAAAAGAAATGGGCTCTATTTTTATATATGGCATCCAACGGGAATTTAAAATCATTCATTGTTATTTATTTATTTTGCTATCAGCACATGATTTCTTTTCCCACCAGTAAATATTTATTCTTTTGTTGTGCATTGAGCTAAAAAATTTCTGAGAATAATGTGACATCTCA